>ML685803.1:9741889-9787885 GCA_007922175.1 Pelusios castaneus
GAAACAGCCGGAGCGCCGGCAATTGCCCTCATGGCGCTCCGGCTGTTTAGGGAGCCAGGGAGCCATGTGATGCTCCCTTGTCCCCCCTGCCCTAAGTCGACTTAGGGCATCCATACTGCTGAAGTCGACTTAAGAAGTAAAGTCGATGTAAAACTAGGTTTTACAAAGTCGACTTTACTTTTCCTTAAGTTGACATAAGCAACAGCAGAGTAAATTAAGTCGACTTAAATAGGCTTAAGTCGACTTCATTTACAAGTGTAGACGCACCCAAAGGACTTGAAGGGACTTCATGAGGTCATCTAGTCCAACCCCCTGCTAAAAGCAGGACCACTCCCACTAAATCATCCCAGCCAGGGTTTTGTCTAACCGGACCTTAAATATTTCCAAAGACGGAGATTCCATCACCTCCCTAGGTAACCCATTCCAATACTTCACCATCCTCCTAGTGAGAAAGTTTTTCCTAATATCCAATCTCGGCCTCCCCAGCTGTAATTTGAAACCATTGCTCCTTGTTCAGTCCTCTGTTACCCTCAAGAACAGCCTAGCTCCCTCCTCTTTGGAGCACCCCTTCCAGTAGTTGAAGTTTGCTATCAAATCCCTCCTCAGTCTTCTCTTCTGGAGACCAAATAAGCCTAGTTCCTTCAGTCTTTCCTCGTAAGTAATGTGCCCCAGCCCCCTAATCATTTTCGTTGCCCTCCGCTGGACTCTTTCTAATTTGTCCACATCCTTTCTGTAGAGGGGAGCCCAAAACTGAACACAGTATTCCAGATGCAGTCTCACCAGTGCCGAATAGAGGGGAATTATCACATCCCTTGATCTGCTGGCAACACTCCTACTGATGCAGCCCAATATACCATTGGCCCTTCTGGCCAAGAGAGTGTCTGGATAGTCAAGATAGGGTATGAACAACAATCTACAGAAACAGTGTCAACCACAAACTCATTCTAATCATGGTCTGAAGAGAAGGGTGATTGACCACCTTCCCTTTCCCCCCATGTGTACCTGTGTTCAGGACTGACAGCAAGTGTTCAGTAATGAATGTGCTGGGGGAAGCTGATCTAAATGTGCAGGTGGAAAGAATTCTTCACAATGCTTTTCCACAAAGAAAACAACCATAGTTCAGGGACACATGTGAGTTTGTTATGGCTGACTGAGTAAATTGCTGGCTTTTCAGTCCCTTGGCATCCACCTGCACAGGTCTGAATTGTTACCAACTAAAAAATTCCCAGATTATTTTGTTTCCAGCCCCAGAAAGTCATGGAACCTCCCTGTCAACTGCTTCCTGGTATTGGCCAAACTGACCATCTATAAATCAAGGTGGAGGAGATTAGACAGGGGATTTGCAGTAACCAAGGCTATGTCTACACTGGCAAGTTAGTTTGAATTGAGGAAGCTTAATTTTAACTAATTTAAGCCTTGACTACACTAGGCTTTCATTAGTTCGAATTAAGGGCTTCCTTAATTCGAACTAATAAATTCGCTTATACTTTTTGAAGTAAGGGTTAATTCGAACTAGTTAGTTAGAATTAACCCAATGTGGCCATGTTAGTTCGAACTAACCGGCACATTGAGCTCAATGCAATTGACTAATTCGAACTAAGCAAGTGCCATGCATGGCACTTGCTTAGTTCGAACTAAAATTTGCTAGTTCAAATTAGTTAATTTGAACTAACTAAAATTAGTTCGAATTAGTTAGCTCAAATTAACTAATTCAAACTAACTTTGGTAAGTGTAGACATAGCCCAAGATTGTGGGGCTGAATTCTGTGCATTTGTCTCTTCATGTGACCAGAGTTCCTCTGGTCAGCATCCATATAAGCGATCACCCCTGCTCTGGCCCTCTGGCTTTGTTCAGATGTATTCCCCCCTCCAAATAACAAGAGACTCCCAATATGTGTCTCAGCAGCCCTGGGTTTGGCCCATTTGTAAATATCTTGATCAAATGCTTATAAATGTTTTGTTGTAATAAATTGCTTGTTATTTAAGCTTTTTAGGTATGTTTAGAGCAATTGTGTAAGTACTATTGGGCCTTTGGATTTAATAAAGAAATTTATGGCTAAATTAGTGTTTGGTGGTTTGCCATATTAAGATTAATAATGTCAAATATTATTAATAGTTCCCAACACACATATCTATCTTTGAAAACTATGGCTTTCATTCCTGCTTCCAGCCAGGCTTACCCATAAATTATCTATTACTGGCAATTACAGATTTAGCTCCCATCTGCAACACATGCACCAAGAGTTCAAGGAACATTTGCAGTCCGCCAAACAAGTCTATAAACACCGAATAGACCAAGACCTGTCTCAAATTTGTCCCTTTGTAATTTTTTTAACACTTCTATATTTGCTTTTCTCTCCAATAACATTTTTCATGAGGTACTCAGGAACAGTGCTCTTAATCCATCTATTCATCTTGCTATCCTTGAGCTTTCACTCATAAAATGCAAGTAAGTGGATTTTTCACATGTTGTAGCCAATTGGTTCATTTTATCACTGTCATCTATTGTTACAATCAACTCATACGTGTTTTATCTATAATCAATAGGTGCTAAATAGACAAGTTGTAGGTATAGATAGAAGTAAAATGGGAGTATAAAAGTATAAGATTGACCACTGTTTGAGAGATGGGTATATATTGCTATATAAGTAAAGTGTGTCTGTAATGCAGACCTACAGCCTGAGGCCTCTAAGATTTCATCTTAGCCACACTAGCCCTCAAGGTTAAAGATGCTTGACATAAAGGGATGATCTAAGAATAACCTTTGCCTGTAAGGTTACAAGGTTACTGGAAAGAATGTGCTAATTAGAGATATTCTGGAAAAATAGACCACAATGTATTATTCTAGACTGTAGGACATCTGATTGTAACATCATGGAAAGTTCTGCTTTTATCACAGATTACCCTGGAAACAGTTTGACATTAATGTTAATAAAATGCTAATGAGAATAAGAGGAACCAAGAGAAAAACCTATTAAAAATGGAGTACCCCAATGTGGATAGGGTGTGAAATTACAGACAGGGAAAAATGGGGTGGGAAACCTCATGCATATGCATAAGGTGTTAGGTGTGGTCAGAACAATAATATAAAAGAGGTTCCCTGATTGGTGTAAAGTGGGAGGACCCCAATGGAAGACCTCATTGGAAAGATACCAGCAGGAACCATCCCTCTATCAATGACCACCTGTTGGAAGATCCACCAGACTCTACAATATCTTTGGATATGAATATGAAATTGGCTGTTGCTTGGGTTGTCTCAGGCTCTGTAGATGGGAACGTAGGTGTCCCTTATGACTCATGTTGAGATTTTATCTGTTATTTTTAGTAAAAGTTATGGCCCGGCCAGCACTTATAGAGGGGGGGGGGGGCTTATGCTGGGGGCTCTTCTTTGCCACCTGATATTATAAGAGAGGGCTTGGCTTGGCAATGTTTCACTGGAACATATTGTAAAGAAAGCTGGACAAAAGTTGGTGGTGGTGGGTTTTTTTACAAATCTGAGATGCACAAGATTTGCCACGCTCAGGCTCACTCTTTGCACTAGCTAGTGCCTGGCAGTCTGTTCCAGCACACAGCCCACTCTTGAGACTTCTTTTGCATTTAGTGTCTGAGCAGAACATTAAGGTGAATTGCAAAAGAGGTTTCTATGTCTCAGGCAACATCTTCAATCCAGATCTCTGAAGCAAGATGGGAGCATTAAGACAGATTGCTAGAAAAGAGGGTCATCCAACTGGGTACTGAACTGGACTGAAGAAACTTAGGCAGGGCACTGCAAACCTGAATCCCCGCCAGGCCTGATTTTCAAGGACCTTCATAAAAGTCCAAATGGACAGGCAGCCTTTGCACTTCCTAATGAGAAAGGGAAGTGTGGAGGGTAAAGATACAGAACCTTTCACAAGCCAAGTTTTCATTGCAGCTGTCCTCTCTTCCCCATCATAAACCTCCCTTATTTCCTTCCCACTCTAAGAACTTTAGCCATAAGGCATGTGCTTGCCTTCCTCCTTGGCAGACACACAATCCCAGGCTCACAACATGTTATGCAAAATAGACTGTGACTCATCCCCCCACCTGACCAATTAGAAAAGAGTACACAGATCAAGTGGAAGTAGCAACATCTTCACCCCTTGGCTGCTGCAGTCCGTGTGTCACCATTGTTTCTGATTGTAAGGGCTTCAATCACAGGGGCAGCAGCAGGAGGAGGAGCAGCTAGGTGAGACCATACAGAACGGGGGTAAGAGAACAGTGGTATGATTGTATATGAGGGACTGAAGTTAGGAATGAGGAGAGAATAATTTGCAGGGTGATCTGGAGGGATAAGCTCACTTGTAAAGAAGACTCTTTGGTGTGATTCAAGATCCCAGCTCAGTGCATAACCAGAGCTATTCTTTCCTTTAACGGCAACACCCATTTCTTCTCCCAAAAATCTAGTATTCTGTAACTGAGACACCAGCCTACCCATCTTCCAAAACATGACCAGAATGGGAAAGCCAGTTTGATTCCTGTTTTTATGATAAGTAACACAGGCTGCGTCTACACTGGCAAATTAAGTCGACTTAAGCTTGGCTTAAGTCGACTTAATTTGCCCTGCATCTACACTACAGTTTCCTTAAGTCGACTTAAGCAGCTTGCTTAAGTCGACTTAAGGAAAATAAAGTCGACTTAATGAAAATTAAGTCAACTTTATTAAACCTGCTTTTTACTCGACCTAAGGCTTAATTCAACTTTCTAAAGTCGAATTAAGCCAGTGTAGCCCTGGGGTAGCCCTAAGTCGACTTAGGGCTACCCCAGGACTACACCAATGCCCTCCATGCCAGGGGGGGCACAGGGGGAGCCTGGCATGCCCCCCAAAGGGCAGGGCATGTGGACACAGTGTGACACTGTCTGGATTTAGGGAAGCATTTATGATATTATTTTCTATGGATATCTCATAAATGCTATAATCCATAGGAACTATGTCATGTTTGGTATCAATAGAAAGGTAGTAATTTGCTGGGAATTATTATATAGTTTATGTCTAGGAATTCTATTTCGATTAGAAGTTAAGAATTTGATGTTATATCCATACTTTAACTTGTGTCATTCTGGAGGAATGTCTTAGATGAGAGGGTGTGAACAACCATTGTCTCCTTAATGTTTAGGAATTTTCCAGGTAGAATGGTCCCAGGGAGTAAACTGATGAGCCATTAAGGATAGAAAGTCGAATTAAGCCTTAGGTTGAGTAGAAAGGTGGTTTAATAAAGTCGACTTAATTTTCATTAAGTCGACTTTATTTTCCTTAAGTCGACTTAAGCAGCTTGCTTAAGTCGACTTAAGCAAAGTGTAGTATAGACGCAGGGCACATTCAGTCGACTTAAGCCAAGCTTAAGTCGACTTAATTTACCAGTGTAGATGCAGCCCAAGAGGGGAGAGTCTAGGAGTGTTTTTCAGGGAGCCATAAAAAGGGATGGGAATGGGGAAATCCCAGGAATTCACATGAATTCTTTCCCTCCCCAAGAAATTCAGAGTCCCAGGTCTTATTCCATTTCTAAACTCCTCTGTTGAGCCTACCTTTGTATGGAGACATCACTTGGCTTCAGGGGAGGTGGGTGACAATGAAGGAGGACAATGAGGGGGTCACTGCTTCATGGCAAAGGAGTATGTTTAAAAGGTTATCTGCTCAGCTACCGCAGATAGCTGGCTGGAAAATAGTGATCTAAGGGATGCTAATCTTGATTGACTGGGAGATATTGGGGAGAGTCATGCGAGATCTCTGCTGAGAGATCACTGCAGAAAAAAGACATTAAAGGAGCTGTGTCTCTTTGATGATGATCAGTGTGACTGGATTAATTTCCTATTGCTCTAGCTGGGCTGGGCTGTGATAGATCCTGAGGTCCAGAGACATCTCAGAACCAAACTGACAAATTCCCAAATGGTTCAGGAAGAAGATGACACAGAAGAGGTACCTCCACCACTGGGACACTATATTCAAGAGGGTAGGTGTGATGTTCTTCACATTTAGGTCTTGTCACATAGAATGGATCCCTCCAATGTAACATCCTGGTCATGTTGCATGGCATCTACCCTGGAAGATGGATGGTCTTGTCCACAGACATCACCAAAGAACATTGCTAAGCTGCAAACTACTTGCAAGTGTTATTCATTCGTTTGATCTTTTCTAACTCAGTTTGTTACTTGTGAGAGGTGCTGACGGGGCAGCCGTGGAGACTGAAGTCTGCTGTTTATCCTCAGCATGACTGAGCTTTAGATGGCCATACAAAGTTCCCCCACCACCTCTTTGTTGCCCCAATCTGGAGTTGGAGAGACCTTGAAGAGGAGTCGGAAGGGAGTTCAGTCCCCATGGTGCATTCAGTCATTAGCATCTAGGCTGAGAGGCTACCAACAAAGGGCCAACTGTGGAAATAGACCCCTTTCATTCTGTGGAATAGATGCTAGTCTGAGACCCCCCACCCCACCCATCTCATTTCACACAGGGCACCAAAGAGCCATCGGATAGGAACAGCTTTTACTCACCTGGGCAGTCACTCCATCAACAGTACAACTGACCTGAGATTTGATACCATTTAAAAATTCCTTTCAACTAATTTGTTTCCTCTCTTCTCCCTAGATGTTTCTGTTGCATGTCTGTTGCACTGAAGAATTAGCTTTGTCTTCCCATTCCCACAGGTCTGAAACAGCTGTACCAGGAGCAGCAACTCTGTGATGCAACCATAGTGGCTGGAGGAAAGAGGTTCCCATGTCACAGGTTAGCCAGTTTCTTTTATGCACATCTTATTTCTCGTTTTGTTAAAATGGAAGATCTTTATTTAAACAAAAAAAAATAACCTGGCATTTCTTAATCACATAATTTAAAAATCTCACTTATCTCCAGTCAACTTTCTGATTGGCTTTATTTGTCTCTGACGTCTTTGGGGTTTCCTTGTAGAAGTCCCTTAGACATTTGCAAATTCTCTTTTATGAGTGTCTTAGGAAAGAGATTTCTCTCGCTATATAAACATTCAGCATTTGGACTTTTTGATTTATTTCTTGTTTCTTTCAAAATTAGGCATCCTCTTGAAATTAAATAAATTTTGTTACTTTCCTCCAAGCTTCTTCTGCAGTTACCACATGCCCTTCCCTTTGTGTTACCTGTCACAGTACAAGTTTAAATATAACAATTTCCTTATTATGAACAGGTTGTTTCACCCACTCTATGCACCTGATTCTCCATTCGTTCACACCAGTGTAAGTCACAAGTACCTCCAGTGAGGTCAATAGAGCTACACCAGAGTAAAGCTGGTGTGAGAAGAGGCCCAAGACCCAGGATGGCATGGTGCATAGGTGAATTGCAGCTGGAATCTTATTTCAATTATTTCATTTCTTGATCTCTTTTTCTGAATCTGAGCATCACTGCCTGATGATTTCAAGTAGTTGTATTCTGGTAAGCTGGTAGAAGAGATTTGCCTCACTTCACTCTGACCATAACTTTTCAGAAAAGCCAAGGCCATGGATAGCCACATATATATTTTAATTGGGAATGACATTTATGGCCCCATTT
Organism: Pelusios castaneus; assembly: GCA_007922175.1. NCBI lineage: Eukaryota > Metazoa > Chordata > Testudines > Pelomedusidae > Pelusios > Pelusios castaneus. The sequence continues at coordinate 9,749,420 of ML685803.1, forward strand.
AGCCCAGCTTCTCCTAACTGAGTAATCCCTGAACCCAGGTTTGGCTCTCGGAGAGGGAGACTAGTTTTTCTTCTTGCGAGCCACAGGAGACAGATTGCTGAACAGCCAGTGGCATGGAGTAGTAGAACCAGAGTCCTCTTCAGCAAACCTGGAGATTGTAGAGGGTAGCATCTAGCACTGGAGCATAACAAAAACCGTAATTTGTGGGGTGCAGGGACAGCACTGTCTAATATATAGGACATTATTGAAGATGATGGGTGAGCTGGGTGCAGGAAAATTCCATCCTTTCTAAAGCAGTAAGTCAGACTAGATAACCAAAGTGATCTTCTCCCTCCTTATTTGGGGGTGAAATACTTGCTTCAATGAAGTCAATTGCCATTCACTTCTGTAGAGTCAGGATTTTGCCCTGAGAATCTATTGGTGTGTTTACACTTACAAATTAAGTCGATTTAAGCTTGCTTAAATCGACTTAATTTAATCTGCATCTGCACTACATCAGTTTAAGCAGCAGCTTAAGTTGACTTAAGGAAAATTAAAGTCAACTTTATAAAACCTAGTATAAAGTCGACTTCACTGGCTAAGTTGACTTTATTAAGTCGGTTTAGCCAGTGTGGACGCAGATTAGCCCTAAACCCACTTTAAGTCAACTTAAAGGGCTCCAGGGCTCCCCCACTGACCTCCCTGCCAGGGTGGCTGGCACAGGCAGAGCCTGGCGTGCCCCCCCCCACAGGGCAGGACAGAGCCCTGCCCACTCTGGTCCTATGCCCTGCCAATGTCCCTGTCTTGCTCAGCACCCATTGTACCCAAGTACAATGGGGAAAATGCTGAGCCCCCTGGCACTTGGCAAGGGGTGCCCCCCCTGACACCGTGGACCAGTCCCAGGTCCACCTAGCCCCTAGAAGTCAACTTAAGCATCCAGTGTGGACGCTCTATGTCGATTTGACAGGGTCCCCTTTCAGTCGACTTAATTTTTGAGTGTAGACGTGCTAAGTCAACTTAGCAAAGTTGACTTATTTGGCCAAGTGTGGTCATAGCCTATGAGATACCAGTCCTCCAGGGGAGAATAAGGAAGATATGAAAGGATGGCTAATTTCACTTGTGCTCTGAAACTCCCCTTTCCTGAAGGCAGGGCCTTAGCTCTTCTGTTTCCTGGAGACTAATTTGATCAGTCCCTCTGCCCCATTCCTCCCCATTTCTATTCAGAGTGGGGGGAATCATCCTTCCAAAGGTGAGTAGATAGGGGATGGAGATGTGGCCAATCTCAGCTCCTAGAGAAGGGAAAGTACCTCATGTCACTCCACAATGACTCCTTCTGGCTTTAGAGGGGAAGCTATGTTAAGCAGCCCTCGTAAGAGTTCCCTCTTCATCGGCCAAAAGGGTTCTTGTTGAAGAGAAGGACTTAAGGCTAGAGGCAGGAATACAGGAATTACTGAGGAGCAAGGACCCTCCAACCCCGGATCTGTCCAGCTTCAGAGAATCCCAGGAGGAAGAAAATAATCAGACAAGGGCACAGAACCATTTTGGGAAGACTGTTCTTGTTGGCCTCTTGTCAGAAAGTTTATTAGCAAGTGAAGGGGCAGATAGGGACCATGACCTCGCTGGCCAGCTGGATCTGTGCAGAAGCAATGGAGCGCTTTTTCCAGAGCTGTGACTGCGCTGTATTGACAGTTTTTCCTCCCCGTACAGGATGTTGCTAGCTGCAGTCAATCCCTACTTCCGAGCCATGTTTGTCAACAACTTCAAAGAATCCCAGGATGGAGAAGTGCTGCTGCAGGACATGGACCCCTCCACTGTGCAAACCCTTCTGAACTACCTGTACACGGAGGAGGTAGCCATGACACCAGAGACAGCCCAGGCTGTGTTCATAGCAGCCAGCAGGCTTCAGATTCTCCCTCTGCTGGAGATCTGCTCCAGGTAATGCTGACATGCAAACTACTCTGATGATTGCTCTGTAAATGTGCACAGCCCTGGCTGTATAAAGAGTTCTGCCAAACAAGTAACATGTTCCCATCCCACAGGGGCTTGTGTTCTGTGCATCCTTCTGTTCTGTACAGGCTGGGATAGTAGAAGGGTATGCAGGACAAAAGCTGCTATGTATTTTCATTAAAACTGAAATGCATCTTGGAGAACTGGGTTCTAAAGACTCTTTCAAAGGAGAAAGCTTTGTATGTGCTGGTTGGGAGGATCTTCCACATATGACAGTGATCGTGGATGAAGGCTGGAAGCTGGGAGCAGGCAGAATTAAAGTGAGTAGCAAAGATACAAGCCAGAGATGAGTTCTGGAAGTGGGAGGTGGTTATTATGGAAATCCACAGAACAAAACAGAGGTGGGGGATGGAGTAGAGCACTGGGTGCAGAAAGGAGAAGATCAGGGATGTAGCAGATTCAGAATGTGGGGAGATGTGATCAGAGCACTGGGAAATGAAAATTATTTTGGTTTTGGATGAACTTAATGGGAAGTGCTGGATGGGGTGGCAGGCTGCAAAGCAAGAAGCAGCAATTGGTCAGAGCAGGCGATAATGAGAGCATGAAATAAAGTTTGGTGGAAGGATTCACTTAGGGCTCTACACAATGGGGTTTTGTCGACAACAGTCAGTGTTTGGTGACAAAACAATGGTGGAGCAGGCACTGCAATGCTCCACTGCCAGCAAAACTCCCCTGCTTTGGCGACAAAATAAAAACACTTCCGGCGAGAGATGTGGAGCTTTTTGCAGCCAAGTTAGAACAACAAACCATCAGTGCAGACACTGTGGGCCGTGACCCCCCGACTGCTCTGCTCACTAGCTTGAACTTGAATCCGCTGCACTGCCCTGGACCCTGGCTACATAAGCATGGAGCCTCCCTTGTCAAAGCCCCAGGACGTTTAGAAATATCTGAGCATGCGGAGCTCACACAGCAGCTGCCCAGCAGAGCAGTCTGGCTCATGGCAGCAAATGCATTCCCGCCTAGAGTACAGGGGAGAGGGCAGATCATTCTCCTGGCTCTGTGAGGAGACAAATTTGGGGGTAATCAACCCTACTCTCCAATGGCAGCCATGCAGGCACTGTGAGCTACTCCTGGGGGAGAAGAGGGAAGAGACTCCTGAAGTGGTGGTGTCACTCTCCTCCTGCTGGTACACAGGAACAAGGGGACACCAGCTGTCTGTGCACCAGCTTCTGTCTCAGGATTGGTTGCTTCCAACTGCTGCCTGTGAACACACTCACTGTCCCCCAACATATGCTCAGTCTCTGTCTCTCACCCCCACTCACTCCCTGTGCCAAATTCCCTCTTCCCCCCACCACACACACTTCTGTGGGCTTCTTGTGTTTGTGTTCAGCACTGTCGTTTGACTGACAGGGCAGTTGAAAAGCTGCTGTCAGTCTAGTAGGAGGCCCATAGAACAACGGGACACAGAAACCATCATGTGATGCTGTTCCTGCCCCATGAGGATTGCAAACCAATCCCGAAGCACCCTGCATGCAGTTGCACAGCGGTGTCAAAGCTGACGCTGGAAAATAAAACTCAAGTCACTTAAGTGTGATTAGCAAGCCTTTACTGAAAACAGAATATGGGAGCGCTCACGGGGAGAGGACACAGGAAATCTCCGACCCGTGCCGTAGTAACGACCACTCTTATAGATTTTAGTTCATGTTACAGAAAGCAAATTGCTGTTTCTGACAGGTTAAAATGAGACGCCCCTCAGCAGCAGACTATGGGAGCCTTAAAGAAAAACATAGCAAGGACACGAAGATTCGTTCTCAAAACAAAAGGCAAAAACAATTAGTGAAAACAATTCAATACTGGAAACAGCCAGAGCTCGAGGATGGGAAAGAGAGAGAGACAGCAAAAACAGTTTCAGTGACCCAAACAACTATCAGAGCCCCCTGCATTGGTTCTTTACAGTGGGATATCTACTCCCAGTGCACTGCTCCCTGTGTCAAAGCCACAGAAAGACCCATGTTTTTACCTTCTCTCATACAAAAAGAAGCCCAAAAAGCAGCTGTCAAATTATAAGTAGCTGGGCTTCTTATCTATATAAACATTCAGAATCCATTCTGAAACACTTGGAAGAAAATAGAGTGATCAGGATCAGTCAGCATGGATTCACCAAGGGCAAATTGTGCCTGACCAACCTGATTGCCTTCTATGATGAGATGACTGGATTCGTGGATGCGGACGTAGCTGTCGAAGTGATATATCTCAACTTTAGCAAAGCTTTTGTTACAGTTTCCAACAGCATTCTTGTCAGCAAGTTAAGGAAATATGGGTTGGATGAATGGACCATAAGGTGAATAGAAAACTGGCTAGATCATCGGGTTCAGAGGTTAGGAATCAATGGCTCAGTGTCTAGTTGGCAACCAGTAATGAGTGGAGTGCCCCAGGAGTCTGTCGTGGGGCCAGTTCTGTTCAACATCTTCATTAATGATCTGGATGATGGGATAGATTGCACGCTCAATAAGTTCATGGATGACACCAAGCTGGGGGGAATGGTAGACATGCTGGAGAGCAGGGCCAGAATTCAGGGAGACCTAGAAAAATTGGAGCATTGGGCCAAAAGAAATCTCATGAGGTTCAACAAGGACAAGTGCAAAGTCCTGCACTTAGGATGGGAAAATCCCATGCACTGCTACAGGCTGGGGACCGATCGGCTAAGTAGCAGTACTGTAGAAAAGGACCTGGGGGTTATGGTGGACGGGAAGCTGGATATGAGTCAACAGTGTGCTCTTGTTGCCAAAAAGGCCAATAGCATATTGGGCTGCATCAGTAGGAGTGTTGCCAGCAGATCGAGGGATGTGATTATTCCCCTCTATTCAGCACTGGAATACTGTGTCCAGTTTTGGGCTCCCCACTACAGGAAGGATGTTGACAAATTAGAAAGAGTCCAGCAGAGGGCAACAAAAATGATTAAGAGGGAGAGAGAGATTGAAGAAACTAGGCTTATTTAGTCTACAGAAGAGAAGACTGAGGGGGGATTTGATAGCAATATTCAACTACTTGAAGGGATGCTCTAAAGAAGAGGGAGCTAGGCTGTTCTCAGTAGTAACAGGAGACAGAACAAGAAGCAATGGTTTCAAGTTGCAGCTGAGGAGGTCGAGATTGGATATTAGGGAAAGCTTTCTCACTAGGAGGGTGGTGAAGCATTGGAATGGGTTACCTAGTGAGGTGGTGGACTCTCCATCTTTGGAAACATTTAAGGCCCCATTGGACAAAACCCTGACTAGGATGATTTACTGGGAGTGATCCTGCTTTTGGGCCGCGGGTTGGACTAGATGACCTCATGAGGTCCCTTCCAACCTTAAGATTCTATGATTCTATGATATACACACTGATATAGCTGTCTAATAAGCAAAATTAGTAAGGCAGACAAGTGAAAATGTTTTACTACTTTTAACAATCTTGAGGGTTCAAAGGCAAAGGCCACACTATTGAATGAGAAAGGAATAGAACTTGAATAACACAGGAGTGGTGTGTGCAGCTGGGAGCATCCATGTTGGATTACCTGTAGAGTATGTCTCCCAATTCCTATAACACTGTCCCATGTGAGTGTCTCTAAAATCACAACCACCTTATATGAGCATATCTCTACACTGCTAACAGTAATAAAAATAAAATGAACAGCAGTGATCTTCTCTAAACATCAATGAAGTAATAGCTGGTGAGGGTGGCCTCCAGATTTTGCAGCATAGGCCTCAAGGATCTTATCGGGGTTAATGCCTTCAGTAAGCTCACTTTCAATGTGTAGTAAACATAAATCTGACGGTCTCTTTTAACCAGTGTTTGTCCCAGGAATTGAAATTGGGGGGGGGTTGAATTTACGGGGGGGGGGGTGAGGGCCAATGAGGTGGGGAGGGGCAAAGGGAGGCTGCTATATAGCACCATAATAAAAACCGGCAGCTTCAGGTCCCCGGCTAGGGCCAGATCCCGCCGCTCGTGGCGGTTCTGGGTCCCCAACAGGGGCCGGAAGGTGCCGCCGCCAGCGGCTCCGGGTCCCTGGCTGGGGACTTGGACCCACCAGCAGCAGCAGGAGAGGTCCCAGCTCCACGTCCCCAGCCATGGCTTGGCTCCTGCCACCACCAGCAGCCCTGGATCCCCAGCTGGGGCCAGGTCCCAGCTCCGGGTCCCTGGCTGGGGCCAGCTTTGCTGCCGGTGGTGGCCCTGGGTCCTGGATGGGGCCTGATCCCACCATTGCTGGTGGTTCTGGGTCCCCAGCCTGGGCTGGATCCCGCTGTGGGCCCTGGTTGAGTATCCAGATCCGGCGCCGGCAGCAGGAGCAGGCCTCGGCTGGGGACCCGGATCTGCTGGCGGCAGCTCCAGATCCCCGACCGGGACCAGATACCACCGCCACTCTCTGCCCCCTGGCAGGAGCAGACCCTGGACAGGACCCAGGACCACGGCAGCCCGGGCAGAGAGCTGCCAATCAGAGGAGGCAATGCCTTTCCCTGCTTCTTAATAACTCCGCCCCTGGGGGCAGTGCAGCAGGGGGAGGCAACAGTGCGGGCTCCGCACTGCCCGTCTGGTAGCAGAACCACGAGGCCTGGGGCAGTTGCCCACTTGCCCACCCCCACCTCACAAGGACAGCAGTGCCCACAGAATGGCTTTAACTCCTTGTATTAAGTGCTGCTGTTACCCCAGTGACTACGGTAGAAGTGTCTCACACTTGTGACATCCCCAGTAACATTTATTCCCTATACTTTCCCAGATTTCTTCTGGAACAAGTTTCCCTTGAGAATTGCCTTGAGCTTTATGAACTGGGTTATGCCCATGATGACCAACGTCTGCTTCGAGTAGCCATGAGACCTATCAGCCTGAACTTCAGTCGCCTCTCTCTTGAGGACAAACGCTTCCTAAATCTGAATCCCAGCACTTTGATTAGCATCATCTCCTCGAACAACCTCATGGTCTCTTCTGAGATAGTTGTTTACCGGGCAGTGCGACGTTGGATGAAGTTTCAAACGTACAACCGCCATCCATTCCTGAGAGAGATAATGAGGCATGTCCGCCTTCCTCTCCTTACCCAGGAAGAGCTCCGGGAAGTTCAGTTAGAATCAGAACATTATGGAGACATGCGCTTGCGATGGAAGCGTCTCAACAGGCAAGAGAGATTGCAGAAGTGTGGAGGTCTTAGACAGGGGATGTACAACAAGTGTATTGTGTGCGTGGACCTGTTCAGTATGGAGGGCCCAGAGCTGAAAACTAAGGATTTTCAGGTAGGCTGTTTTGACCCCCAGACAGAAAAGTGGGAAAAACTGCAGCCTTTGAAATGCCTGTACTGTGCTCGTTGCCTGGCAGTGGAAGATAAGCTGTATGTAACTGGAGGTGTTCACACAGATGACTCTTATTCAGACACTCTCCATGAGTATAGCTCTTTCAGAGGCCGATGGACACAGCTTCCTTCCATGTCCATACCCCGTGCCTCACATGGGTTTCTAAACTGCAACCAAAAGCTTTATGCTGTGGGCGGTTGGTGCGGATATGAAGAGTATCTCGATTCTGCGGAGTGCTTTGATTTACTGGAGAAGACCTGGACGCCCATCTCTCGGCTGCCATGTGCTCTGAGCCATTTTGCCGCCACCGTCCTTAAAAATAAATTGTATCTGATAGGTGGTGTGACAGACACACTGGGCTCTTGGTATGTTTCCAGAAAAGTTTTGATCTACAAAGTTAGCTCCAATGTGTGGACGCAGGTGCTTCTGGATGCAGAGCGCTACTGGTCAGGGGCTGTCTCCATGAATAATGGGATATATGTTATAGGTGGGTATTTTAGGAGCACATTGAGACATCATCATGAGAGATGGTCTGATTCAGGAAACCTTCATTGCAGTCGAAAGTGTTTCTTCCTGGGCGAAGATGGCAGAGTGGACAAGGATGTCATGATCCCAAAGTTGCCAGTTGAAATTGCTGGTGCTGGTGTGGCACGCTGGAAGAAGAGGATCTACGTGCTGGGTGGTGAAAACACATATTTCTATAATAACCATGATGGTGAAAATGAAGAGGAATATTATAACACAGTTTACTATTGGGAACCTGGAGACCACAGATGGACTCAGTGTCCAGAAAGACTCCCTTTTAGCAACTGGGGTGTCAGTGGATTTGGGTGTGCAACTCTCAAGATACCGAAAAAAAATATTCTGTCTCTTTTTCGAAAGACATCCGTGGCCTTGACAGCTGTTGAGTTAGCAGAGAATTAGCTGCTTTTTTAGCCACTTGACAAATTGCCTCATGTCCGTGATTCTGCCCCTAAATCTGCATTTGTGAAACTGTACCTTTCCTGTGTGTTTACATAGAACTCCAAGGCGTTCCACTAGAAACTAACAGATTATTAGTAAAGGAAAGGGTGGTAGAGAGGGACCCATTCATGGCTGCCTTGTATTGGGGGCTGTCCTTTATACTTACGTAAAGTGGTGTAAAATGCTACCAAGCCAGTGGTCTCCTATGGCATCATTTTAATATCTGTTTGGTTCCTCAAAGGAAAGAAAGGCCATAGTAGCAGGAAAAAAGCACTGCTGTGTAGGAGAGAGAGGAGGATGTGACTGTAAGCCATTGCTAGGACCTCTCAACTATGGGGCTGGCCCCCAAGAGCTGTTGGGCTGGTATACATTGCATCAGTTGCCATAGGCTTAAGGCCTTTCCAGGGAGAACAGGACTATCCAGATGCCAGAGTCAAATTTCAAAAGCACATTCTTAGGAGTCTAGGTCCTATTTTCAAAAGAGACTTTCAAAGGGACTTTGGCACCTAAGTCATGTAGGAACTTTTGGAAACCATATCTGCCATGGTTGCATGCCTTTTCTCCTAACTATGCCCCTGCCATTGAAGCTAAGAGATTAGCGGGATTCAGTAAACAGTTAGAGATTTGTATGGATAACAGGTATATACAGACAAGTTCCAAAGGGGTAGCCGTGTTAATCTACTGCAGAAAAACAACAGAGTCCTGTGGCACTTTTAAAGACTAACATATGTATTTATTTATATACAGCATTATTATAGTAGTGAATAGTAAAAGAATGATCAAAAGTGTTAGTTGGGGAGATAAACTCCTCTGCTTCAGGATGTGCATCAACCTCTACTAATTGAAGATCAGGGAGAACCTTTCCTTGGGGCATGTTTGCCCATAATTGCTGGTGCAAGGTTTCGTGCATCTTCTGCTTGAGCATCTTGTGCTGGCAGCTTTCAGTGCCAACAACATACTGAACTGGATGATGCACTGGTCTAAGGCTGTGTGGAAATTGATATGTTCCCCACAGAGACTATGTCTACACTTGCACTTTTAAGTTGACTTAGTGTGTCTACACTTAAAATTAAAGTCAATTTAAGGGGGAACTTACAAAGTCGACCTAGAGCGTCCACATGGATGCTCTAAGTCGTCTTTGTGGGGTTAGGGGGACCTTGGGCAGGTCCACGGTGGCAGGGAGGGGCACCCCTTGTGTGCAATGGAGCAAAGGGGGACAGGGACCCTGGCAGGGCAGAGCCCTGTGTCTGATGCTGTCTGGATTTACGGAAGCATTTATGATATTATTTTCAATGGATATCTCATAAATGCTATAATCCATAGGAACTATGTCATGTTTGGTATCAATAGAAAGGTAGTAATTTGCTGGGAATTATTATATAGTTTATGTCTAGGAATTCTATTTCGATTAGAAGTTAGGAATTTGGTGTTATATCTATACTTTAACTTGTATGATTTTATTGAAATACCTGAGAGAGACAGGTGTGTAAAACTATTGTGTCCTTAATGTTTAGGAATATGCCAGGGACGATGGTCCCAGGGAGTATCCTGATGAGCCATTAAGGAGACAATGGTTGTAATGCTAAGGAAGCTCCCACCTACAATGGGCCAAAGGGAGAAACCTGCTTAAGTCGACTTAATTTACCAGTCTAGATGCAGCCAGAGAGCTAGAAGAGGCATGGGCGTAAGAACTAACACAGTGCCTCTGTGGCACCCCATGGTTCTTCCACTCAGGGAATCCTCAGGGAGATGACTCTTAGCTTCCCAGCACTGAGAGGGAAAATACAAGATTTGCATGAATAGAAGGGGCTGTGCACTCGGGGAACAACAAGGACGTGGAGGGCACAGTGAGTGTACGAGCAGGAGTGTACAGCATTGGCACTGATCACACAAGTTAAAAAGAAACTGAAACAATAGCCCGTCTGTGCCATCTCTGCCAAAGAGACCTGCTTTCACTTCCTGAGAAGGGGCATGCCAAACTCTCAGCCATTACAAGAGCAGTACTGGTTGGAATATTCCTCCGCTCCCCCCATGAAAAATTTAGACTTCAGCATAAATAAATAAATAAATAATGGAAAATGTTAGTTCAGAAATGCCCTACGGCAGTTGTAGTTTGGGTGCCTCATGGCCTTATTCTTCTCAATGGACTATGCTAAACTACTTATTCAGACTACATTTCCCATGATGCACCATTGACTTTCCTTTTGCTAAGCTGGCACAGTGCTACATGGGAGCCCCTGCTGCAATGTATCCATGGAGATGTAGTCCATAGAGGAGAAAGGAGACATGAGGCCCCTAACCGTGGCACCGAGGCAGAATCTCTGAATCCAAATTTTTCAGTTTTCAGACTAAATTTTTGAGCATTTGGATGGAAACTTGGGGGGGTGGGGTTATGTGTTAGTTTTGATGAAAAGGCTACATTTTCCATGGAAAACACACTTTCCACAAAATTGGCATTAGTTAAAAATCCAGTTTTCTCTTAGAAAATAGTTTTGATGGAACATTGTCAACCAGCCCTAAATAAGAGTTCAGCAGTGGGGATCAGAAAGTTACAGCTGTACATCTTGGGCAGTTCCCAAGCCTAGAGCCTTCTGACTCCTATTTTATCCCAGGCTGAGAGTCTCCAGCTTCCAGCAACCCATGCTTAACAACCCCCCACCTGGACTCTCCTCAGTCCTTTGTTCTTGGTCCAGGCAAACATGGCTGGATTCTTACAGAGAATTGGGCCATCTGCGGTCATTAGTAGCTAGGTACCAAAATGTCCAGGCAATTGAAATGATAATTGCCTTCTTGGAACTTCTTAATAAGGCTTTGATTCCTATCCCTTTCAGATCCCTTCAGGGGGCAGGCCAACAAGAGTTTAAAAAGCCAACTCCTAAGCAAACAGGGAAGTTTTGCACAGGATTTTAGATAGGGAGAGAGCCAGACACACCTGACATTCTCCAAACTTAGGTCAATAATATGTTGTCGTCATCCCACAAAACCAGAAAACAAACAAACAAAAATAACACACAAACAAAAAAGCTGCAGTAGTAAAAAGAATGCAGGTAGAAGTCCAGCAGCAGAGATGGGGCTATCCAGTTTATTACACTGAATGCAGCATGTATGATTACCTTTCTGGTAGGCAAGTAGCATATGTGTGCATTCAGCACAAGGAGGTCATGGCCCCCAGAGATTGAGTACATGTTCTTGGTAGAGTGGCTGAACTAGAGGAACAAAGGGAGCCAGAGGTACACAGATGAGGCTTTTGGGAACAAAGTAAAGTGGTCCCATGGCCAGTCTGACAGCTATGGTGCTGTTGCAGACAACGAATATCAAGGAGAACGTCAAGCTGTAATGGAAGGAAACAATCCCATAGTTGACAAGTTCCAGAGGGGTAGCCATGTTAGTCTAGTACAACAAAACAAACAACGAGTCCTGTGGCACTTTTAAAGATCCCATAGTTGGGACTCTACTTCCAGAGGATGTCATTGTATTCTCTTGCACTGACGATAACTCTGGGTGAGGGAATCCCAGTTATTAGAAAGAGATAGGTAATAGTAAATGTGGGTGTGACCGGGGCCTCCTGGGATACCCTCCTGGACGTGCAAAAATCAGGGCAAGCTGCAAAACCGGGAGCCAAACTTCCCACACACTGATGGGTGGTACTTAAACCAGTCTCCCTATCAGTCACAACCAGGCTTCTGGTTCCCCACACTGGGTACCAAGAAATCTGCCCAAAATAGAAACAGCTCCCTTTATTGCACTCCAGCTCCTCTGGCTCCCACCTAGCCACACGGTCCCTTAAAGATATAGGTTCTCCTGACCCCAAAGGGCCAACCACAGCACACACAACAGTATAGGTTTGGACCTTACCCAAAATACCACACTGGTAGCCAATCCTTTAGTAACTACAACTAAAGGTTTAATGTAAGAAGAAAAGAAGCAAAATATGAGAGATGTTAAAGGGTCAAATGATTTAAAGTTCATGTAAAGCAGTTTGCAGGCTTGTTCCTCTGGAGTTTGCAGGCTTGTTCCTCTTGTAAACACCCAGCACCAGGGTGGGTCTCAATCCTTTGTCCAGTCTCAGAGGAATAGTTCCAGAGATGGGTGTTGGCTGTAGACTGGGGACTTGAGAGCAAGATGGAGTCGGGGCTGCTGCCTTTTATCACTTCTGGCCTTCTCCATGCTGTGTGCAATTCTTTCCAATCAAAATGGAGTTGTCACATGTTCAAGTCCTAGTGGCTCAACAGGTTTTTCCTTTGGCCCATGGTACTGGGGAGCTTCCTTAATGGGCCATTAAGGGGACAATGGCTGGGTAGACATTCAGTCTGGGGAATTTCCCCAGACTCACATAAGTTAAAATATGGATATAACAATCATATTCCTAACTTCTAATATGAATACGAATCCTACACATAAACTATATAATCATTCCCCACAAATTACTACCTTTCTATTGACACCAAACATGGCATAGTTCCTATGGATTATAACAATTATAAAATATTAATACAAAATAATATCATAAATGGTTCCCTAAATCCAGGCAGCGTCACAATGGGATTTGATCATTAGAAATATATATGGCTGAGTTTGTGATGACTAGGAGAACTGCATGGTGGATTGCCTGCCAGGTATGAAGGTTATGTATCTCTCAAGACATCTCGACAGACTTATCTGCAATGTTGGGGGAGGAGCTGGTGGTCATGGTACATGTAGGTATCAATGACATAGGAAAAGGTAGGAGGGATGTTCTGGAGGCTGAATTCAGGCTGCTAGTTAAGAGATTAAAGTCCAGGACCTCCATGGTAGCATTCTTTGAAATGCTTCCAGTTCCACACACAGGACCAGTTACTCAGGCAGAACTGAGTAACAGAATCTCAATACGTGGATTAATCTCAATATGTGGATTAAGCAATGGTTTAGGGTGGAGAGGTTTAGGTTTATTAGGAACTGGGGGACCTTTTGGGAAAGGGGAAGCTTATACAGGAAGTATGGGTGTGCTCCACCTAAACCAAACAGAACCAGATTGCTGTCATGTAAAATTTAAAAAGTCAAAGAATTTTTAAACTGAGGGCCAGTGGAAAGCTGATAAGTACAGAGGAGTACTGGTTTGGACAGAGACACAACATGGGGAGGATCTATTAATGGGAATTATCTATATCCAATTCCTGGTAAAGAGAAGAAGTTGATAAACAACAGGTAGGAACTGAAGGGAAACAGTCAAATGAAAAAAGTCCCTTTCAATTACATCACATGAAGGCAGACAACTAAAATGTGACAAACATTTTATAGATGCTTGTATACAAATACTAGAAGTCTAAATACTGAAGAGAGTGAACTTGAGTACCTGTTATTAAATGCAGTTATTGATTTACTAGGCATCACAGAAATTGGATGGAATGATGACAATTAATGAGACACTAATACCAGCATACAAAATATATGGGGAGAGACAGAACAAGTCATGCTGTTGAGGAGTGGCACTATATGAAAGAAAGCATAAATCAAAATCTTAAATGCCTGAAACAGTACCATAGAGTCTTTATGGACAGAAATTCCATGGTTGAATAATAAGAGTATAGCACTAGGATATACTACTGATCATGATGATAATAGTGATTGTGAAATGCTCAGAGAGATAAGTGAAGCTATAAAAATAGAAAACTCAACAGGAATGAGGGATTTCAACTATCCCCATACTGACAGAGTACATGTCACTTCAGGATGGGATGCAGAAATGAAATTTCTAGATGCCATTAATGACTGCTTCTTGGAGTACCTGGCCCTGTAACCCACAAGGGGAGTGACAATTCTTGATTTAGTTCTAAGTGGAGCACAGGATCAGGTACAAGAGGTGACCATAATACAATTAAATTTAATATCACGCTTGAGGGAAATACCAAAGAAGCCCACCAGAGTAGCTTTTAACTTCAGAAGGGAAACTACTTAAAAATGATGAAGTTAGTTAAACAGAAATTAACAGGAACAGTCGCACAAGTGAAATGCTTGTAGGCTACATGGAAATTTTTTTAAAACACCATAATAAAAGCTCAAATAAAATGTATACCCCAAATTAAAAAGAACAGTGGGAGAACTGAAAAAAAAATGCCACCATTGCTAAACACTAAAGTAAAAGAAATGGTTAGAGGCAAAAAAGTATTCCTTACAAATTTGGAAGTCAAATTCTACTGAGGAAACTTGAAAGGAGCATAAACTATGGCAAGTCAAGTGTAAAAATAGAATTAGGGAGGCCAAAGAAATAATTTGAAGAGCAACTAGCAAAGACTTGAAATCTGACAGCAATTTTTTAAAGTACATCAGAAGCAGGAAGGCTGCCAAACAATCAATGGAGTCACTGGACAATCAAGGTGCTAGAAGAGCACTCAAGGAAGACAAGGTCATTGCAGAGAAGCTAAATGAATTCTTTGTATTGCTATTCACTGCAAAGAATATGAGGGAGATTCCCACATCCAAGCCATTCTTTTTAGGTGACAGATCTGAGTAACTGTCCCAGACTGAGATGTCATTTGAGAAGGCATTGGAACAAATTGATACATTAAACAGTAATAAATCACCAGGACCAGATGGTATTCACTCAAGAGTTCTGAAGGAACTCGAATATGATATACTAACTGTGGTATGAAACTTATTTAAATGAACTTCTATATCAGATGGCTAGAGGATAGTTAATGTGACACTGATTTTTAAAAAAAATTCACATGGGCAATCCTGGCAATTACAGGCTAGTAAACTTAACTTTAGTAGCTGGCAAATTGGCTGAAACTATAGCAAATAACAGAATTATTGGACATATAGATTAACACAATTTGTTGGGGAAGAATCAACGTTACTTTTTAAAGGGAAATCATGTCTCACCAATCTATTAGAATTCTTTGAGGAGGATCAACAAATATGTGGACAAGGGTTATCTAGTGGATATAATGTACTTAGATTTTCAGAAAGCCTTTGACAAGGTCTGTCACCAAAGACCCTTAAGCAAAGTAAGCAGTCATGGGATATGAGGGAAGGTTCTTGATGAATCTGTAACTGATTAAAAGACAGGAAACAAAGGGTAGGAATAAATGGTCAGTTTTCAGAATGGAGAGAAGTAAATAGTGATGTCCCCCAGTATTGGATCTGTACTGAGACCGTACTGTTCAACATATTCATAAATGATGTGGGAAAAAGAGAAACAATGAGGTGGCAAAGTTTGCAGATGGTACAAAATTATTCAAGATAGTTAAGTCCAAAACAGACTGTGAAAAATTACAACGGGATCTCACAAAACAGAGTGAGTGGGCAACATAATGGCAGATGAAATTCATTGTTGATAAATACAAAGGAATGCACATTGGAAAACATAATCTCAACTAGACATATAAAACGACGGGGTCTAATTTAGCAGTTACCACTCAAGAAAAAGATCTTGAAGTCATTGTGGATAGTTCTCCAAAAACTTTTGCTCATGTGCTGCTAATGTGCATCAGCAATCAAAAAAGCTAACAGAATGTTAGGAACCATTAGGAGAGATGATAAATCAGAAAATGCCATAAAGCCTCTATGTAAATTCTTGGTATACCCACACCTGGAATAGGTCACCCTATTTCAAAAACATGTAATAGAAATGGATAAGGTTCAGTTAAGGGCAAGAGGAATAATGAAAGATATGGAACAGCTTCTGTATGTGGAGAAATTAGCTACAGGGAGATTATTCAGCTTGGATAAGAGACAACTAAGGGGGTGATATGATAGAGTCTGCGTGGAGAAAGTGATAAGGAAGTGTAACAGTGTGGCACCCACTGCAAGCGTCCCCTCTGGTCAGGTGTATCTTCAGTCTTTAAACAACCCCAGTCCTGTTATCTGGCTGTACCCGCAAAGCTTCCTCCCTGAAGGCAATGGTTTTGCCCTTTCCGGGCTCTTCTGCCTCTGTTTGTTTGGCCCTACAGCAGAGGTGGTGCTCCATTTGGCTGGTGCACCAAATTGTCCCACCCAAAAGGGAATCTGAGGCAACAGCTGCTTCACCATGAGAGATCTGTGACACCTGGCAATCAGAAGCAAAAATCTAAGCAGAGAGCTTCACATCTGCATCCTCGCTCTCTGCTCTTGGCCCCTTCTCTTGATGATTTCTCTCCTATGTTGCGCTGTCTACTCAAACTCATCTTTTCTCCTAAGTGCTCCCTCTCCTTTTCCCCTCACTGCTGACAGCTCCACTAGCCTTCCTGTGCCAAAGCCTCATAAAAGTGGTAGGATTTCCAACTCCTCTGTCTCCTTTCCACATTCATGACCAACCTGTCCACCTACCCTCCCACCTAGAGCCTCTTGATTTTGGGACACTGCAAACCTCCTTGGCTGACTTTCCCCTGTTGAGGACATCTAGCAGATGCCAACATGAATGCACACCTAAAATTTGTCCAATGTTCAGAAAGTGCTATCTAATTATTATTACTGAGATTGAGTTCCACCAGAAAGTGGTAGAAGTGGACATACAATTCTAGTCCTCCTCAATCAACCTAGTGCCTAATCCACAAAAGAGGAAGTTTTATTTAATACAACCTCACCTCCTCCACCAGGTGTTTAAAAGTTCAGAAATGTAAATCTCCTAAACAAAATAGCCTTGGTATTTTTCACATTCATCCAGAAATTGACAATTATGTTTCTCTCAATGCTGTCTCTATTCATAGTATTTAGTGCCAGAATGGACCATTACTTAGTCTGACCGCCTGTCTAATATGGGCCATATAATTTCACCTAGTTGCTGCTACATCCAGCCTAGAAATTCTGGCTGAGCTAAAATGTATCTTTCAGAAAGAAATATCCAGCCTTGATTTAAAGATTCCAAGAGATGGAAAACCCACCAGATCCTGTGTTCAATTGTTCCAATAGTTAACTACCCTCACTATTAAAAAGCAATGCTTTATTTCTATTCTGAACTTGTCTAACTTCAGCTTCCAACTACCGGGTCTTATTATCCTTTTCTCTGCTAACTTAAAGAGCCCCCTTCTATCAGAAATCTTCTCTGTATAAAGACCTTGTACAGTATGGACCATGATCACATCACCTCTTAGTCTTCTTTTTGATAATCTAAATAAATTGAACTTCCTAAGTCTCTCACTGTAAAGACAGCTTTTCCAAACTTCAGATCATTCCTGTGACTCTTTTCTCAACGCTTTCCAATTTTCCAGCTTCTTTTTTTAAATGCAGACACCACAATTAGACAAAATATTCCAGGAATTTTTGCATTTGTGCTTTTTACAGCAGTAATACAACTTTCCTAAGCTTTACTCAATATTATCCTGTTTATACATTCAAGGATCAGAGTAAGTTTCTTAGCCATCATATCACACTGCGGGCTCATATTCAATTGGTTATCCACCTGACTGCTAAGTCCTCTCCAGATTCATTGTTTTCCAGTATATAATTCCAGAAAGCTCATTTGAACAAGATGCTCTTTAATACAACAATGTGCAAGGTCATACATCTGGGAAGAGTAGATCACATTTACATATCTTAACATTTTGTAAACTTGCTCCCATTACACAGAAGTATTCTGATTTCAAACACAGGCAAATTCAATCAGGACTCAGGAAAAGAAATATCATGCCCAGTAATGTGGTGGAGTCTTTCTGGAGTGGGCTGTATTTTTACAATGTCATAAGCTTTTTGTTCATGTCAATTGTGAGTCTATATTATGCTGTGTAATTATGTTTGTGCTCAACTATTTAATCATAGTTTATTTGTATCTTACTACATTATTTATGTTTATTGAAAGCTAACTAAACCGAAACATTAGAAGGCAGCTATTTCCCAATAACAGCTATCAGGGCTACGGATGTCTTTTGAAAAAGGGCCAGAATTTCCTTTTTGGGTATCTTCAGCGTTGTACAACCAAATCCGCTGGCACCTTCATTAGATACAGGGATATCTTCTGGGCATTTACTCCATCTGGGCTGACCAGGCTCCCAATAATAAATTGTTTTATAACACTGGGTTAAATTTTCCCCACCCAACACATAGATCCTCTTTTCCCAAAGGACCACAGCAGCATTAGCAATTGCTTTTGGCAGTTTTGGAATGACGACCTCTTCATTCATTCTGCCATCCTCAGTGATAAAAAAACACTTTCTGGTGCAATGGCGATTTTCTGGCATGAGACCGCCCTCAGCCCATTCTCTGGTTCTCTTTTCAGCATACCCACCTATAACATATATCCCATTATTCATGGCAACAGCACCTGCTGAAAAGAACCCGTTACCCAGAGACACCTGAGTCCATGTGTCTGAACTAACTTCATAGATCAGAAGCCCTCTATGAAATTGCCAATAAGCAGTCAAGCCTGTTGCTCCCCCAAGTAGGTATAGTTTCTTCTTTAGCACTGTAGAGGCAGAACGGCTCAGAACAAATGGCATCGTAGAGATAGGACTCCATATCTGCTCTGCTAAGTCAAAGCATTCTGCAGAATTGAGAAACTCATGAAATCCACACCAGCCTCCAATAGCATACAACCTCTGATTACAGATTAGGAATCCATGTGTAGCGCGGGGCACAGACATAGAAGGAAGTTGTGTCCACTGGCCTTTAAAAGAGTTGTACTCATACAAAGCATCTGAATAAGAATTCCTGCAGATGCCTCCAGATATATAGAGCTTGTCTCCAAGAGCCACGCAGGCTGGATGTGTCAAAGATTTCAAGCCTGGGAGCTTTTCCCACTTTTCTGCATGAGGATCATAAGAGCCCATCAGAAAATCTTCATTCTCCAGCTCTTGGTCCTCCCACATTTGTGAATCAACACACACTATCTGTTCATCATACATGCCCTGCCTGAGTCCCCCACTCTCGTGCAACCTCTCCTCACTGTTGAGCTGCTTCCAGTGAAGCTGAACATCCCCAAACCGTTCTGAATCCAACTGCACCTCCACAAGCTCTCTGTCAGTCAGGAGGGAAAGCCGGACATGCCCCATCAGCTCACCGAAGAGGGAGTGGCATGTGGTGGGTTGAAATTGTAGCCAACGTCGCACAGCCTGGTAGACTTCTAACTCAGAAGCAACTGCAAGGCCATCTGAAGACAGGATGGTGATTAAACTGTTGAGGTCCAGACTCAGAAAGTCATCCTCCTCAGCAAACCTTCCAAAGTTTAGGATAATGAGCTGAATGGTGGCATGAAGCAGAGCTTGGTGGTTGTAGGCCTGAGCCAGTGTGTAAAGCCCAATGCAATTCTGCATGGAAATGTTCTTCACAAGAAACCTGGGAGGAATAAAGGAAATAAATGTCCCTTGGGATGCATCAGTGACTGTCTTGACCCCATGATAGGTCATCAGCAGGGCTTGAACCCAGAGACCTCAGCACCAAAGAACAGATCCCTACCACCTGAGTTTAAAAAAAGAGGACTTCCAGTAGCACATAAACTTTAAAGTCAGAAGGGACCATCGTCATTATCTAGTCTGACCTCCTGCACAATGCAGGCTACAGAGCCTCACCCATTACTGTAATAGACCCGTAACTTTAGGCTGAGTTACTGAAGCCATCAAATCATGGTTTAAAGAATTCAGGTTATACCATTCACGGTAGTTGTTAACTATGCTGACAGGAGAACTATCTCCCATTAGCATAGAGCAGTGGTTCTTAACCTTTTCTACAGCCTGCACCCCTTTGGTTCTCAAATATGTTCTTCTTGCACCCCTTATCAAAAATCATGTTTTCAATGATTTACCTTCTAAAAAAATCTGGCATGCCTCGCACCCCCAGAAAGGGCATCTTGCACTCCCAGAGGGTGCATGCACCCCAGGTTAAGAACCACTGGCGAAGAAAGTCTTCATTAAAGCACTACAGCAGCGCAGTTGTGCCAGTCAGCGGTGATTTAAGTGTAGACTTGCACTCTTTTAGGCTTCACTGATCTCTTCTGAACCCTTGTTTGACTGTTGCCAAAGCCTGTAGGTGCCTAAATGCTCTTGATGCCTGAATTTTGTCTGTAAAAGTTCCCATGGCATCCATATTTCTGGCTCTAGTCTGGACATAGGCATCTGGACACTTTTAGAGCGAGATAGCAATGCACATCTCCCTCCTAAGCCTCAGGGTGATCCACAGACCAGGAAATGACAGGCCAAAGAGAAGCTATAGTACTGTAGGGCCTGGTCTGGCAGGCATGATTGGAGGTGGGGATCCCATTCAAAATCTGT
The DNA here is from genome assembly GCA_007922175.1 of Pelusios castaneus. Lineage (NCBI taxonomy): Eukaryota > Metazoa > Chordata > Testudines > Pelomedusidae > Pelusios > Pelusios castaneus. Next base: position 9,769,785 of record ML685803.1, read on the forward strand.
CAGCCTGTGAGTGTGACCTACAGTCTTTGTTTTTGGACGTATGACCTGGCATTTAACATGTTAAAAATATTTTGCTGGAATGAACCTGGCTTATCAAGTGGCCCAGATTGCTCTGTGTGACTGCCTTGTCCTCATCATAATTTACTACTTCTGTGTCATATGCAAATGTTATCAGCAATGATTTTATGTTTTCTTCAGAATCATTTGCAAAAATATTGAATTGGAGCTAAGAAACAGCCACTGAGGATCCCACTAGAAGCACTCTACTTCTTGACGAATCTCAGTTTATATGTACATTATGCGAGCCATCTGTCAGCCAACTTTTAACCTTTCAGCAAATGCCATCTTGTCTTTGCTTAGTGCTAGTTTATAATCAAAATGTCATATGGTACTAAGTCAAATATTTTACAGAAATCAAAACATAATATATCAATCAGCTGTTACCTTTATCAACCAGACTTGTAATCTTGGAAAATAACACATGTTTTTAACAAGATGTATGTTCTATGAGTCAATGGTCAGTATTCATTATATTGCCATCCTTTACTTCTGAAATAACAAAGTCCTATTACCAATTGTTCGACTATTTTGGTCAGGACAGAAGTCAGGTTAACTGGTCTATAGGTATCCAAATCATCCCTCTGTTGAGATTGCTAACTTTGAGCTCTACTGCTGTGTATAAGAATTAGGTATTATTATTACAGTGATTTCATCATCTTTCCCTTGATAAGCAGGCTGATACCCGCAGCTCATTCACATGATTAAGCTTTTGTGGGCACAATCCCACTTCATCAGGTCCATGAAATGGAAACTGCAGTAAAATGTTAGGTGTCTATGGTGACCTACCCTTCTCTATGTGTATATATACACCTAATATACTACAATTTCCATTTCATGCATATGATGAAGTGAGATGGTGCCCATGAAAGCTTATGCGTTAAATAATTTGTTAATCTTTAGAAGTGCCACAGGACTCCTTGTTTGTTTTGCTGAAATAGACTAAGACAACTACCCCTCTGGAACTATTCACATGATTGTGGCATTTAATCACAGCAGCCCAGGACTGAATTTGAACAGGCATTCCACCCTGGGAAAGTTTCTTGGATCATATTATGGATTGTCCAAACCATCCTAAGTGTGATGAGCTGAATTTAAAATTACACGTATCAATGCTTGTCTTTACATGCACACATTTATTTCATCCTAAAGCACACTCATAAGACTGCAAGTCCTTTCGTGTTACCTTGAGCAGATCTCCACTAATGGGAAGATCTGTAGCTTGCTGGCTGCTGCAAACAAATCTGGGGCTGTCTTTAGAGTAAGAGATATCTCTTCTGTGTAGATATATTTTATTATGCTTTGAAGGAGGGAAGGAGACATATCCTGCAGCACAACTTCTCCATCCTGGGATTCTTTCCAGGAGCTGGTAAAAACATCCTTAAAGTAAGGACTGACAGCTGCCAGGAGTACTCTGCAGGAGGGGGGAAACAGTATTATTGGAGCACAGTTAGTATTTGCAGTTATATGATCTTGGTGAGGCTTTAGGGCTGCTGTGATCTTATCACCTCTTTTGATTAGGCAAAGCCAGTCACTATTTGGATGGAAGAGAGATCTCCATGCTGCTCAACCTTCAAAACTGCCCATGTCTGACACTCAATTAAGGCATGTGGCCAATGACCAAAGTGTGGAACGTTATAATGGTTCCAAACAATAAAACCTGTGTTTATGGTATTTTCTCACTGTGTAAATTTAATAAACTCATTTTTCAAACCAAACCTGAAAAACTATTATATATAACCATCAAGTTGGAACATCAGCAGCAAGGTTTCAACCCAGGATCTTTAAATCCCAAAAACAGAGCTCTGCCACTTAAGCAAAAATGTGAACTATAAGCTAACATGTACACCAGCTGCTGGGGGTCAGAACATACACTTTAACAACTGGCTACGAAACTATTTTCTGGACAGCAGTAGAAAACTGGGGAGCAGAGTCCCTAAATTATTTTCCTGACTTTAGGAGGAAAATATTGTCTAGTGGTTAAAGTAGTGGCTACAGAGAGGGTAGCCAACTACATAGAATTTGCACCTTCATAGTCAGAGGGTCTGTTATAGTAGAGACCTGGGATCTATTCCAAATTCTGCCAGAACCTGGAAAGAATGACCTTGCCTCTTCACTAGAAATGAAGAGTTTAAGGCCATGATAAAAAATAAATCCATAAAAATATAAAGAACAGTCAGTGGGAAAAGTGAGATTTGAAACTATAATTTCCAACCCAAAACACCATGCCATAAACACTCTCTGATCAGAGTCAGTCTCTCTCCTACTTATGAAATATTAGCAACCCTGACACCTCTGTACAACAACGGCAATTAAATCACATGAAATTCAGAATACCCTGCAAAGTCTAGTGCACTGGAGATGTCTAAATGGAACAACTTAGGAATTGCAGGAAATCATGTTAGTGATTCTCTGAGGCCTGATTTTCCTTTAGAACATAATGACCATACTAAGTCAGAGCAGTGGTTCATCTAGCCCAGTATGCTATCTCTGGGTGCGTCTACACTTGAAAATTAAGTCGATTTAAGCTTGCTTAAGTCGACTTAATTACCCCACGTCTACACTACAGTTTCCTTAAGTCGACCTGAATTCCCCAGTGTAGACATAGCCTCTGATGAGGCTGCGTCTATACTGATAAATTAAGTCGACTTAAGCTTGGCTTAAGTCGACTTAATGTGCCCTGCGACTACACTACACTTTGCTTAAGTCGACTTAAGCAAAATAAAGTCGACAATGAAAATTAAGTCGACTTTATTAAACCATCTTTCTACTCGACCTAAGGCTTAATTCGACTTTTTAAAGTCGAATTAAGCCAGTGTAGCTCTGGGGTAGCCCTAAGTCAACTTAGTATCAACTCAAGTATCCTGATGAGCCATTAAGGACATAAAGAATACAACCATTGTGTCCTTAATGATTCATCAATTTACTCCCTGGGACCATATCACCTGGCAGATTCCTTAACATTAAGGAGACAATGGTTGTTCACACCTTCCCATGTAAGGCATTTGTCCAGAATGACACAAGTTAAAGTATGGATATAACATCAAATTCTTAACTTCTAATCGAAATAGAATTCCTAGACATAAACTATATAATCATTCCCAGCAAATTACTACCTTTCTATTGATACCAAACATGACATAGTTCCTATGGATTATAGAGCATTTATGAGATATCCATTGAAAATAATATCATAAATGCTTCCTAAATCCAGACAGCGTCACACCCTGCCCACATGCCCTGCCAGGGTCCCTGTCCCCCTTTGCCCCATTGCACACAAGGGGTGCCCCCCCGCCACCATGGACCTACCCAAGGTCCCCCTAGCCCCACAAAGTCGACCTAGAGCATCCAGTGTGGACGCTCTAGGTCGACTTTGTAAGTTCCCCTTTAAGTCGACTTTAAATTTAAGTGTAGATACACTAAGTCGACTTAGTTAAAGTCGACTTAAAAGTGCAAGTGTAGACATAGCCTGAGAGTGGCCAGTGCCAAATGCTTCTGGCATTTGATGCATGGTTTTGGCTAATGTCCATTGATGAATCGATCCTCCATGAAGTTACTAATTCATTTTCTAACCCACTTATATTTTTGGCCTTCATAATGTCCCATGACAACAAGTTCTTCTGGTAGACTGTGTGTTTTGTGAAGAAGTTTTTTTGTTTGTTTCTCTTAAACATGCTGCCTATTAATTTTATAGGCTGACCAGGCCCTCTCTGAGGTCCGGAAAGGCCTGGACCACTTCCAGCTTTTGAGGCCCCTAGCCATAATAAAAATAAAAAATGACAGCACATGAAAACAAAACAAAAAATTTAACAAATGTCTAAATTTGAGTTCCCTTTGAGCTTGAGGCCCAGGCCAAATGGCCCTCCTGCTTGCCCCGCCCCCCACCAATTGGCCCTGAGGGTGACCCCAAGTTCTTGTATGATGTGAAGGGATAATTAACATTTCCCTATTCACATTATCCACACCATTCATAATTTTATAGACTTCTTTCATATACTACTTAGTCGTCTCTTTTCTATGATGAAGAGTCCAAGTCTTTTTAATCTCACCTCTTATGAAAGCTGTTCCATCCCCCAATCATTGTCATTGTCCTTCTCAGTGTCTTTTCCAATTCTAATATATCTTTTATTCAGATGGGGTGACCAAAAAATGCACCAGTATTCAAGATTTGGACATACCAAGGTTTATGTAGTGGCATTATGGTATGTTGAACAGCACTGATCCCACTACAGAACCTTGGGGGATGCCACTATTATCTCTCTCCCTTATGAAAGCTGGCCATTTATTCCTACTCTTTGTTTCCTGTCTTTTTACTGATGCCAGAGAGAAACTAATAACTAATAATATCTGGAGTGTAATAAAGAACTTGTTTGTATCAATGTATAAAAGGAGAAATCATAGGAGGGGCATCTTTGTACTTGCTGAAGAGGCAGCATCCTGGTGTGCTGAGTGGATATCTTGTCATGAGCATACATGTTTTCATGTACCTGTCGCTCCTCTGAGAGGCTTTGTCGACAATAAATCTGGGTAAGCACCTTCGCCACCAGATTAAGCCTGTGGTCTTTCTTATGAATTTGAAGTGTGCTAAATTAACAGACCTCATTGTTCACAGTGAGCTGACATTGGAGCTCCAGGTACAGCAATACTGGCTACAATTATCAGCAATATTCCACAGAGCAAACAACAGTCTCTAGTGGCTATTGACTTCAATGGGATTTAAGCATATCCTAGATTCATAAAATATTAGAGGTGGAAGGGCCCTCCTGAGTCATGGTTAATGTAAAGTGAATATTTCAATGATTTTCTGAAGTGGGGCCTTAGACCTGTGTTTCCCAGTGATATGCCATCAAGCCTCAACAGCTATGTCACGGAATTTTTTGAAAAACTACATATGAGACCAAGGCGAGGGGGGAATCTGCCTTCTGATTGGCTGTCTGCCTTGCTGCCATCATCTCCAGGGGTGAAGCAACCAATCAGAGAAAAATCTCCTTGTCTTCTTCCTTCCCTCCTCTGTAAGCAATGGGTCAGTTCCTCTGCCCTCCTCATCTTTCCTGCAGCCACTGGCTTGTGAGGGGCGGGGGAGACCTCTAGAGTTCAAGGTGTTCTGCAGCAAAGAAAGGTTGGGAATGACTGCCTTAGACTGCTCTTTGGGCAGATGGCTTTTTTTTTTACATGGGCTGAAGCTGAGAGTACTTCTCTCAAGATCTCAAGTTATGGTTTTAAACGAGACATACGTGCTAAACCTCAAGGGGTAATTTCCTCTAGCCCACAAAGAAAAGGTCCCATATGCTTGAGTGCTAAGGAGAAGTAGACACAGAGATGCTTCATCAGACTGGTAATCATAGCTCTTCTTTCTCTCAGACATTCCCCGGCATGTATTTTGCAAGAGAAATCAAACTACCATTCATCACTTCGGCACAACATAGAACATGGGGGAAGAGCTTTTTTTGTAATTTTCTCTTCTCTTGGATAAGAAATCAGTATACTGAGGATTTCGAAGAATAGCTTGCATTGGAAGCAACAGCTCTATGGTACAGACAGACTCCTTTCTTTAGTGCAGCTGAATCATTTATTGTGATGTCGCTTGTGTGTACTAGTGTGCGCACAGGACATTGCCTGTGGCAGGAACCTGGTGCTTCGGTTTTGGAAGGTAACTTTAACTTTTCCAATCAGAAAACTACAGAAGATTAAGTTTCACAGACTTCAGATGTGGACTAACATTTATTATATGTACATGGGCATTTAGTATCTGATAATACATGTTAATGTTCCATAGTACTTTTCACATCTAAATCCCAATAGGAAATATAGCTAGGTAGATACAGAAATAACAACAGAGGGAGAGAGAGAAATCAATTGACGAATGGCAGCTTTCAGCGGAAATTGGAAATGAGATGGAAAGTTCATGAAATAATCCTTAGGGTCACCTCCTATGGAATTTTACAGAGGATTCTGAACCATTCTAAAGAATGTAGTAGATAATTCCATGCTTACTGCATTGTGCAGGATAGCTCTAAAATGTACATGCAAGGTTTAATTTTTCCTATAAAGTCCTAGAGATTTTTAGAGCAATTTATATAGAATCTTATTCAGGGACAGAGCAGTCAGACAGACAGCATAAATAATCATAACTCCATTGACTCAGTGGTGCCAATTTATGCCAGATTAGGATCTGCCCCATAGTTTTAATCCTGTTGGCTACAGCACTATTACATTTTATAGACTCATAGACTTTAAGGTCAGAAGGGACCAGTACGATCACCTAGTATGACCTCCTGCAAAATTCAGGCCTCAAGACCTCACCCACCCACTCCTGCAATAGGCCACCAACCTATGACTGAGTTATTTACATCCTTAAATCATGATTTAAGGACTTTAAAATACAGAGAATTCACTGGTAGGTGAACCATGCCCTGTGCTACAGAGGAAGGCGAAAAACCCCCAGAGCCCAGGCCAATCAGCTTTGGGGGAAAATTCCTTCTCGACCCCAAATATGGCGATCAGTTAAACCCTGAGCATGTGGGCAAGTCTCAACAGCCAGTTATCCAAGAAACAATTCTCTGTAATAACTCAGAACCCACCCCCCCGTACTCTCCCCTTTTAGGCCACTTGTAAATCCACCACACATAGCCAAATATCAGTCTACATTTTGTAGAGACATAGAATGAGGCTGTTCTAGATTGACAGGATCTGCAGAGGAGAAGCAATGGCAAAACTTGCAATACGAGAGTGAAGGCCAGTGATCAGAAGCAGAAAGATGAGGGACCCAATTTTCTACTATATTGTGACCCCTTACCCTGCTCTGGAAGCATAAAGGGGCCTTAAAGATAGTATACCCAGCAAAAGGGAATAAGAGTCTCTCCTGGTTGAGGCTCCTGGAGTTACTGAAGCTCTGCCTCAAGGTGCTGATCTCCTTCCTGTGAGGGGCAACTTTAGCTCTATCTATCTAATCTGCTGAAATTGTCCACATGCCTGTCACTATGGTATGAGCATAGGCTCATTCACAGGGGGCCGGTCACACTTCACCCAACCAAGGGAATGTCATGGTGGCAGTTTCTGCTGCCCTTTGTGTTCCTCCTGAGCCTCCGTGTTGGCAATGGCAGTATCCCAGTGGCTGTGATGAGGAATTTGGCGCAGACTGTGATTTCTTGTATCATTGCTGTGATCATTGCTGATATGCTAATCCCATCTCTTCCAATTATCTCTAATTTAATCTTCTCTGCAAAGCATTTTCCATGCAAAGTTGTGCAATATCAGATTTCCTACTTATATCTTGAAGAAAAATGGTTGTAAAGCTGGATGAAAGTTTACTTGTTAGGGAGAAATGCAATCATTGAAAGAGATATATGAAATGATCCAAGGTCTTAAGGCCAAGAGAAGGTGATACTATTATTGATATTTCATTGCTATGTTGGTTTTCCTAAGTCAGTTTGCTTTATCCTTCCAACTCAGCAGCCTTTGCTGCTCCCTTGATAATATAGAATGTATGACTCTGCTGTCCCACATAGGCTGAGTACAGCAGATAGATAAGGAGAAACCCACCTGTGACAGGAGAACCTCCTTCCTTCACACACTAGAGTGGCATCACAGAGCAACTGGTGTTGGTACAGCTGCTTTAGACCTGCAGGAGTTTGGAAGACAATGCCAAGGCTGCTATTATACACCACAAGGAAACTTCTTGGAGGAAAGAAGTGAAAGCTTATTCTGTATATATAATTCCTAAAAATATGTACTGCTGATGGAGTGACTGCAGCAGCAGAACAAATACTGTCATCAGCTGATTACTGTGTGGCGACTTATGTCTCTGCAATGAGGGTAAAGACCAAATGACGCCCCTTTCACCTTTAACTAGTACTAAGTTTACTTCAAAAACTATTTAAATAAAACAGACCCAAAAGTTGTTTCCATCTCGACCATTTTCTGGATGGCAGAGACCACCATAAGCATTCGCCTTCTCTCAGAGACTCCGCAGAACAGGTGAGAAGATTACATATACACATGAGGATCAGCCAACCTACCTTTGCTTAGTTCCAGTGGCTTTGGCAGCTCCTGTTTCTCCCCTTTTCGACTGGAACTCATGATAGACAGAATGAAGAATGCTGTGGAGAAGGAAATCCTGACTGAAAAGAGAGAGTGTGCACACATGTGCATGACCAAATACTAAAGATCTGCTATATAAAATCATAAGAGTTGCAGATGTCAGAGGGATGTCAGAAATTCTGTATTCTGGTGCCCACACACATTGTAGTTGGTCATGGAGCAACAATGGACAACTCCCCACCCCTCAACCCCCACTCAGAGATCACTGCTGTATCTGGGGTCAATAAAGACAGATTAGGAATGGAAGAGCAACTGAACTCTGAATTGTTGGGGGTTTGCAGGAATACTGCTCCCTTTCCTCCTCCCAGATGCATATATTTATTTCTCACCCAACCCCATGCACTGCACAGAACTTCACTCTATCTGGGGCAGATTGGATGCAATTCCCTGTGGAGTCTGTTAATGTTTCTCTTAGGTTGGTTAGAGCAGGAGGGATATGCTCACTCCAGACTCATGTGAACTTCATTTGCCCTTAATTTCCTGGTTTTGTGAATTTAACATCACTCATGTAGAGAACACCCTCCTTGATGAGCATGGGGAAGAGGCTAATAGGTCACTGAACAAATAAGCTGGCATCTACCACAGGTTTACCCACCCCACTTCTCTAGTGCCACCTCTTCAAACAGATTCCTCTTCAAAGCCATTTGATTGATTGCATCCCCTTTTATTCATACCTTGTAATGGTCTCGATTTTGAGAAATGCCACCCATTTCACTGACAAAGTTTGAAAGTTTTCCATGTTCCACACAAATAGTGTATTCTCGCTAGTATTGCTGAAAATTCTTTACATCAAAAAGAAGGAATCATGAGACCAGAGTGGTTAGAGATAGAATTGTTTCCGTTAAGGGAGAAAGCGCAGAGCATTTTATTGCTTCCTGAATTAATGATTTTTATGTCCCTCACTTTGAGAACAGAAAAGGTCATCTAGGGCTGCAGGACATGAAACCACCACCCTGATGAAACTGGAACCATCTTGGGGGGAAAAAATGCAGCTGACAGCAATGGTTCCATCACATAAACACAACATCCTCCACTTCCCTCAGCCACACCTTACATGACTTATCTATCTTCTTGACAGCCCATACTACATAAAGGAACCACCAATGCCTGTACCACATACAGCTTCCTGCTCCCTACATTCGATGCTGCTCTATCTACTCATGTCACAAACCTCTAACAGTGAGGCTGGAACAAGCTACCAAGGGAACAGATGGATCTACCCTCTCATGATGTCTTCAAAACAAGACTGAATGTTTTAACCGGAACCATAGGGTTAGAAGGGACTGCAAAAGTCATCTAGTCTAACCCCTCTGCCAAGATGCAGGATTTGTTGTATTTAAACCATGCAAGACAGATGGCTATCCAGCCTCCGTTTGTAAATCTCCAGTGAAGGAGCTTCCACAACTTCCCTAGACCATCTATTCTATTGTCCTACGGTTCTTGCAGACTGCCTAGGAAAAAGATATGCTTTACTCAAGCACAAGTTATTGGGTTAAACACAGGAGTAAGTGGGTGAACTTTTGTGGCCTGTACTATACCGGAGACCAGACTAGATGATCTAACTGCCCCTTCTGGCTGTAAAATCTACACATCTATGAATCATGCTAGTTCATACCCAATCCTTGCTTGGATATTAGAAAGGGGAGCTGCTCTCCCTCCTCCTGCGTCAGCCACAGGTCCATTAATCTTTTCAAAATGTTATGAAAATGTCAACTGCTTTATAAAATGTTTAGCATTATGAGATCACTAATTTGCATACTATGCACAGATTGGTCAGGTTGGGAGGAATATCATTAAGGAGGCTGACAAAGGAGGTGCTGTCATCATCATGAACAAATCAGATTATGATCAGATTTATAGACAACTGTCCAGCATAACATTCTACAAACTACTTCTCTGTGACCCACTGGGGAATACCAAAAGGAATTACACCACCTACTCAAGAAACTCCCCTAAGCTGCACAAGAACAAATCAAGACATCCCCAGAACCCTGATCAGAGATATTTTATCTACTACAGAAAATCCATAAACCTGAAAACCCCAGACGCCCCATCATCTCAAGCACTGGCACTCTTACAGCAGGCTTATCTGGCTATGTGGATTCTGTCCTCAGCCCCATATGCTATCAACACTCCTAGCTATCTTTGGCTATGTCTAAACTAGAAAAGTTATGTCGACTTTGATAAGTCAACTTAATAAGCTCAACTTTTAAAGTTGACCTTATTAAGTCGACTTAACAAAGTTGATTGAACTTTTCTAGTGTAGACATAGCCCCTTGTCAACCTTATTAAGTCGACTTAAAGCTTTACATTGACTTAATAAGGTCAATTTAGGCACTAATCCCCATCCATACTGGCTTTAAGTGAACTTAAGTAGTCGATTTAAGGCTTAAGTCGACCTAAAACTAGGTGTTATTAAGTCGACTTAAGCTTTCCTTAAGCTTCAGTGTGGATGCCGCTTTGTTTAGGTCGACTTAAGCCTTCTTAAGTTGACCTAAGTTGCCAGTGTAGACGCAGCCTTAGAGACACCACAGACTTTCCAGAGAAACTCAATCCATTGGTTATCTTCCAGAAAACACCATTCTGGCCCCTATGGATGTAGAAGCTCTGTACACCAACAAGCCATTAGGAGAACTATCCCAGATGATGTCACAATACACCTCATGTCTGAACTTTGTGACTTTGTACTCACCCACAACCATTTCAAATTTGAAGATAATTTATATCTTCAAGTCAGCAGCACTGCTATGGGTACCTGCATGGCCCCACAATATGCCAACATTTTTATGGCTGACTTTAGAACACCATCTTCTCAACTCTCATATCCAAGTACCACTCCTCTACTTATGCTATATTGATGAGATCATCATCTGTACCCATGGATAGGATGCCCTTGAAGATTTCCACAGAGATTTCAACAATTTCCATGGCACAATCAACCTTACTCTGGAGCACTTCACACACAGGGTTGTCAACCTTACATTTTAATTTTTACTGACATGAAGATCTGAAGCTGATTTTTTTTATTGACCTGGAAAACTCTTTACTGACATCACTAAAAATACCATAAACAATATAATAAAGTCACAAAACTGTGTATTTGTGATATTCTGTAAATAGGAATTTGCAATTATGCAATTGTTTTAGCTGCAGTTTTGATGGATCAATCAGATTCTTTGGGCATGTGCAATAATAGAAATGATAAAGTCATGATCAATGTAGTTTTATGATACAAGAAGTGATTCTGAACTATGACAATTTATGTCAAAATACAATTTTTTTAGAACTCTTGTTTATGAATTATCCTGCAGATTTACAAATATCTAACTTTTTCCACTGTTGCTTAGCATTGCTCACTACTTACCTATAGAGCATATTCTTCCTACCTTCAAGGGTTACAAAGAAAACAGATCACAGTTGGGAGAAATTATTGCAACACTGCCTGCCTCTTTTGTTCCATTAATATCAATATTTGAAAATTAATTTGTTTGCTGGGTCCTCATTACCTGATTCCCATGAACCCCAAAGAACCAGAATTTGAGTCTTTTACTTAGAATGACCAAGCTGCTTCTTTGTAAATCCAAAGAGGTGAATATGAGAGTCCCTAGAATTCTGAATCCCAAAGGGGTAGCCGTGTTAGTCTATTGTAGAAAGACAACAGAGTCCTGTGGCACTTTTAAAGAGTGCCACAGGACTGTTGTCTAGAATTCTGAACAATTTCTAAGGATAGCTGTCACAAATCCCTTCCTAACCAAGCACTAGAAAACCTCAGGGACTAAGAGAGATAAATTAAGCATTCAAAGTATTCATTTAGGCGTGAATTCCCCATGATCTGAAGTCTCCAAATCAAAGGAAATGTCCAGAATTTTCTTTACATCAGTTTCCTGTCAGGCATCTTGCCTGGTACCAGGGTTGTCTTTTCCATAAGCCTACATTAGTTTAACAAGAATCCCTTTGAAGCAATGCTTTTTATTGTTCCAAAGCTCTAAATGACAGTAAGGGGGTTGCCTGTGCACCCCTCACGCTGAAGGAACAGGGTAGAGGATGGGGGGGGTCACTCATGCACCCATCAGGTGAGGTAACAGAGCCAGGGACAGGAGATCACACACACACCCCAGGGCTGGAGATGGAGACGGGTCATCTGCACACCTTTCAGGCAGGGGGAACAGAACTGGAGATGGGGATGGGTCACCTGGACATCCCTCAGTCAAGGGGCACAGAGCCAAGGGCAGGGAGGTCACATGTACATCCCTCAGACAAGGGGAAGAGAGGCAAGAAGTTGTCCACGTGCCTCTCCGGCAAGAGGAAGAACAGAGCCAGGACAAGGGGGATTGCCCACACGTTCCTCAGCCAGGTGCAAGAGTGCAAGGGACGCAAGGTGTCACCCGTGCATCACTTAGGTGAAAGGCAGTCAGGGATGAGGGAGGTGACCATTTGCCCTCTCCCCCCCCCCCCAGGCAGGGAGAACAGAACTGGGGGAAGGGTCACCTGTATGCCCCTCAGGCTGGGGGAATGGAGCCAGGAGTGGGGGTCACCTGTGCATGCCAGGCCAGGGGAATACAGGTGGGGAGGTTGCCCACGTGGCCCTCAGGCAGGGGGAACAGAACCAGAGATGGGAGGAAGGTTGCCCACACACCCCTCAGGCAGGGGGAACAAAGCCAGAGGTATGTGGGGGCGGGGATCACCATGCACTTCTCAGGCAGGTGGAGCTCAGCCAGCGGGGGAGGGGTCACCTGCATGCCCCTCAGACAGAGGGAACGGCGCTGGGGACAGGAGTGGTCCCTTCAGGCAGTGAAAACAGAACCAGGGGGTTGGCTGTCGCCCGCACTCCCCTCAGGCAGGGTAATTTGAGCCATTGGCTTGGCTGTAACCAGCGTTCCTCTCAGGCAGGGAAAACAGAGACAGGGGCTTGGCTGTAAGCAGTGTCCCCCTCAGGCAAGGAGAACAGAGGCAGGGGGTTGGCTGTCACCCGTGCTCCCCTCAGGCAGGGAGAATGGAGGCAGGGGCTTCACTGTCACCCACGCTCCCCTCAGGCAGGCGAACCTGAGCCAGGGGCTTGGATGTCACCTGCACTTTCCTCAGGCAGGGGAAACAGAGGCAAAGGGCTTGGCTGTCACCCACGCTCCCCTCAGGCAGGGGAAAGGCAGGAGCTTGGCTTTCACCTGTGCTCCCCTCAGGCAACAGAAACAGACCCAGGAGCTTGTTATCAGTACTACCATCAATGTGTAGTAGATACGATTTTTTAAAAAATTTTGCCAAAAGCTAAAACACTGATGCCTGATTCTATATCTATTAACATCTGAAATGCATCCTCACAAACCAGAGTTCACCAGTCTGTACAGTGTTCATTAACTCCTTAGTAGTTGGCATCTGGATGCAGAGTCTGGCCTTTTCCTATGGGGGAATATGAGTTCATTTAAGGGTCAACAAAGGGCAGAAAATATCTCTATAAATCATCTATAATAACTGCAGAATTCCAAGAAACTCTGCAATTCTTTCAAGGTTTGGGGTCTTGGCCATGTCCACAGGGATTCCAATTTATGCAGATTTGCACCAGCTCCATCTCAAGAGATTATATGCGCTATGTACTTTACTTTTTCCTGACAGAACTGGCATTTGTCTAAAGATAGTTTCAGTTCTTGTTCCTGCAGGGAGTCAAGCACTTGCAACAAGCATTCTTCATGCTCTTCCAAAGTGTGAATGAACATTATCAAGTCATCCAGATACACTAGGACTTCCAGGAGGTTCATGTCACCAATCATCTGCTCCATTAAACTCTGGATATTCCTTGGGGTATTTTCAGAAATTTGTAGAATCCAAATGGATAGATGAAGTCAGTCTTTTCCCTATTAGCTGGTACTATGAGTGCCTGATAATGTCCAACTTCTCAGATCTAAAATAGAAAACCAACAGCTTGGTGTTAGGCAGTCTAAGAAATGATCTACTCTTGGCAATTGTACATCTATTCAAAGTACAATCTATGCACATTTGTACATCCCCATTCTTTTTTCTGGTCACAACTACTTAAGAGGCGTAAGGACTTCCAGAGTTCCTGATGTCTTCAACTCCTGGGTATGTTTTCAAATATCTGTGACAGCTGCAAGTCCTAGTCTCTATCATTCAGGGTAAAGCCTATCATCATTCAGCCAAACGTGATGTTCAATTTTCTTGGCACAACCCCACAAGTAGAGAACACTTGGGGTCTTTGTATTACTTTAAGTTCAGTCTCTATTTCCATGCTGGAGGAATTGGGAAGTTTCCAAAGTTCAACTTCTCTGGGTCAAATATAGGTATAATCTTTGGGCAGCATGGGCCATAGTTGCAGCCAAATATATGTGTGCTACCACAGTTCCCTAAGGATGATGCTTGGATCTCTCCATTTTGTTAGCTCCTGGAAGCTTTACTCAGACTTTTGTGTGAGATGAGGTTTTGGCTAGGCCTCTCTTCAACCTTAAATCCTCCCAGTAGCATATCTGTACCTGAAGCTTCAAACAGGATTAATTGATTGGTGACCTTCTGATCTACTTGGGCAATTCCATCCACTAGATGGGTTGTCCTAACAGGAATAGTAACTGAAGGTCTATATCTTAGTTTGCCCATTCCCACTGATCCTTGAAAGCTACACTGGTCTCATTCTCCTCCTTTAGCTTGATATGCTTTTAAACATAGTGTATGGATCTTCAGCATGATTGCATGTACTTAGTTCCAACAAACTCTTTACATAGCTGAGCAATGGCTCCATGTATTCCTGCAATACAAAGCACCTGATTTGGGTATCCAGTGGATGAATAGATCAAAGTAAAACTGTCTCACTCTTAAACAATTCCAACCACATCATTTGAGAACTTTAATTGCACTATCACATGCTCTAGGTGTGACCACTGATCATCTCCTGACTCCCAGACTGCCAACCTGGTTAGAAGTTTCAGGGGCAGATGTTGCCAGTAAAAGTGTTCTAAGATGTGTTCCAAGTGATGTGAGAGCCTCTTTCTAGAACAGCTGTACAGTCTAGTCCCTCAGTAGTAGCTCCAGCCTTAGACTTTGATCCATACAGTTATATAGACAAATCACTCTCTGCAACTCCTTTTGTACAGAGGTCCTTCTGCAGGAGTCATTACATCAGTTCCAGGTACTGAGATAGCTTCTCTCCATGTTCCTGGTGGACAGTCCAGAATTGTAATATAACATACTCTCCATTTTCAGTGCTTCCAAACAAGCCCTCTGAAGATGAGAGGTATTCAGCCACAGTTGCTGCTGGGTTACTGGTTCTAATTGTCTTAATAGATTCAGTAACATGTCTTTGCAGACTTTCCATTAATCTCTTTTTTTTCCTTCTAGAGCATGCCCATTCCTAAACCTGAACAGTATGATTCAACCAGGCCTCAAATTCTCCCTTACGTTCAGCAATAGGTTTTGTCCCTGAAAAGGTTCTTAAGTCCTGTGTGCTTAATGAGGGGCAAGGGCTGACCCAGGCAGAGAAGGCCTTAAAAGCCAGTGGCTGAGCGACCAGGGGGAGCTTGTGACCAGGGACTGCAAACAGGGGAGTTTGCGAGGGAGTTTGGGGGCAGTTTGTGTTTTGTGTTGTTACTATGGTGAAGAGGACCCGCGCCGCTTGTGCCAGCACTGCTTCTGTCTCCTCCTCCTGCGCCTGTATCCAGACACACATACTGACCATGGATATCTCTACCCAGATCCTGGCGTGGACTTGCAAGGACTGTGGCCTGCATTTCCCACTCTCAGACGGTCAGGCTGGGGAGATCATTCAATGTGACAGGTGTCTCCTGGTGGCATCTCTCAGGAAGCAGGTGGGGGAGTTACAGGAGGAGGTGGCCAGGCTCAGGCATATCCATGCCCTGGAGAAGTTCCTGGATAGCATCCATGAGTTAACATGCAAGGATAAAGAAACTATCCAGAGGCAAAGGACTGCTGCCACACCCTCGGAGAAGGCTGAGATGGCTCAAGCAGAGGGTGGACACTGGCAGCTGGTTACTTCTGGCAGCAGACAGTGCTCCACCCCTGCTCCCATCCCACCCTCCATTGTGGTAAAGAACCGCTTTGCAGCACTACAGACGGGAGATGAGGTGGAAGAGGAGAAGCCATGCACCCCCGATGTTGGGAGGATCTCAACCATCACACCCAGGAGAAAACGTCGGGTTGTGGTGGTTGGGGACTCTTCTGAGGGGGACGGAGGCACCCATCTGTTGCCCAGATAAGGGCTCTCAGGAGGTATGCTGCCTGCCAGGGGCCCGTATCCGAGACGTTATGGAGGGATTGTCAAGAATCATCCGTCCCTCTGACTACTACCCCATGCTACTCATCCATGTGGGAACCAATGATACTGCGAGAGGTGACCCTCTGCAGATCAAAGGTGACTACAGGGCTCTGGGAGCACGGGTGAAGTAGTTCGGTGCACAGGTGGTGTTCTCCTCGATCCTTCCGGTCAAGGGTAGGGGCCCGAGCAGAGATAGATGCATCCTGGAGGTGAATGCCTGGCTGCGGAGATGGTGTTACCAGGAGGGCTTTGGCTTCCTCAACCATGGGGTGCTGTTTCAGGAAGAAGGACTGCTAGGCAGAGATGGACTCCACCTATCCAAGAAGGGGAAGAGCGTATTTGGAAGCAGACTGGCTAACCTGGTGAGGAGAGCTTTAAACTAGGTTTGAAGGGGGAAGGTGACCAAGGCCCACAGGTAAGTGAAACTGAGGGAAACCTGGGGGAAGGGATGGAACTTGGGGGGTGCTGGGGCTGTAACAGCAGGAATAAAAGAGAGGGTAGTTGGAACTGGAGGGGGGGATCAAATAATTGTTTTCTATTTCCTAATGAAGTCATAATACCTCAGGCGAGTGGGGAAGGAGGACACCGGGAGAAATTGCAAGGAGGAAGATGCGACAGGAGGGAGACTCGACAGGGCAAAGTAGGGCAATGGGCCCGGTATCTTAGGTGCCTGTACACAAATGCGAGGAGCCTGGGAAACAAGCAGGAAGAATTGGTAGTACTGGCACAGACTAGCAACTATGATATAATTGGAATAACAGAAATGTGGTGGGATAACTTGCATGACTGGAGCACTGCCATGGATGGATATAAATTGTTCAGGAAGGACAGGCAGGGAAAAAGGGGGGGGAAGAGTAGCGCTATATGTAAAAGAGCTCTATGACTGCTCGGAGCTCCACTATGAAAGTGGAAACAAGATGGTTGAAAGTCTGTGGGTTAAGTTTAGGGGAGAATGCAACAAGGGGGATGTTGTGGTGGGTGTCTGCTACAGACCACCAGACCAAAAAGAGGAGGTGGATGAGGCATTCTATGGACAACTAACAGAAGTTTCCAGATCGTCGCAGGCCCTGGTTCTTATGGGGGACTTCAATTATCCTCATGTCTGCTGGGAAGATAATACAGCAGTGCACAGGCAATCCAGGAAGTTTTTGGAGAATATTGAGGACAACTTCCTAGTACAAATGCTGGAGGAACCAACTAAGGGCCTTGCACCTCTAGACCTATTGCTCACAAACAGGGAAGAATTGATCGGGGAAGTAGAAGTAAATGGCAACCTGGGCAGCAGCGACCATGAAATGGTAGAGTTCAGGATCCTGATCAATGGAAGGAAGGAAAGAAGCAGAACACACACCCTGGACTTCCGAAAAGCAGATTTTGGCTCCCTTAGGGAGCTGATGGGCAGGGTCCCATGGGAGGCTGATCTGAAGGGGAAAGGTGTCCAAGACACCTGGCTGTATTTTAAAGAAACCCTGTTAAAGGCACAGGAAGATAACATTCCGATGTGCAGAAAGAACAGCAAATATGGACGGCAACCAGCATGGCTTAGCAGGGAAATCTGCGGGGAGCTGAAACATAAAAGGGAGGCTTACAAGAAGTGGAAGCTTGGACAGATGACAAGGGAGGCGTATAAAGATATTGCTCGGGACTGCAGGGATAAAATCAGAAAGGCCAA
>ML685803.1:9802885-9840133 GCA_007922175.1 Pelusios castaneus
TTCTTTCTCTTCCTCTTCCTTTCCTTTTTTTCTTTTTCTCTTCTTTGTCTTCCTTCCTTCCTGCTCTTTCTGTCTTCGCTTCCTTCCTTTCTTTTTTTCTTTTTCTCCTCCTTCCTTCGCTTTTTTCTTTCTCTCCCTTCTTTTTTAAAACTTTTTAAAAATTAATTTTAAATAAAAACCTTTCTTAAAATTAAATTTCAATTCAAAATTCATTCCAATTAAATTAATTAAACACAATTAATTAATTCTATTTACAATCACTTTATCTTCAATTAATGCCTATAATTTCTGTCTTGTGAGTTTTCCCCAAAAATTTATTCTGAAAAAGTTTTTCACACGGCTTGAAAATTTTGCACACAAGCCACCAAACCTAGAGGGAACATTGGCTACTAGTTGCGTACACAACAGCAGGCCAGCAGGCTAACATCGGTCAGTCCTACACTCTGGGCCTGGCCGGAGCCCACAGCACCAACAAAAAGTGTGTGGATGCATTACTGCCTGCCACCCAGTACCCAGAAACACAGGCCAGCAGCAGACGTGATAGCTACGCGTTCACGTTTTTTTCTAACTATAATACAGCCCCCCAACAGTCTGAGGGACCGTGAACTGGCCCCCTGTTTAAAAAGTTTGAGGACCCCTGCCTTAGGGGGTCACAAGGTTATTATGCGGGGATTGTGAGCCACCCAAAGCTGCCAATAGCTGTGCAGAAGCAAGGGAGGCAATGGGGCGCTAAGTTTGCTCTGAAAAGCTGTATTGATACAAATTCTTTGCACCCACCAGTATTAAACAATAACAATTTAAAAAATAATTTCTCTGCGTCTAAAAATAATTCCATAAAAATGTGGCTTAGTCTTAAGTTCAAAGTGATGAGAAAAGATAAATTAATTTTAGGCAGAAGGTTTGGTTATAAATTTAGCATTTAAAATAGTGTTGCCTAGAAAAAAAATGTATTTTTAATTTGGCAGAGGACCACACTTGGAGGCTGGCTGTGTGAAAGGGATCGCCAATGCAAAAAGTTTGAGAACCACTGCTTTAGGAGGTGGTACAACGCTTGGTTCATTATCCCTTGTAAAGTGATTTCAGCTTTTCAGCTAGAAGGTGCTATGGAAAAGGGAGGCCTGATTTTATCAGTCACAAGTCGTGGTGATTTTAATGCCATATTCCCTTTTCTATCTATGTTTAAGTAACATATTTCCAAGTACTTCAACCAGCACCCAAGCTACTGGCAATGCTACAGAAGTCATATATTGGTGAAGTCTTCATTATAGCCTTGTGTATGTTAGCATTTTTTTTGGAAAGTTTCCACCAGGGATAAGACCAGTGGAAACCATATGGTTCCAAAGGGGGAGCCGTGTTAGTCTAGTTCAGCAAAACAAACAAGTAGTCCTGTGGCAGTTTTAAAGACTAACAAATGAGGCAGGGGAGGGGGTGATCTGATGGTCTTGTGTTATGCAGTGTTTGCTAGTTTGTGACAATAATTGCTATAGACATAAATGCCATATAAAATTATAAATATTTTTATGGAGCGATAACCAATGCATGTGGTACTGAGAAGTGGTTGCAAATGCCTACCTGGGCTGGAGCCCGAACATGCATGAAGGGGGCCCAGACAATATGGGAAGGGGGCCCGGAGAAGAATAAAAGAATGGAAAGATGTAGTTTCTTTACTTGCAATCAAGCAGTTTGGGAGGGTATAAACAACAACAGCACCAATTGTGCTATCACCAAAGTTGCAGTTTTACAAATTTTAAAGATTAAAATACAAAAGTTCAGATTGCAGGATATAAGATTCACAAGTATGAGAGCAGTTGCTGAGGGAAGCTGATTTAACTTTGGGAAAAACCTTGAGGATATGAAGGGCAGCAGAGCTGTCCAAAGGGAGGATTAGAACCCTGGAAGGGCAGTTGGAAGAAACTATCCATGCAATATATCAGAAAGGAAAACAAAACCAGGTATGTCAACAACAGCATAGACACATGCAAATACTGTGGGAGAAAACGTAAGATAGAAAGAAAAGTGTCTGGCTTTTGTGGAAAAAATGCTGTATCTGTAACAATTTGAATAATTCTGCAGCCAAGTGTTTGTGCAAAGAAAAGAAAAACAAACCCTTAATTGAAAAGATCACCAGTGAGTATGAGGAAAAATTATGTGGGTGACTAAATTGCTGGTAAACACAGTTCAAGACAACCCTAGGAAGCACCAGAAACCGTGGTTACTGATGAGACAGCAGTATCTCCTCTGGCAATATAGGCCAACCAAGCCATGAACATGATAAAAAGCATTTCCAGAACTAATGAAAATGGATAGTAGAGTGATTTGAAGATACCTTAGATGGTACTACATGGAACCAGAAGGTGATACAGAGAGAGAGCACAAAGTACGGAGATGTTTTTCTGGGTGATGGATGGCTAAACAGGGATTATAAAATATAGATTGACACCAGTTTTCTGCCAGTTTAATTGCCAAAAACAAAAAGTACCCATTGCATTACTACAGGCCCTGAAGGATGAGAGTTGAAGAATGAAATGAAAGATTCTGTGGAACCCACAAAATTGTGGAATTATATAGCCTATAGAGAAGGGTACAGATTGGATAAGAAGATTTGTGGTGGTAAGAAAACCCTCTGGAAAAGAAAGAATATTCTTAGACCCAGGCCTTTAAACAAAGCTTTAAAATTGAACCATTTACCTCTGCCTACAATTGTAGCTGTATTATCAGATCTGTCTCATGTGAGACCTTTCAATATGTGATATAAACCATGAATACTGGACCATGAAACTGGATGAAGAAGTCAGTTACACAACAACTTTTGCAACTCCCTTCAGCATCGGTACCCCTCCCAAAGGGTGTTAATGGAAATCAGTCTGGCACCATCAGTATTCAGAGGAGATTGACCCAAGCAAGGCCTGATGGGAATCCAGACAACAGCAGAAGATGTGCTGACAATGGGAAAGGGTGACAATCCAGACTACGCATGAAATTGCTACTATAAATTATGATATTTTTACAGAGAAGCAGAGAAAACATTAAATTGAACTTAGGGTGTCACCAAACTTTGGATATTTGTTGCTCACCAAAGGCCTGAAAGCAAATCCAAAAAAGTGAAATGCCAAGAATTACAAATTAGAAGAAATTAGAGAAATGCCAAGACCCAGGACGTTAAAAGGAGTCCAGAGATTCCTGGGAACGGTCAATTTTTTAGCTAAGTTTTGCAACCATCTGTTTGAGAACTGTGAGACCCTGAAACAGCTGACACATTAAGACTCCTTATGGTAGCAGACAGACCAAAAAAAGTAAAAGAAGTGATTAGGAATGCTCCCATTACAACCCAGAGAAACCCCTAACGCTGCAAACTGGTGCCAAAGGGACAACCTTTTGCATTTGCAAGGAAAACATTGTTCATGATGAAGGGTTCTGCTGAAATTGAAAAAGAATTGTTAACAATACACTTGGAATGTACAAATATCACTAATGCCATTACGATTGCACAGGGGACCTACAAGCTGACCATAAACCTCTCAAAGGCATTTGGAGAAAGCCATTACTCAGTGCATGAAAGTTCTCACTGCAGATGGTGTGTCTGCAATCCAGGGAACACATCAATTATTGTTCAGATGGAGAACTGGTACTGGTGGACACAAGGAGCTATGCATATTTGTCAGAAGGCAGCAGGAGGGATCTGTAGAGATCGAGATGGAGAGAATACACATGGTGAATGACTATCCATTTGAGAAGAAACGGTGAGAGAGACACACACAAAGAGGTGCAGAGCAAGACAGAATGCTGCAGACACTGAAATTCCCTCCTTCTTCCAACCGACCAAGCCACCCACACATCCCACATTAATTGTTAATACATCTTGGAACACTGATGAAATTCCAGACAACCAGAAGTGTGCTAATGTTGCAATATTCAAAAAAGGTAAGCGCAATAACCCAGGAAACTGTAGGCCAATTAGCCTACATCAGCCTTGAAAAAAACAATGGAAGAGTTCAGATGGGATTCAACTGATAAAGAATGAAAGGCTGGGAAAGGGAATTGCACTAATGTCGGTCAACAAGGTTTTACGGGGAAGAGCTTTGTCAAACAAGCCTTCTCGTCATGTTATATACCACCGTGGAGTTTGAACCCTATACTCCTTTCCCCCAGAAACTCCAGCCCAGAAGTTGACCCCTTCTCTACTGTCAAGATGGAGGCCATCCCATTGGTACGGCACTCTCTCCCACTGCAATAGGCTGCCTCAGCTCTAGGCTTCCATAGCAAACAGAGAACAGCTCAGCTCCCCTCCCTAGCCTGTGATGAAGAAACCCAATCCTTGGGAATGTGCAGGAAGGTCACCCATGCAACATCCACTCTGAAGGGAATTCTAAAAGACTAATACTCATGGAGGAGATTAGTTCATGAGCACAAGACACTGCTAATAGCAGGGTTACCTCCCTGCAGAAGCAGAGCTTCTTGCAAAACACATCCACTGTACTACACTAGTTCTCTGTGCAGAGCTGTGTTACTGCATGCAGTTCTTTGCTTAAGCCGTGGCTCACGCTTTCTTCATCCTGCCTGCTGCTTGCAGTGGCTTCTCCCCTCCCAGATCTGGACCTTTCTCTTGGCATCTGATGTCTCCAGCCCAGGGAGACTCTTCAAATACCTGGGGCACAAGATCCCTTGGGAAATGATTATTGTCAAATAGCAGGCTAGGAGTGTACCCAAGGTATAACATAACTATCACAATCCCCAAAGTAGCAACATAGCAAGAAGGGGAATTTTATTAGGTACAAGAAACAAAGGATATAGAGACTAAGGAAAGAACAAGAGTAACTACAACAATAAACCATCTAACAATACCTTAAACCCTGAACCTTCCACCATTTACAAGGGGCCCAATCACCCCCACTCCCTCCCAGCAGAGGTGGCCTTTGGCTATTGGTGGCCCTAGGCAAAAGCCCATTTTAGGGGTTCCTATAGGCCCATGGGTGCCCCTGTAGGTCTGCAGTGGGCCCACACACAGCCCCAGCTCCCCGCTGCCCTGACCCTCCCTGCCCCCCTCCACAGCTCCCCACCACTCGCCCCAGGCCCCAGCTCCTCCTCCTGCTGCCAATTGAGGCAGACAGCTTTTAGTGTAGGTGAAGCAGGCAACAGGCCTCTTTACTGCATGGGGCCCTAGGTGTGCACCTGCTTCACCTACGCCGCAAAGCCACCTCTGCCTCCCAGCTCTTGCCGAGACAGAAAGGGAGTGGGTTATCAGGTCTCTACGGGGCAATGCCATACTTGTTAACCACATGAAAACTCACAGACAAACATGGGGCTTCTTACAAGGTCTTCACCGTAAGGGTAAGATGATGTTGAGGCCCTCTGCTCTGGAATCCAATGGATCATTGGTCTGATTTGTGGTAGCCTGGCCAAGGTTCACTCCTCATTCTCCAGATTGCTGGTCTCTGCTGAGCTGTCACATGTCAGTGACCAATAGCCACCAGCAGGGTTCAAAGTCTCCCTTTGGGGAGCAATGGAAGTTCACCAGGCACCTCCCAGGCTACTACAGTCCAGTCCAGTACAGTCCACAACAGCCAACAACCAAATATAAACCAAAACCACCCCCCTTTGTCTCTGAGTTCTGGCTTCTGATTGGCTGTAGCAGTAGCTTCCAGCATATTCTGTCTCCGCCCTGCATTCCAACCATTGGGAAGGCTGAATCCTGAGCCTTTGCTTGCAGGGACAGACCTTGCTGCTGTAGTTCAGTGGTCTCCAGCGGCAAGTATGTACCGTCAGTGTAAGATGTGAGGAACAAGCAGCTCCCATCCTGTAGGATGGGTTTGCTGTGACCGAATCAAAGAGGCTTGTCCTTCCTCCCATTAAAAGCTGCAAGGGAAAAAGGCAATGCCTCTGAAGCTGCACCAGCATATATGTCTTTGCAGAATGCTCCCCTCCCCTGACTCCACCCCCAACCTTTCTAGACTCCTGTCTCAGCGTTAGGGCATTCAAATAGCAAAGAGTGGATTCAAGCAGGGGAACACATGTATTACACACAAGCTTTCTCTCAGCTCCTGAGGATTTCCTCTGTGGAATCCATGCGAAAATTAACATTGCTCTAAAGAGAGCTGCCAAGGGATGTACAGCTTCTTGCCACACTGGACAAAATGATCAGCTTGTAAATATGCATAAAACCATACCGCAGTTGCCCTGGGCGGGTCCCCCAGTTGTTGTCAGGATGCAAAAACGAGAACTATGTCTGGAGAAGTGTCATGAATGCCCTTCAGCATGTCAAGAGATAGCCTGCTCTTTAATCCTAGCCTACTGTAATGCACCAGTTAACAGCTCCTTTGTCTAATTAGCACTGCCTAGTCAGTTCCACTTCTGCGGTATCTTGGGGTTTGTTTGTGGTTTTTTTGCACTGTGAATCTCAACCAATAAAACTATATTATAGCTGTGCCTGTTCCCAATCTCTTTTGTTCTGTGCACAGTGTGTTTGTGCCCTTCCCAAAGCCCAAATTCCCCTGGCTGATCCGTATGGCACAGATCTGCAGGCTCACCCTCTTGCATTGCTACAGGATTGTTTCCCTGGGCTCTGTTTTAACTCAGGCCTGGTCCACACCTAAAACTAAGACTGACCTACCTAAAACACTCAGGGTTGTGAAAAAAATTCCAATCTTGTTATCATGCTAGTGGCTACACTACGATGCTATAGCTGTGTAGGTGCCACGTTAGCACTTATAGTGTTGATATTCCCATAATAATAGTGTGAGAACAGCTGGAGGTGCTGATCAGAGTGGGTGCTCTGCTGGGGTAACCTTCCCTCCACAGCTGGAGAGTAGCTAATGCCAACTCTACCTGGATTGCAGCTTGCCCTGGCAATAGGCAAACACCTGTCAGGGGTGGTTGAAGATGGTACTTGGTCCTGCCATGACTGCAGGGGACTGAACTCGACGTCACCTCATGGTCTCTTACAGTGTCTATGAGACTCTAAGACCTTCCGGGCTACAGAGGGGCGCTTGCCCACTGCACACTGGAGTGCAGACCGCTCCTAGCAGGGCAGAAGGGATCTAGCCGCCAGGGCTGTCCCTGCAGCGCTTTAATCGAGGCCTCACGTCCGCCAGTTAGTTGCCTAGACAGGCCAGCCGCCTGGAGCGATATTTCGGCAGACACTGGGGATTGTAATTGGGTGACGCTCCCTCACGCGGCCCCGTGTTCCAGGCGGTGGGGGAACCTTTCGGCGGAGAGTTCGGCGCGACCTTATGCGACGCTCCCTGGGCGCCTTGGTAACGGCTAACGCCGGCGGGGGCGGGAGCGTACGTAGCTCGGCGCAGAGCTGGACCTTGGCTCCGTCTCGCCCGGCCTGGCCCAGATCGGCTTCGCCTGGCTCCGCTCGCACTGCCCCCCCCTCCGGGGACACCTGCCCTCCGACACCGGAGCGGGCGGGAGGGGCACCGCGTGGGTCGCCCCGCACCCCAGCCCGGCACTGCCACAGCGCCCCCTAGCGTGGAGATCGGCCCCTTTGCCCGCCCGCTGCCTGGCGCCCGCCCCTGCCACCGCATGGGTGTGAGGCGGGGTCACCCCTCTCCTCCCGTGCCGGCTCGCCCCAGCTCCAGCGTCCTGCCCCTGCCGGGCACAGCCTCTGCCACCCCGACCCCGCTGGTCTGAGCGAGTCTTTCTCCAGGCAGCACCCCGCTCCCCTGCCTTTCTGAGGCTGCCTCGTGCAGCCCCCGCCACCCTCCCAGCGCCCCCGGGGAGCCGTGCCTGGCTTGCCCCAGCCAGCGAACACTGCTCTGCAGACAGCCAGGTGGTGGCAGGTGATTTCGGGCATGGCCTCGGAGGCGGTGAAGGTCATCGTGCGCTGCCGGCCCATGAACGAGCGAGAGAAGGCACTCAGCTGCAAAGCCGTGGTCACCACTGACAGCGCCAGAGGCCAGTGCTTCATCCAGAACCCTGGGGCCACTGACGATCCCCCGAAGCAGTTCACCTTCGATGGGGCGTATTATCAGGGCCACAATACAGAACAGATCTACAACGAAATTGCCTACCTGCTGGTGGAGGTGAGTGAGGCCAAAAGCCATCTCTGGGAGCCCCACACTCCAGTGGCCCACCCTGGAGAATGGGTGGCTTGAGAGATTGGCAATGATAGATGAGGCCTTTTCACCAATTACTGCAGAGCTTAAAGTTTCATTAAAAGAACCCACAAGTTTTTAGTCTTTATGGTAACGAAGGAAAGCCCCACTGAATGTGGCCTCATGCAGCACTGGCCCCTTGAGTCATAGATTCATACATTCTAAGGCCAGAAGGGCCCATTGTGATCATCTAGTCTGGCCTCCTGTATAATGTCCCCAAAATAATTCTTAGAGCAAACCTTTTAAAAAAAAAATACAACCTTGATTTTAAAATTGTCAGGGAGGGAAATGCCACCATGAACCTTGATAAACTGCTCAGTGGTTATTTACTCTCGCTGTTAAAAATGTGTACCTTATTTTCAATCTGAATTTGCCTAGTTTTGAATTCCAGTCAGTGGGTTGTGTTATACCTGTCTCTGCTAGACTGAACAGTCCATTAGCACAATTTGTTCCCAATACAGGTAGTTACCGACTATAATCGAGTCACTGCTTAACCTTCTCTTTGTTACACTAAATACAATGAGCTCCTTGCATCTATCACTCTGAGACAGTTGTAATCCTCTCATCATTTTTGTGGCAGTTCTTTGAACCCTCACCAATCCTTCAACATCCTTCCTAAATTATGGAGACCTAAACTGGACCCACTATTTCAGCAGCAGTTGCACCAGAGCCAAATAAAGAGGTAACTTCTGTTCCTACTTGAGATTCTCCTTTAATGCATCCAAGGATCACATTAGTCTTAATTAGCATTGCACTGGGACCTTGGGTTCAGCTGATTATCCACCGAAATATCCAGCCCAGATCTTTTTCAGTATCACTGCTTCCCAAGATAGAGTCCCTCATTCTATAAGTATGTCCTATATGCTTTCTTCCTAGATGTATATGTAACCTTCGGGTGGGCTAAAATTAATTCAATTGCCCTTCTCCAGTGCCTCACAGAAATACACCCCAATCCCTGTGGAAAAAGCAGCTGGAGACCCAGGATCCAGTCTGTATGGGACTCACAGCAAAGATTGCGCAGTTACCCTCCCACATTAAAATATTAAAAACAAACATAACAATGAACTTTATTAACTACTAACTAAATGAACCTTATTCTAAGAAAACAAAATACAATTTACCAAGAACAATCCCTACACAAACCCCTGCATGAAAGATACCCAAGAGTCCCACAGTCCTGGTGGTGTTCAGCCAACTCTCAGCTAGTCTCTGTTCCAGTGTAGAGGCTTGAATGGTAAGAAATAGCTGTCCTCTTCTTCTTTCTTTGCAGGAATCTTCTGTAGCATTCCATGCAGGCTTTTCCTTCTCCTTTGCAACCAACCCTCAGTCCCATATGCATGTCTGCAAAATCTGTTGCAGATGACTCCATCAGAGGGAGAAAACATCTTGTTCACCCCTGGCTCAGCTTCTCTTCTGAAAACTAAGCACATGGTCTCTTCTCAAAGCAGCTCTAGCCTGCTGTCTGCACAGACTGCTGCTCCTGTGTCATCTGACTGACAACATCACATCACACCAGCAGGGTACCCTGTGGCCCATGCTCAAAGCTACCACTCCCTGCTTCTAGAAGTTTCTAGTTGTGGGTAGCTAATCTGCCCAGCAACAGTAACCCACCCTCAGTAGGTCTCTTAAAGAGATAGCCCTTTTTTAGGCATATGGGTTACATATACATTTACATTTAGCAATATTCAAATGCATATTGTGTGCTTGTGCCCAGCTTACCAGGTGATCCAAATCGTGCTGTACTAATGACCTGTCGTCCTCTTAATTATTTATCACTCCTCCAATTTGTGTCATCTGTAGAGTTTTTCAGTGATGATTTCACGTTTTCTTCCAGGTCATTGATAAAAATAGTGTAGGGTCAAGCACCAATTCCTATGGGATGCCACTAAGCACAACTGTTCAATGACTCCACATTTACAATTACATTTTGAGACTTATCAGTTAGCCAGCTTTTTATCCCTTTAATGTATGGCCACGTTAATTTTGCATCATCCTCATTTTTTAATCAAAATGTCATGGAGTACCAAGACAAGAGCTCTTCTTCAGGGTTAGAAAAAGTACTCAGATTGTTACAGGTAAATAAATTTCTATGGTCCCTTGAAATATGTTTAACACTGTTCCACCTTGTATTTAACTGTGCCATTCTGAGTACGTTTCCCAGGCCTGAAGAAGAGCTCTGTGTAAGCTCAAAAGTTTGTCTTTGTCTCACTAATATCCTTGAAGCAGCACGACTACAACAACACTGCATACAGTGCGAAATCAAATGCCTTACAGAAGTCTATTACATCAGCATTAATACATTTATTAACCAACCTCATTATCTCATTTAAAAAATCAGGTTATTTTGACAGGATCTGTTTTCCATAAACCCACATTGATTGAGCATTAATTATATTATCCACCTTCGATTCTTTATCAATTAACTCCTTCTCAGTAGCTCCACTGTCAGATTGACAGATTTATAATTACCCTTTTTAAATATTGACACAACATTAGCTTTCGTAGCTGGAACTCCCCTAGTGTTCCAAGACTTATTTAAAATCAACATTAACAGTCCAGCACATATCTCAGACAAGTTGCATCCAAAACGGCTATCTGGACCTGCTGATTTGAAAATGTCTTACTTTAGTAGCTGCTGTTTAGCATCCTCCTGAGATTACTAGTAGCATGGAAAGACTGTAACTGTCCTTAACCCTGCTTGCCATAGATTTCTCCATGTGTCCTTTGCTTCCTTTAACAATTTTCTGCAATTCTTAGCTCCTGATTTATATTTTTACTACCAACTTCCCCTTTCTTCTAGTTGTTATATATACATCTGAACCAGGGTTTTTTAAACCAATATGGTCTTCTTCATTGATTGTGGCTTTTGGGGCATCTTATAAAGTGCTCTTAAACAATTGCAAATGATCATTCATGTTTTTCTGCTTAAATTTTTCCTCCAGCTGATGTGACAGATAATGGTTTTCAGATTTGTGAAGTTGGCCTTTTTAAAGCACAAAGTATATACATTACAGATTTGGATTTTATTCTACTTGCACATTATAAATGTGATGTTCATAGTCTCTTGTACCTAAGCCACCATTAATTTTTAGTTCGGTGATCAGTTCCTCTTTTTCTGTCGAGATGAGGTTTAATATAGAATTCTCCCGTGTTGAATGCAAAACTTTTTGAGTTAGAAAATTGTCATCTATAACATTTAGAAATTCTAAATACAGGGCTAGCATTCATGTATGGACAATAGTTCTCTGTTCATTTCCTTGATTAGTTTTGTTCTCAGCATCATGATTTTGGGCTAAATGAACTCTCCTATCTTCCTTCTTTTACCCTCCCATTTTGTTATTAATTTAACACCCTCCTAACTACTCTAGCCAGACTGTCCTCATTTGGATGGCTTCCACCTCAGTGGAAGTGCAACCAGCTATACAGTTCCCATCTCCCCATAGAAGGTGGACCAATATTCCACAAAACCAAAACCCTCCATCCCACATCACTTACCTAGCCAGCAATTCATTTCTATAATCTTCTGCCTTCTATCTTCCTTTTACTTGTGAGATGGGAAGGTTCCCAGAAAAGATTGCTTGGACATTATGCTTCTCCAGCATGCTTCCAAGTTCCAGACATCATTTATTATTTGTGAGATATCCCATAATGCAATGTCATTAGTTCCAATATGAATTGTCACCTTGCCCATTGGATTCAGAAGCCTATCCAATCTTTAGAGAAACATCTAGTATCTTGGCTCTAGGAACACCACACATTGTCCCATTGTTCATGTATACCTGCATTTTCTTTCAATTCTGAGTATTGAATCCCCAACAAGGATCATCTGTCTCCCTTGAAAGTTGGAGAACATTTTGTGGGCAACCTTGCTTTTCTTGCTCATCTTGAAGAATGCCAATATGATTTCTTGCCTCTAGTGGTTATCAACAGCCAGTCTTCCTCTCTGACTTCTTCGTGACCATTTCCTTTCTTTCCAGGGTACTGATGTTTCCCAAACCTGACTGTGTAGGATTCTGCAGACAGGTAGCTCCAATACCTTTGTTGCTGCTCCGAGTTTTGCTGTGTAGCAGCAGAGTGGACTTTAACAAGACTCTGGTCACTTTTCACTGTTGCTATTCTGCATCTTCTGGTCAGAGGTGAAACTGTCCAGAAAGTTGGAGATTTCACTCTGTTGCTGCTGCTTGGGAAAGTTCTGAGCAGAAGAGGAGCTTTTAATGAGGGAGGAGACCCAGAAAATAGAGGTTGATAGAGGGAGTGAAGTAGCAATATCCTTTACCTCATACTGGAAGCAGCCAGGAGCGAGAGTAGTATTCACACCCCAAACAGTCAGTAGGCTATGCGTGGGGAAGTGGGGAAAAAAGAAAATTTTTCCCTTTTAGAAGTGGGCATTGGACATGGTGGGCACCTTCAAATTTATCAGACACATATGTGCCAAAAGCTGGTCTAGAGCCCCTGAGCAATGTCCAGAAACAACACCCAGGTAGAAAGGCCAATACTCTTCCCCTTTCCCAACAGTGAGAGAAGATGCTGTGAGGACTAAAAAGAAAAACAGGACTTCAAATGATGCAGGGAAACCACAACAATGAACCAAAGAACATTGGGATGGCATTTCTCCTCTGCTCACTCAAAGCCATCTCTGAAGCTGATTGAAGAGGGAATGACCTCATTCAGCCTGGGTCTGAGCAAGATCTCATTTATAGCTCTTCCCAGCCTCCCACCCTAACCGTATTTCAATCTCTGGTGAATAGGTATGCAGTGCATTTTTTTTTTTTCAAATTTTCTGCTGTATTTATTATTGCCAATGCATTTGGGGAATCTTGCATTCAGCTTTTAAAAAAATAAGTAAAGCCATCACCCAATGAGTGATTCCTAAAGCTATAGCTATTTCATATCTTGCTGAGATGGAAAAGATGGAAGGAAAGTTGATTTCCTCCTTTAGCCAGCTTTGCAGAGGATGACTTTGAGTGAGCAGATGAGAATAACATTCTTATCATTATTCCAGGCTAGAGATACCCTTTTACCCACCTTGTAATCAGCTGGAGTCCAATTTCTCTCCAGTCCTCAGAGTCTCTTCTGGCCTACAGCAAAAGGATACACATTTTCTATCCGATAATTAATGGGCCCTTCCTGATTTGATCTGTTTTGTCAGCCTCTGGGGTTGAAAGAAACCACTGCATTTATACATCAGTGAAATACATTTTATTCCTTTACTCTATGACGTCAGCTAGGAAGCTTGTCTTTTGCCCTTACTTTTCATCTGCTTCAGGTTTTCCATTCTTTTTATTTTTCTAGGTTAGGGATAAGATGTAAAACCAAGTCCTTGGTTTGTAGAGATTAAGGGTCCCAGACTTTCCAGAAGACATTCAAAATTCCAGCTCATTTGCTTGCGCTCCATCCACATACATATGACCTAGCAGTTCTTTGCTCACTCAGCAGTTTCTCTCCTTCCCCCCAAAGTTACAGATGATAGAATAGAATCTTAGTAACTTGGTTCCAAACATGTGAAGGAGGAAGATAATGGCTATTATCTTTATATTTTTCTTGAATTTTCCAGGGTGTTACTGAGGGCTACAATGGCACCATCTTTGCCTATGGCCAGACTGGCAGTGGGAAGTCATTTACCATGCAAGGCATTGTGGACCCTCCTACGCAGAAAGGCATAATTCCCAGAGCATTTGAACACATTTTTGAAAGTGTACAGGTATGTAGTGAAGTAAAATGGCTACTGTAGTAAGGATTGTGGCCCAGATACTAAAAGGTCTTTGGGTGCCTAATTCTCTTTGATTTCAATAGGAGTTAGTTGCCTAAATACCGCTGAGAATCTGGGCCTATATGTTATTAGCAATTTATTAATAGGCTTTTCTATAGTGTTCAGTGCAGTAATATCTGAGTCCCACAAACATTAATGAATTTATCCACATAATCCTCCGTTGAGTTAAGGAAACACCATTTTACAGGTGGGGAAATTTAGGCACAGAACAGAGGGAAATGACTGGTCCCAGAATCACATGGGAAACTGTCATCGTGCTGGAACTAGAACTCTAATCTTCTAAATCCAGTTCAATGCTTTAGCTGCAAGACTGTTCTTCTCACCCCAAAAACATTGGTAGGATATCAGGAAGCTTCCTGTCAACTTGCCAACAACTTCACATAGTGAGTCTGTGAGCACTGATTGGCTGAGTATGTATGATTCATCAGTGGGCAAAAGTATAGCCAAACAGAGTCCTCGAGACTTGGGGCTAAGGTTATGTTCCAGCTCTATTACACTTCTGCTGGGACTTTTGGCAAATTAGTATTTTTCTCTGCGTCGTTTCTCTACCAGTAAACTAGGATAATATCTAACTCCTAGAAAGCTGTGAGGTTTAAGTCATTGAGGTTTATAAAGTACTATGGACCCTTCTGCTAAATGATGCTAGAGAAGGGCAAGATATTGATTTTACTCCAAGGAGAATATTAAAAGATCTTAATGCACATTACTGAATATAATGGTTCCTTTCAACGCTGGGTATTTACCAGTGTAATCCAACCACCACATTACTAGGCCTACATTTTTAGGGCTTGTCCACGCTGTGTGGCTCCATTAATGTCAGGTACACAAGCTACATTATTTAAATAACATAACTGACATCAACTTATCTTGATAGCCATGCAGTTTTCACTAAGCTATGTTGGCAGGAGTTGCCTCTTCTGTTGACATAGCTTACTCTTCTCCTTGCAATGGAGTACCAGAGTCAATAGAAGAGTTCTCGGCAATTGACTGAACAGGTCTGGTGATCGCCACTGCATTGATTGCTGCAGCGCCGTCAGAGCTTGCACTGAAGAGTAAGGCATTGTGCCAGAAAAGCTTTTGTTGCTCAGAGATGTGAGCTCACCCACTGACATAGCTACTGTCACTCAT
This sequence comes from Pelusios castaneus, assembly GCA_007922175.1. Classification (NCBI taxonomy): domain Eukaryota; kingdom Metazoa; phylum Chordata; order Testudines; family Pelomedusidae; genus Pelusios; species Pelusios castaneus. The sequence goes on from ML685803.1 coordinate 9,817,880, forward strand.
TTAGGTGGTTTTATTATGTCAGCGGGAGAACTCTCTCTCATCAACATAATACGTCTACACAAGTGCTCTTAAAGCGATCTCAGCTGTACCAATACAGCTGTCCATCTGTAGGTTCTGAGTGTAGACTAGCTTTAAGTAATTTTAAAAATGCCAATGGTATTTAGGCACCCAACTTTCATTGACAGTTAGTGGGCATTAGGTGTATAACTCCCTTAGGCGCTTTTGAAAAACTTGCGCTAAAATCCCATGTCTTGGTTTTGTACAGTGTGCCGAAAACACCAAATTTTTGGTGAGAGTCTCCTACTTGGAAATCTACAATGAGGATATCCGAGATCTGTTAGGAGCTGACACCAAGCAAAGGTTGGAGGTGAGGAGATCATAAAGTCAGTATGATGGAATGCAGATGTGCTTTAATTTGCTCTGACTGCTGTTATCAGGAGTACCTAATGAAAATGAGAGCACCCAGCGCAAACTTTTCACAGAAACTGAAACATGAAGCAGTTTGGATGCGGCAAAAACTGTTCTCATTAGGTTTAATGAGTTTTCATGTACAGTATGAACCCATTTCCCCAAACTTCATACTTTCCTTTGCTGCTTGAACCCAGGTTTGAATACACTATTGTACAGGGAAGTAGAGTGTATTTCAAATTAGTGCTGTAAGTTATCATCCAAGTGTTTTTACCTTAATAAACAAATTAGACTCGATTGCTCTTTGCAATTGATCTCAAAGTTCCTCATTCTTGACAGTAGCTGTTAGAAGTAGGTTCTGTCTTGTGAGAGAATATTCTGTTATTTTATATATGTATTTGGATTTAAATGTATGCATTTCCTTTTTAAGGGGGTTGCTTTAGGTAGAGTCCCGGCTAGTAGCCACTGGACTTGGTCAGAGGCATGGTGGAGTGGAAGTTACTGGTCCTGGCCATCCCTGGAGGTACAAGGGGCTCTTTTTCAGTTATTGTAACGTCAGTTCTTGTCCAAACAGTAACTGGATCTTCAAAGGTCGTACAGTCAATGTCTAATTCCAGCTGCTACTGTACTAAAGAGTTTGAAATTATCTTTCTTAGGCAGCTTCCTTATTAAGAGACGAACATATTCCTAAACCTAATGAGTACAGTCCTGCCCCACCTGTAGAAGGCCATCACCTTTGTCAGGATCCAATTTTCTGTCAGTTCCCTGAGTGATTGCTTTCAAGAGTTATCACTGTGTTCTGTTAAAGGCTTTTATACACCACTTCAAGTGATACACTCCGTCAATTTTGTCCCATTAAAAATAACATCTAGCTATGTTCTATGTAGGTTATGTACAAGGCCTGCCCAGGCTGTGACTGGAGAATAGACAGCAGGGACAAGTTGGAGGAAATTAAAATGACACACTGGGTATCCTCTCCAGTCATAATGAATAGCATTGAAGCCTGAAGGATAAGCTGCACTTTTAGCTCCTTCCTATTTGCTACTGGTTTGTTAGAAGACAACTGCTCCAAAATGAGATTCTTCTACCTACATCTAACTATAAAAAAGAATAAATCACTTAAAACCATAAATGTGTCTTAAATATAATTAAAATGAGGACTGCCAGCTTGACACTTTAAGTACCTAGAATCAAGTCCTGCAGCCCTTTTTAACTTGAACAGTCCTGTTGATTTCAGTATAGTAAATAGATTTTGATCCTGACAGGAGCATTATGATCATTTAGTTCTAGCCTGACTCCTGCTTAGCCCGGACAAGATAATTCCAACCCATAACTTCTGATTGAGTTGGAGAATATCTTTTTGAAAGACATTCTGTCTTGATTTAAAGAGCTCTCATGAGGAAGAATCGACTACTTACTTAGGTAAATTATTTGAATGCCAAAAAGATTCTTTTTTTTTAAAAAAAAAAGGGCTCGATGCCCATGAACAGGCCCCAAGCCTGGAGAGGAGGCAAGGGTCTGCAGCCTGCTCCCAGCTGCATGCCGGGACCAGGCAGGAGGCAGGTGGCCACAGCCCTCTAGTATACCCAAAACCATGTGCAGGCAGATTTTGTTACCGTCAGAACAACCAAGGTAACAAAATCTGTCTGCACACAGTTTTGGGCACTACACCAGGTCCCAGCCAGTGGCAGGGGAGCACGGGCCACTTTTGACCCATGGGCCAGGGGTTGGGAACCCCTGCAGTATACAATGGTAATAGCACTTTCCTACTTAGGCTCAATATTCCTCTAAGCCATTGGATTATACTGAGAGTTCATGTTGTTGTTGTTGTTTATTTATTTGTGTTATCATAGTGCTTAAGAGCACTAGTTATGGACCAGAACCTCGTGCTAGGCCCTGTACAAACACAGAACAACTATCTATTAACATGGTGATCTACTACGACCTCTAAGTCCTTTTCTGAATCGGTGCTTTCCAACATACAGTCTCTGTCCTACTAATAAGATCTCTATTCTTGGTTCCCAGATGTAAGAGAACCTTGCATTTCAAATGCATGTTGTTCAAGTCAGCATAGTTTACTGTGCAGTCCAGATCGCTCTGTAGAACTGACCTGTGTTAGAAGAACAAAACAGGGAGTCCCAGAGGCAACCTAGGTCAACGGTTACCCTTTATTGCCTGCTTGTTCCTCCTCAACACCATGAATGAGCAAGGAGGTATAGCCTGATTCTTTATTATTTGAAATTTGAATATGGTTGCCAATAGATCTTATCAGGGTATTTGGGATCTCGCCTGAATCTGACCACAGAAAATTTTAAAACATGGACCCCCTGGGATGCCCAACAGGAGTGGTTACCTGGATACTCAAAAGTATTTTATAAAAGCCTTTTATTGCAACAAGCATAAACAATAAGTAGAATGAAAATTGAGAGAAAGTTCAATGAACAAAAGAATAACCAAATTATAATCAACTTCTATGCTGATATACACAAGAAATATTACACAGTTTATGTTTTAAACTATACTAAGATGTACTCACACCCGTGTCCAACAGCCTGGTCAAGAGAGAGATGTCCAGTACCTCATCTTGATGGGAGGTGTTCAGGGCTAGGCAAAGCAAAATAGCTTTAGCTAATATAGTTAAAGCAAATCTAAGTAGCTAGCAGGAAAAGAGGTCAGGCTGTCACTGTTGTTTGAGCTAAAAGTATAGTTCAAAAGAAAGGAAGATAGAAGGATAGATTAAAAAGCTAGATAGATACCCCCAACAACAGGGTCGGTTCTTTTATACCCTATATAGCATGGGTGAATTTGGGTCCTCTTTCTTTACCCAAATATGGAGCCTTCACCCCCCAAAATTGCAGGGGTACATCTATTCTATTGGTTAATGGGTTCATGTGTTTGATTGATGCATGTCATCCTTCCAGAATGTTCTTCTATCTTCTGCTTTTATTGTTTCTAGCTATTTTTGTGCGGTTTGTGGTGTTCTTTTAGATATTTTGCATCCAGACTTCAGCAAGTCCCTAGTTGTGTCACTGTCTGCTGACCTGCCTCAGAGTTCATGATCAGAAGATAGCCCCCTGGGTTTCCACATTGCTACTCAATGATCAGACAATCTATCTGTGCCAATCTATCTTCTGCTAACTTAGAAACTCCTATGCTCTTAGCTGTCTCATACAGGCTCAGTATAATTACTACTAAGTACCTTGCATTCCAGCTTGTAATATAAAAGGGTTTGTGTTAATTTATAAGACTATGGTGAATCTATAAATCTATAATCTGTAATAACAGGATTATTTAGACCTATAAAGAAAGATATATATAGAGATGGATACATGCATGCAAGCTGAGCATAGGTTCAAGTAGGGGCTACAGAGTGGGCTGCCTTACAGTCCTTTTATCTAAAACAGTATGGAAATCAGGGCTGGATTAACTCAGGGGCTTTAGGGGCTGCAGCCTGGGCTAAAGCGGGGGCCTGCAATAATCTGGCCCTGGCTTGAGCGCTGTTGTGCCAGCAGCACAGTGCTGCTTGCACCAGCGGGGCCCACTGAGCCAGTCTCCTATAACAGGCCCCTGGGGGCTCTGGGACGTTGGCCCAACAGCGCTTCAAGCCTGCCCCACCCCTGTCCCTTCCGTAAGTCCCCGTTCCAGGTCCTGGACCTGCTGAAGCAGACTATGGCCTCTGGCCCAAGCAGGCACTCCGCGCCAAGCCCCAGCACCAAACTATGGCCCACCCTGCCCTTGCAGCTGGCCCCCTGACATGACCCCCTCCCCACACAACACTGGCCGAGCCTCAGAACTGAGCGCTAGCATGCCCCATGTAGCAGGCAGATCTGCCAGGCCCCAGGGCCAACATGCCCAGGCACGATGCGCCACAGGCTGGCCACCACTAAGTGTAGGGGGAGGAGGAGGCAAGGAAATGGGGCAGCCTGAGGCCCCCAGGCATGTTAATCCAGCCCTGATGGAAATGCATACATTTCTGACAACTCTCCATGGACCCTCATGAGTTTACATTGAAAACTATAAAATGAATCTTAACGGCTATATGATTAATATAATTGTCCCTGCACCTGTTTACAATTTTAGTCTACACAGTGGCGGTGCTTTACCTTAAAACATTTTCTCTTCTACAGTAAAAATGACTGCACTACAAAAAAAATTACTCCACATTCCTTAAGCAAGCATGGTGGGGTATGGGGGCAGGGAGAAAGGAGATAGCTTCACCTTCCCATCAAAGATCTTACACACAAGAGAGGAAGATGGATAGATCTGGCTACGGTTTTTGCACATGGCCAGGAAGGGAGGAAAAAGGGAAGATAACATACCCTAACTAAAATCTCATACCACTTTCAAGAGAAGTTAGGCTTGCTTGGGAAGCGACTCCCGTTAACATGATGACCTGTGGCTCAAGCCTAGCCTGTTGTCCAGCTCTAACTACTCTCCTACACTCCCCCATGCTCTTTCAAAGAAGGGCCCAGGCACCCCTCTTTCCCACACACTGACTGGTGGGGCACATGTCCAGGAAACCCTGGCTCCAGGTGGGCCAATGCCTTGATCCACCAGTGATGCTACAGGGAGGGGGGAAGGCAGGTTTGCTAGTTGGACAGTACCACAGAAGTTACAGGTATGGTTTTTGGGAAGAGGCTAGGGCAGCACACAATTTTAAATATCCCATAAACACAATTACTAAAACAGCTAATGTGATTAGTACTCCCACTGCATGAGTAATACAACTGAGGAGCGAATGAGCATCTGTTAAGTCTTTTTGAAGGGCATGGGCTACACAGTCCAAGCACAGTCAGGAGGCAATTCAGTTGGAATGCGTTTGTTCCCTGAAGGGCCTGAGCTTCCAGAATCTGTGTTTTGTGCTGCTCGATCTGAAGTTGTTTTTACAGCTGTGTCAGGCGGTTCCAGTTTATCCAAGAGGGTTCTGGTCTGGCCTCAACCAAGTCCTTTGGAATTGTTGGGAATCCTGTCACATCAAGTTGTGGAATGGCTGGTATACAGATTTGATAGGTGGAGTTTCCTAGTTGCAGAGGAAAGTTTCCTAGTTCAAACCCACCTGTGCCATACATCATCCATCTTCTGGACATTGAGCATGGCCGATCCCTCTCAGCAGATTTTATTTCCCTGCTCAACCCGATGCTGAGTTCTATACATTGTAATGGTGGTGGTTCTTACCCTGCCCTGCCGATACAAGTCCCATTCATGGATAATATACTTTGGACCCAACCAGAAACCATGTGCTGTTTTCTCCTTTACCTGCCACACCGATCTCAAGACTACTTCCATTAACATTCACCCCCAAAACCCAACTACAAAAGGGTGCTGAGGTCCAATCCCTTTAGCAACTTCTTTTAATATTGAGTACAGTGGCCAATGGTACACTCCCTGAGAGTTGTTCACCAGCTGGTTGTGAAAGACCAATAACTTTGTAATTGCTTTGCCACATTGGTACTGTCTAACCCAGAAGACCATACCCCCTAGCAGGCATCCCGTAGAAGGGTTACAAAATGATTAATTAAAGTTTGCTGGACCTGGTCACAAGCTTCTCTCTATAAAGTAGTTCTGACACTTCCCACAAAGGCTATGTACACACTACAGACTTGTCCCGCAATAAAAGTCATTGCGGGACAAGCAAGCATTATAATTATAATGCTTTACCCCGTCCACACAGCACTCCTTTTAGTGAAAAGGAGTGTTCGCACGCTCCTTTGAATTTTCGCTAGAAGGAGCAGTGCATGGTGGGCACCTATCCCACCAGAGGGCTCAGCTGCCGGCTTGAGCCACAGTCTGGCTCAAGCTGCTATTTGTCAATTTCACTGCTCTGTTAGAGCAGTGATTTTGACAAATTTGACAGCTCCGGTGTCCTAGAGTGCCCTCGATTGGCACTCTGGGACATTTCCGGAGGCTGTCAACGGCGCAACAAGTGTCCACACAGGCTGTACCACGGAACAACTGTTGCGTGGTAAGCCTTACCACACTCGTTTAGGTGGTTTACAAGTTGCGCGGCAAGAGGATTGTTGCCGCACAACAAGAAGGATTTGTGCATGTACGTTCTCACTGTTATCACGCGGTAAGGAGCCTTACCACAGGATAACTCTGTAGTGTGTACAAGGCCTAAGTCTGTCATAAGAGATTTGTTGAGGTTACCGGGCGTTAAAATGACTGTTCCCAACAGGTGGTCTGTGGAGTTTAGTGCAGATCCCTGCCATATCCCCTCCCCAGCCCCCCAGCTAGTAATCCTAAGGCATGTTCCAGGCATTGGAGTCAAGCCACTGAGTCAGATTCCTGTAAAGAATTCCACCCTTCCCAGAAATAGTTAACCACATCTTTAGTGATCAACCCCTGCTGAATTTGTAATTGCCCATAGCAGCATTTTCTCTCTCACTTTTGTAAATTGGGAACAATTGGCAAAGGTATTATTCAGGAACCAGTCTGTGGGGAACAAAACAACAGATACTTGCAGTCCTGATTCCTTAAGGATTATAAGCCTTTGGTGGAGTGTAGACCACCATGGAGAAGGCTTAGTGACTGGTATGTTGGAGGGGAGTAGTAGAGGAGGGAAAAGGTTTAATCAGGGTGCATATTCTTTTAGTCTGGGAGTGGGTGGCAGAAGAAGTCCAATTAAAAGGTAGTATTTCCCCTGAGGAGTTCAGTGGGATCCAAAGAGGTGTGAAACTTTCATCTGATGCCCATGCACCCCAAACAACTGAGTCATTTATTTTCTGAATTAAGGGCGGGGGGGCGGGTACACTCTCTGAGATAAATTATGGCATAGACAGTCCTTACCAATTGGCTTGTATGACCATTTCCACCACACACCTTGAAGGTCATTTTGTTGTGTTACCTGTGAAACCGTTGTGTGTGGTATTATATATTTTTAAGGAGCCATTAACAAACCATCCAAAAATTTGGTTGGTTAGACCACACCTGTTTTAGACATACCTTTGGCACCATGCATTCAGGTTCCCTGGGTCAGGGGATGGGGGATCTGGAGAAGAGGAAGGAAATGCAGTTTGGCAGGGGACACCTGTGGACAATTCCAAGACTATGGTACTTTGTGGCTTCTGGATCCTGGGTTCAGGGTTGGGCTGTTCAGGCAGGGGAATACAACTTCCAGTCTTCCCAACTCTACATTGGTGGGCATAGGGAATAAACACTAAATAATATGCGGTTTCACAGAGATGCCTCCCTGCCACCAAGGTATGGTTCACTTCCAGTACCAAGGCCAGTGGCGGACTTCCTCCGGAGTATAATATTTGGGCTCCTGCTTTGGTTTCTGTGGTTCACCTAGGTCCACTGGATCGTCTTGGGTAGTGAGGTCAGTCATACCCAGCTATGGCTGCAACTATAGGTATTATCCTCGGGAACACCCACCATCCTGAGAAACAAAACCACTTCATTCCTTTTGGCATTTGGTTGAAGCATTATAGCGCTTTACCTGCGAGATATGAGCCCACCAGTGCTGACCCTCATGAGTTAAACAAACCAAGTGTGGATGAATCGTATCAGTTACCAGGTATGGGCCCTCTCATTGAGGCACAGGGAAGGGATCTTTGGGAGGCAGTTGGTACTGGGGTGTGAGCTGTAGCTTTGCGGCCTTGGCCACCAAGTCTGCCTGTGCATTTCCTGATGCTCCGAATCCAGTTTATCAGTGGGCTTTTATTTTAACCATTAGGACCAGACCATGGACTTTGTGGTGGATTGCTTTCCACAAATGGTGATGACATATGGGGTTTCCTGAAGTATCCTGCCACTCATGAGCAGCCTACCACCCCAAAAACTGGGTATCTTTCCAAAACACATAGTCACTGTCCAGGATCACCACCCTCCACCCTGCAAAGGGAAAAGCTTCTCATGAATGGAGCAGGATCCACAGAGAACTCAGCTCTCTACCCATTGTGTTCTCCCTCCTGGCATGGCATAGGACCAGCTTTGCTGAGGACTGACTATAACAACTCCAGTGACCCACTTACCACAGGGCTGAGGTGGCAGCTGCCATCAGTAAACCGGCGCTCATCCCCGCTTTTAACCTGATTGGGGGTCAAGGCCCAGAACTCACTACTTACCTCTGGAATTTCTGGGATTTACAGGTGTGGGGTGAACCCTTGATTAGCAGTCCAGCAATCCAATGTTCAGGGTTTTTTAAATGCTCCTGCTCAATTTGGCTGTTTTCCAAAGCAATAGCCCATTGTCCAATTTGGGTGTTGGTTACAAACCAGCCCCCTTCCTTATCGGCCCCTTCCCCCCCGCACCCAGCAGATCACTAGAGTGTGTTAGCTGCCCTGGATGTGAAAGGTTCACAGAATGACTTTCCCTCCCCCAATTACATCCTTTAGCTTTTGAAGAGACCAGTAACACATTAGCATCATTCTTTTGCAAGGAACATACTTGCTCTCCACAGCTGACAGCTGCTGGAGGCAAATGCCACCAGTCACAAATCAGATCCTGACTGCTGGCAAGCCATCACCCCAATTTCCTCCCCTAAAACCTCTGGGTACAGAATAAACGGTTTTTCTGGGTGATGGCTAGCCAGGCTGGGGACTGAGGCGATGTGTTGTTTTAATGCCATGAAGTCTTTTTCACACTCAGGGGTCCACTCCCAATCGGGCTCACATCTAATCTTGCAAGGATTATAGCAGGGTGCTGCATCAAGAGGTGAATTTCCAGCAGAACCCCGCTATCCCAATAAATGAGGTGAGAGCTTTTGGATCTGTGGGTCAAGGCAGTTGTGCAATCCCGGCTGCCCAGTTTGAATCAATGGACTGCCTGCCCAGTTCAATAATTACCCCTAGAAAGGTTACTGAAGTCTGAACCAGCTGAGCTTTCCTTCCAGTTAGTTTTAATCCTGCATCCCTATGGCCTTGAACAATTTCCTGGGTAGCTGCTAACCTCCTCCCGTTTCCTTCCCTGGATGAGAACGTTATTCACATGCTGAATGCTCCACTGACTTACAGGTCCTAACACCTTCAGAAATCACTTGAGTTGCCTGTGAAACAGGATGGGAGCACTGCAGTAATCTTGGGGCAAAACACACCATTGGAATTGAGACTCTTGCCATGTAAATCCGTACTTCCAACGGCTACCCTGGGCTAGGGGAATGGATCAAAACCAGTTACAGACATCCACTACTCAGAACCACTGATCCCCTGATTCGATCCAGTGATCATTTCTGGGAGGCATGCTACTATGGGTGAGGAGCGGAGTAACACAATTTAATTCCCAGTAGCCAATGGTTAGTTTTCAGGACCTGTCTGGCTTACGCACTGGCCACTGGGGTATTGGCACAGGAGGCTGTGGGCTCAAAGAGTCCCTGCTGTTTCAGGATTTTAATTACCCAGGGGACAGCATCAAAGGGTTCTCCCTGGGAGGGGCAGAATATCCCAGTCTGCTCAACTCCCCAGTTTTGGCTCCCTGTGGCCCCTCCAAATGAGATTTGCTGTCCCCATTTTGGAGCAGGGCCATTTGCTAAATTTAAACTTGATCCGGAGTCCAAGAGGTATTTCCCTTCAGGCACACTGTACACCCGCCCCCAGATTACTAGACAGCTGAACGGCTCCACGGAGGGGGGCCAGCGCCGCAGACTGGCCTGAGGGCTCCCCTAGTTGATAGTAGCTATGCCCAGGGGCCGGGCCTGTCGACATTTAAAACACACTTCCTGGCAGGCAAAGTTACTGGATTGGCATCCTGGGCAAGGCCAGTCTCCCTTCATTAGTGGGGTGGGTTTGGGGTTCTGAGAGGTTCTTGCACCAGGTTGGGATCCTGGAGGCTTTGGCCCACAATCCCTGAGAAAGGCATCAAGCCATTTCTCCAGCCGGCGGATTTGGGCTGAAATGTCTCTGTTGGAGGGCTCATCTGGATCAGTGGAGGTGCTCTGATCATTAGTATGCTGGTGCACATAGATGGAAGCCTTATTCACTAACAGATCTAGGCTGCCAGCATGAAAGGGTTCTTTGTGGAGCTCAAGCCAGTTACGAACTGGCGGGCTCAGGCACTGAAGCCAGGGGTCTAACAAAGACGTGCCATGGCCTACACCAGGGGGCATCTGCTATGCCACAGGTAGAGGATCTACAAACGTACAAACCCATGTCTGGATATGGTGGATGGCAGCCTGCGGGTGTTCTCCTGGGATGGGAGCAAGTTTTACTACACCCGCAGTTTGAGAGTAAATTCCAAAAAGAACTGTAGCTGTGTCAAGGACAATATTTTGATAGTCCTTCCCGTGGACACCCACAGCTGTAGCTAGGGGGCCTGAAAGGGTCTCCCAGGCTAACTCGAAATCCTGTCCATTGTAGCGGATTACCCGGTTTTCCACTCTGGTCAACCGCTGCAGAAACTGATTCCATTCCCATGGTGGGGGGCCCAATTGTCCCTGCAAGCTTTCACAGTCACGGCTTGTTAAGGTGGCAAGTGTGACTTCGTGAGAAACAGTGGGGCCCTCTTCCTCCTCCCCTGGGGCCTCAGCGGGAAGGGTGATACTGGACCCCTGGAGGAGATCCGCGTTGGTCTGGGCATTGGGAACACCAATGGTCTGGGTCATGATATAACAGACAGGATTATCATGACAGCGCTTATCCTCATAGGCTTGGGGGACAGAAGGGAGCTGGGAAGGAAGGGGAGGATAAATGGGGGATGGGATAACAGAAGCTTGCTTTAAGGCATCCACTTGACCCTTCAGGATCAGGTTCTCTGATTTAAGGCATTCAAAATCTTCCATATGGCTTTCAGCCATTCTGACCATTAGCAAACTGTGGTAATTAACTGTGCGCTGCTGCTCAGCAATTTGCTGCAAAGTTTCATCCTTACTCTTAAGAGCTGTAACTTCCTCCCATAAACCTGATAAGCCCACACAGAGAGCCTGCACCAAGATAACTTTTCTCTTATTCTGGGAATACCGGGATTTGAGAGAGGCTTCCACCCACCCCTGGATGGCTGGCCAGTCCTGATGTCCCTCAGGGGGACCTGCATAAGGACCCCCCCATTTCCCCACCAACCAGTTAATATATTCCCTAACTTGGGTTACTGTAAAGGATCCATTGAGCTTACCCAAATCCATGGCAAGAAGTGGTGATCAGGCACTTCTCTCCCCTGGGATCCTGTTCATGATGCCAGATGTTAGAACAAAACAGGGAGTCTCACAGGCAGATTGGATCCCCCACGCTTACCCTTTATTGTCTGTTCATTCCTCTTCCACCCTGTGAGTGAGCAAGGAGGGGGTCGTCTTCCAGTTCTTTTATCAAAAAAGTATGGAAATACATACATTCTGACAACTCCCCATAGATCCTTATATGATTACACTGACATCTTTCAAATGAACGTTAACAACTCTGTGATGAATATAATTATCCCCACCCTTCTTTACTGTTTACAACTTTAGTCTGCAGAGCACAGGTGCTTTACCTTAAAACATCTCATCTTCTACAACAAAAATATAAATAACTACCCATTCCTTAAGCAAGCATAATACTAGGGGGGAAGGGAAGGAAAGGAGATAACACCACTTCCCATCAAAGATCTTACACAGGATAGAAAGATGGATAGTGCTGGCCACATTCTTTGTGCAGATGGCCAGGAAGGGGAGGAAAAGGAAAGATAACATACCTCAACTAGAATCTCATACTACTTAAAAGAGAGATCAGGCTTGCCTCTGAAGTGACCCCATTACCATGGTGACCTGTGGCTCAGGCCTGGCCTGTTGTTCTGCTCTAACTTTTTTTACTCTCCTGCACCCTGTCCTTATCATTATTTATCGCTCTGCCAATTTTAGTGTACAAACGGTACTAGCAGTGATGTTTTCTTCCAGATCATTGATAAAGATATTGAATAGGGTTGGACCAACCGATCCCTGTAGGGCCCCACGAGAAACACTCCAGTTGGATGATAGGTCCCCATTTAGGAGTATTTTTTTGAAGTCTGTCAGTTAACCAGTATGAGTGAGGGCTGCTGGAATGGTCGAAAGGTCAGAGTTTTGGGCCAAGAAGTGGGAATCTGGCATGAAAGAGTCAGAATACTGAAAGTGGAAGCACGGAAAGAAGGGATCAGGAGAGAGGATACAGAAGATCATAGGGAATGGAGGGGGAAAGATGTAATGAAAGCAGAGGTGTAAGTGGGAGAAGGATTGTGCAAAACCCTGAAGATGTGGCTGCTTTGCTCAGCGTGGAAGGTGAAGCGAGCTAGAGAAGGGATTTGGATGGACCTGTAGGAAGGTTAGATATGTCAGCATAGGAACATAGGACACTTAACTGGATGCACTATTGGTCTTATCTAATGTAGCAAGTTCTGTGAGAGTGATCAGTACCAGATGCTTCAAAGAAAGGTGCAAATCCCCACTGGACAGTTATGGAATAAGCTGCCCAAAAGGGAAATTTCTTCCTGATGCTCATAAATTAGTGAAGCAGAAGGGTTTCGGTCTCTTATCCAGTTTTAGACTCTGGATGATCTCATTATCTGTAAAATGGCTTATCCTTTACTGACAAGATACTGCAGAGGTACAACTCCCCATTTGAATTCATGAAAAAGCAGAAAGTTTCAAAGATGCAGTAAGGTAAAATTAATACAATTAATAACACTATTGATTTTTGTTTTATAGTCAAGGAATTTGCCTTACAATAACTTTGCAAGTCTCTGCCCTTCCCATGATTTCTTGAGGGAGCTCCATGTCTTGTCTTCTAAGGATATGTTTACACTAGAAACGTCAATCAACCTATATTTGATTGACTTGCAGTGGTTCATGTCCTCGCTGCTGTCCTTGGGTCAGTGTGCACCCTCACCAGGAGCACTTCCGCTGACTTACAAGGGGCAATGTGGGAAGCTAAAAGCCCAGCCTCTGAGCTCTGCTGGCAGCTGCCTTCTGGGAGCCCAGCTGCATTATAGGTTCCCAGGCTACCAGCAGGCTGCCCTTCCATCCCATCTACTCCCCATTTCCCATGGTGAGCATGGAAATCACCAGGGCTTCTCCCCTTCCCAGAAACCACCTGGGGCTTCTTGCACTGGGGAATAGAGTCCAGCTGCTCTGGTTTCTTGACACCGCTATCCATCCATGCCCCACTAGGAATCAAACAGCCTTGTTAATTTCAACTACTGACTGAGCCGTGAAGTTGGCAAGGCTGTCCTGCTCCCATTGAGGCACTAGCAGGGAGAGGGGTGCCTGGGCTTCTCACCCCAGCTCCCAGCCTGGAGCAGAGTCTGGCCATCCAGCTCTCCAGGGCAGGGAGGGAGAGGCAGGCTCTAGCTTCTCAGTTTTCTTGTCAGTTCCATGGCTCTTGCTGTGAAATTGACAAGATAGCCAGCAGCCAAAGTAGAAGATACAGTATCTAAGCAGACACTGGGTTGCCTAAGTACACAGACACAAGCCTTACGCCTCTGTGGAGGTGGAGTTACTACTTTGGTGTAGTAGGGCACTAGTTTCAGCAGGAGGAAGGCTTTAGTGCAGAATATGACATAATTAGGTTGATGTAAGCTGCATGTCAACCTAAATGTGTAGCGTAGACCAGCCCTAATTTACCTGTGGCAGGTGCCAGTATAAGGAAAACCAAGTCACCAGCACCATTTGCTGCACAAAAATGTTGAAACAGAAATAGGCCGTTAGCGTGTCCTTGACCCTGTAGTGGTGTGGTCCCCAGTGGGTTGCCATTTCTTTGCTCTACAGAGAGAGTGTGTGTTTTGGGAGAAATGGGTATCACTGTTTTAGAAAGAGACTCCTGCACATCCATATCAACAATTACATTGGTTTCTATGACAACTGCTGTTGGCATGAGGAGCGCAGCACTTGGGCAGAACTGTTTGCCTGGTAACACAGTCGCTGATGACAGCTGCTGGCTGTTGCTGCTTCTATGGCAGATGTCCCAAAACTGTGGGGTAGGCCCCCATAGGTGGACACACAGGAACACTGGGGGGCAAGGCAGGTCCTGATCTAGACCCCACTGGGGGGCAGGGAAGGAGTGCCACTGAATCTTGGCCTGCTCCCAACCTAACCACAGCTCCTGGCTTCCAGCCTGACTGTGCCCCTGCCCCCAGATGCAGCCCCAAATCGCGTCCCCACACCTGCCCCCAGCTACAGTAGCAGCCTGGCTCCTGGCATCCAACCGCGGTTCCACACTTGCTCCTGGCCCTGACCATGGTTCTGGCTGTGCCTGCAGCCCCACTTCCAGATGTGGCCCCAGGCTCAGCTCCAGCCCCAACTCCTATGAGGGCACAAACAGGGACAATGAAGATGAAACATAAAAAGTTTGAGGACTCCTGTTCTAGAGTAATTAAGCAAGTCATTGTCCTGTAGAGATGCAAAGCCTAGGCCAATCTGCTGCCCCTTGCAGTCCAACATGTTTCTGTTCTGAAATCCCATTAGTATTAATATTATTAATTGTATTTGTTTCATTTTACTGTCAGTGACTCCAGCCAACCCTGTATCCCAGGGACTTGCAGTCACTTGCCATGGAATAAAGTCCTGCTGAGAACAGATCTCACAAAGCTCCAGTAGGAAAACAGCTGGGGTGGATAGAATGTCCTTATTCCACCCTAATAGGCTAAATACTGCTTTCACCAATGCTAGGCAATGCCATTCCTTCAACTGATCAGAGATGAGTGTTGAAGAGGACTTCTCCAGGGAGTAAGCAACCACAGCACTTCTAATTTGAACCATCCCTCTCACTTGATTCTCATACAACACAGTTAAAAGCTATAGTATTGATCTAACTTTGATCCTGTAACTGGGCTAACCCAAGGCAGCCCAAGACTTTAGCTTGATTATGGAACATGATTAAGGTACTGTTTACTCTACAACTTTAACTCTCTCGTAACCTGTTCTGTATAGGTTCTTATATTGCATTTATCACAGTAGTGTCAGAGCTCTTTCCAGCAGTGCATTAAGCAACTTGACTAACATCTGTCAAGTGTCTGAAATCAAATCAGGACCATCGTGTTGAAGCTTGGTCCCCTGACTCAGGGCATGTCTGCACTGACGGTGGCAAATTTTGATTTTTCCAGATCATCTGAGTAGTCAGTAAAGATATACTCGTTCAATCCAGAAATCAACTTAATAAAACCACCCCCTTAAGTGTTGCAGCACTTCATTGACAGGAGTGCATTTCCAGTCAGCTCAGGACAGTGAAGACCGCACGCTAAAGGGGAGTTACAAAGCTTGACAGGAGTTACAGAGACTAGTCTGCATAGTTTGCGTAACTCCCATCGATTGCCATTGAATTTTTCTGCAGTGTAGATCAGGCTATAGTTATTTTGCGGTGTAGATAAGGACCAATTGTCAATGCCAATGATGTTGGAAAATTATTTAAAAACCATTTTAAAAGCCCCAGTGAGGACAGAGTCTAACTGGTGTTTGTGACCTCCAGTGGACCCCTCTGATCAAATTTTCCTGTGATGGATTAGATGCATCACTCAAGGCTACACAAGAAGAACCATGTACTTTATTAACATCATCTATGAAAAGTCCCCTCTGCAGGAATTTTAATTGCTGGGAGGATTCTATTAGTGATCTAATGTGTGGTAGACATGCCCTACAAGACAGGATTCTGGAGCCACCCAATACTGACCCCCAGGTTTTATACTTGTCCTGAGCATGATGGGCAGGATTTTTGGAATTTAGTCAGTGCCATGTGAATACCCATGTGGTGTAGGGGGGATCAGTAAAGCACCCAGTATCAATATCTCTTACTATAGAGCCTTGATGTAGTAAACTCCCTATAATCAGAGACACAATAGACATTGGCTATGGCAGGTGAAAAACTTTATAGATCTTTTTAAAGCTTGACATTTAATTCTAAGGCAGCCATGGGGCAGCTCAAGGCAAGGGAGCAGGGTGCCATGTGACAGTGGAGAGGGCTGAGCCAATCAACAAACTCTTGACTTTAGTTCCTGTTGCATATAGAACCATGAAAGATTGTTTGTACTTTTATTCATATTTCAGAAATAATCTGTTTCCTGGTTACAGCCAAGTACAGTTGTCTGCTGCCTCACAGTGATGTAGTGGGATGTGCCAAAGCCTGAGAATAGTTGAGCACCTACTGAACACCTGTGCCTCCCCTCAAAGTTGGTGGGAGATGTGAGTGCTCAGCAGATGCACAACACCCCTTAGGGGTTGCTTTACTATTCTGTTTGGTAACTGGCAATGAGATTTTTGCTGTAGTGTCTCATTGTTGGGATCGGTTCTGGGTCTGGTTCTTGTCAATATTTTCATCAGTGATTTAGATGATGGACTAGAGAGAACACTTATAAAGTTTGCTGATGATACGACGCTGGGAGGGGTTGCAAATGCTTTGGAGGATAGGATCACAATTCAAAATGATTTGGACAAACTGGTGAAATGGTCTGAGGTTAACAGGATGAAATTCAATAAGACAAGTGCAAAGTACTCCACTTAGGAAAGAACAGTCCACTATACATGTACAAAATGGGCAATTACTGCCTAGGGAGGAGTACTATGGAAAGGGATCTGGGTGTCATAGTGGACCACAAGCTAAATATGAGTCAACAGTGTAACACTGTTGCAAAAAAACCAAACACCATTCTGGGATGTATTAACAGGAGTATTGTAAGACACAAGAAGTAATTCTTCCACTCTACTCCCCCCTGATTAGGCCACAACTGGAATATTGGGTCCAGTTCTGAGCGCCTCATTTCAGGAAAGATGTGGACAAATTGGAGAAAGTCCAGAGAAGAGCAACATGAATGAGTAAAGGTCTGGAACACTTGACTTATGAGGGAAGATTGAAAGAGCTGTTTAGTCTGGAAAAGAGGAGACTGAGAGGGAATATGATAACAGTTTTCAAGTGCCTAAAATGATGTCACGAGGAGGAGGGAGAAAAATTATTCTCTTTAACCGCCAATGATAGGACAAGAAGCAATGGGCTTAAATTATGGCAAGGGAGGTCTAGGTTGGACATTAGGAAAAAGTTTCTAACTGTCAGGGTGATTAACCACTGGAATAAGTTGCCTAGGCAAGTTGTGGAATCTCCATCATTGGAAGTTTTTAAGAACAGGTTAGACAAGCACCTGTCAGGGATGGTTTAAGAGGGTACTTGGTCCTGCCATGAGTGCAGGGCACTGGACTCAATGACCTCTCATGGTGCCTTCTGGTTTCTATGATTCTCTTATTCTCTTCTATGATTATGCACATAAATGCCTTTTCCTCCTTTTATATGCAAACCATGTGCAGCCCTCGATATCCTGGAAACTTTCCAGTGTGATCTATGGTGTTTCAGAGTCTAGGTCCTCCTGTGTTCATGGATTCATAGGTTTTAAGGCCAGAGGGGACCATTCTGATCATTGTGTTGTGCTCTCCCTACCTGCAGCTGAAGGAGCACCCAGAGAAAGGGGTGTATGTGAAAGGGCTCTCATTACACACCGTGCACAGTGTGGCACAGTGCGAGCGCATCATGGACACTGGTTGGAGAAACCGAGCAGTAGGCTACACTCTGATGAACAAGGATTCTTCCCGCTCCCACTCCATCTTCACTATCAACATGGAGATCTACACTGTAGGTAGGTGCCAGATTCCTGGGTCAGGCCTTGGGGGACCAAGCATAGAACGAGCCTGCAAAATATGGTGGATAATCTCAGAATAAGAACTGGGTCTTGAATACAGCTCAGCAAATAATTGATTTTTCAGGTTAGTGGCCAAACCTTAATATCCACAGGAAAAAACCAGATTCATTTCTAAATGGAACTGAATGTTTTAGCAAAACAAACAGGGAGTCCTGTGACACTTTTAAAGACTAACAAATTTATTTTTCACATGACCTTTCATGGGAGATGTAGGAAAATATAAAGTTGTTACTAGGATCAGGTCAGGTCTGAGCCACAGGCCACCGTGGTAATGGGGTCACTCTTCAGACAAACTATATATTCTTAACTATATATTCTTGTAAGCAGTATAGGGTTAAAGGTAAAGCATGCTATTTCCCCTCTCCCCTCCTTTGTTCTTTGTCTTCCATCCTGATCATCTGTGTAAGAAATGCAGTCAGAGTATTATCTCCTTTCCTTCCCTTCTCTCCCTGGTACAGTGTTCAGGTGTTATCTCCCTTCCTCCTCTTCCCTCCCTGAAACTGTGTCCTCTTAAGGAATGTAAGGTCATTCTCCTAGGTAAAATGATGAGTTTGAAGTAAAGCGCCTGCATAATGTATGCAAAACCTGTAAACAGTAAACAGGGGTGGATATAATTATATGCATCATATAATCATCAATATTCATTATATGAATGTTAATGTTAACGTTGTCAATCATGTATACATTTCCATACTATTTTGGGTAAGGAAAGTGTAAGGCAGCTCCTCAGGGCTCACTCAAGACGTTGAGAGGAACGAGCAGGCAATAAAGAGTGACGTTCAGCCCGATCCGCCTCTGGGACAACCAGTTTATTTATTTAACATCCAACAGGAGAAATCCTACTTCGTCAGATGCTAGAAAATGTTCCATTTTGTTGCATCTGACATAATGGGATTTCTCCCATGAAAGCTCATGCAAAAAATATATTTGTTAGTCTTTAAAAGTTCTATAGGATTCTTTATTTGTTTTGCTGAACTAGACTAACAAGGCTACCACCTTTGAATGTTTTCAGTTTTTCTCAACAAAACAAAAACTGAAAATATTCTGTTTGGGTTCAAATTAAATGTATTAAATGTTAATTCAAATGGACATTTTCAAAACCTTTTGTTTTGATTTTTTTCTAAACTATTTTGACATTTTCAAAATCTTTGTTGTGTGGGGTTTTTTGTTTTTTTCCCCAAAATTATTTGTCAAATTTGACCCAGCTTTGTAAAGAATTTCACTGAAAACTGCATTTTTCAGGGTTCGGAATGTTCTGTTTGCTGAAATTTATTTGCCCAGTTCTATCCTTGAATGATTTTGGATCTCGAATCAGAGCTGTATCTGGGCACTAACATCATTCACTACAGTACAAAGTGATTGAGGATTGATTTATATCTTTTCCCTTGCTTCCCTGTGGAAGGAGGGAGATGATGCTTGTCCTACGCATTGGTTGGGAGCATATTTTCTTCCAGCCTATGTGTTTCTTTTTGTTTTGAAATACTTATTTGATTCTGTTGAAAGGTGCCAGCTAGACTGACAGCTCTGGCGCCTGAAGTTCACCCTTGCACTTGGAGTTCATAAACTGTAAAGCTGGAAAGGACCATTATTATAGAATCAGCATCATAGAAATGTAGGGCTGGATGGAACCTCGAGAGGTCATCAAGTCTAGCCCCTGTTGTGAGGCAAGAAACTTAGACTATTCTTGTTTGTCCAATCTGTTCTTAAAAACCTCCAGTGAAGGGGATTCCAGACCTCTCTTGGAAGCTTATTGCAGTACTTACCTATCTTCATAGTTAGAAAGTTTTCCTAATATCTAACCTAATCTCCCTTCCTGCTGACTAAACTGATTACTTCTTGACCTACCCTCAGTGGACATGGCAAAAGAGAGATTATTTACCTTTCTATGACTTAAATTCTTTGAAATGTTTTGTCCACTCAAGTATGCATACACACTGCTAAGTAGTTTGACCTCCTGCTTAATACAGGGCAGAGAACTTCACCCTGTGATTTCTGCACTGAACCTTTTTGGTAGAACTCGAGCACATTTTTAGACAGACATGTAATCTCAATTCAAAAATCCCAAGGAAAGAGAATCTAGTCCAGTGGTCAATTACTTTCACTGTCCAAAAAAAAGTGCATCTTATTTCCAAGTCTGGATTTTCCTGGCTTCGGCTTCTAGCCATTGGAATTTCTGTACTCAATAAAGTATGGGTAACAAGAGGGCAAGCTGCCCCCAGATATCACCATGCCAGTGTGCTTCAACCTAACCTGGAAGGGTCACCTCTAGGAGTGAGAGAGGAGTTCACTCTGTCATGCTCCATTCAGTCCTTGGCCTGTGCTGAGATGACTAACATCTGTTTCTTTCCCTTCACCTTCTCTCCATTCGTGGGAAACTTGCATGATGCCTTCCTGATCTGTAGTCCTAATCCCAGATGCTGCTGATAGTCCCTCACTTCCACAAGTAGAGAATTTATTCACCAAACATTTACTAAGAACAGGGAATGAGGAGTGACTCTCGGAGTAGCCCAATTAGCTGATCAAGTGGGTGTTAACCTTGCCTTGATTTACTGAACTCAGTCCTGCTTGACCACCTTCTATAATATGAGACCCACAAATCTTGATGTTAGCCTAAGAATCAAAAGTAAATGCTTACACTCCTCTCATGTTCCAGGTAGGGCTTGGGTTGGGTTCCAATCTAAATTGGAATTTGTTGTCTTGTTTAGGGGCATTCAAAAGTTGTACCTCTGTATTATCTATTTGTAGCCCAAACCAGCAGAGTGGGAGAGAGACTGTTATTAATGAAGCCCCATGTGCTCCCTGACAAGCTGGGCCTAAATTCTATTTCAGTGTTGCTGAATTCTGCAGTCCTTTAGTGCAACAGACTGGAAATTCTGCATCAGCTTCATTTACATTTCAGAGTGGAAGTTTTTGCTGGCTATAACATGACAGTCATAATCTAAATAATACAGCGGTTTCTGTTATTTATTTTGAAATTAAATTAATTTTGCACTTTCTTCACATTTTCAAGGGGGTTTTTGTGCCTCAGGATGTGTTTTCAAGAATCCAGAGCTGCATAATAGAAGATGGAGGGAAGAGGGAGGTGAAGCAGAAAGGTTTGACAGCTGTATATAAGAGAGTCTGGGAGTAGTATACACCTACATAGCATTAATCACCATTTATTTTTGACAGCTTGGTTTCCGGTTTAGGAGTCCTGGTGTCATTTGATAGCTGTTCTATATCGAGATTGGGTGGGTCTGTGCTGGCAGCCATTTTTATAACAATTTTTTATCTTGATTGGTCAGGTCTGTGCTTGTGTGTTTTTGGCCTTGTGTGTGTGTGTGTGTTGCTTGTGTTTGGACACATGAGACAAGGTTTGGACCTCAGGCAAAGAGAAAGGTTGGGTTGGGGCATCGGTCGTTTTGAGGGGGCGAGGAGAAATGAAGGAAAGCTGGGATTGAGAGAGGAAAATGTGTGTGTGTGTAGTGCTTGTGCTTGAACACATGAGCCCGGGCTTGGGCCTCGGGCCCAGAGAGAGGCTGAGGTGTCACTGCAGCAGGACCTGCTTCTGCCAGCCAGGGTAACACAGACACAGCCTGTCAGCCTGCTTTAACTCTTTCTCTGCCTTTAAAACTTTTTCCTCACTTCAATGCCCCCGCTTGGATTTAGTCTAGCTGCCGTATCAAGCTAGCCCCTCTTCTCCTCTTTAGTAGTTTTAACTGGCAGGCTTTGCTTTATATCTATTTTTTCTTTTTTTTCCCTCACTTTTTTTCCCATTTTCCTCTCTCTCCCCAGCTAGCCCTCTTTTCTAGCCTTTGCTTGTCTATAATCCAGCAGCTGTATCAAGCTGGTCCTCTCACAGCTTTTTCCAGCTACACCAACTTTTTTTTATTTTTCATCACATTTTTCACTCTTTTCCTCTCTTCCTAGCTGTGGCTAGACCATTCAAGCTTCTTTTCTAGCCTTTCCCTGTCTATAATCATTAGCAGCTGTATCAGACTAGTCCCCTCTCACAGCTCATTGAGTTCATTTTTGCATATTCCTTGATTCTAACCAAACCCTCAAAACAGACCCAAACCTTTTGCTCTATCAGATTCATCCTTTATTTTTAAAAAGGCTTTTTTTTTTTTAAACTGTCTCCTGATTGGCTCAGCGGAGAGGGGAGGTTTGATCCTAAGGTGCGCTGACCCCAGTCCGGCTCTCAGTTCCCTTCCGACCACCGACCTGGTGACATGTCCTCCAGAGCCTTCACTCCTTTCTCTCCATACCCCTTTACTCTCTCAGCCTTTGCTCCTTTCTCTCCCTTCACCTTTC
>ML685803.1:9840143-9981471 GCA_007922175.1 Pelusios castaneus
TCACACTTTATTCCAGTCCCCTTTACTCTCTCACATACGGCCTTTTACCACAGGCCCTTTTCCTCTCTCTCAGACCTAGCTTTCCTCCATTTCTCCTCACCTGCTCAAAATGGTCAGTGACACCCCAGCCTCCCTCTGGGCCCGAGGCCCAACCCCGGGCTCATGTGTTCAAGCACAAGCACTACACAGACACATTTTCCTCCCTCAGTCCCAGCTTTACTCCATGTCTCCTCACCCAGTCAAAACAGCTGATGGCCCTCCAACCTTTCTCTTTGCCCGAGGCCCAAGCCTGGGCTCATGTCCAAGCACAAGCACTACACACACGCACAAGCACAGATCCAACCAATCTCTATATAAAATGGTTATCAAAATGGCTGCCCGCACGGACCTGCCCAATCTCAATATAAAACAGATATCAAATACCCCTAAACCAGAAATCGAGCTGTCAAAAATGATTGGTGATTAATGCTATGTAGGTGTATTCTACTTCTGGGTTTGGAGCAATTGGGGAGGTGTGGGAGCAAGTTTGGGATTGTGGGTAAGCACATTAGCTGGATGTTTCTACTAAAATGACCATCTGTCAAATAGTTAACAAAGCTGACATTTAAATGGTCATCTTTAGGTTTCAGGTTAGACACCTTGGAACAGCCTTCTAAGGGAAGCAAAAACCTAGCTGATTTCAAAATTGAGCTGGATGAATTTATGGAGGGGATGGTATGATGAGATAGCCTAATTTGGCAATTAACTGATATTTGACTACTAGTGGTAAATATGCCAATGACTTCTGATGGGATGTTAGAGAGGCTGGGTTCTGAGTTGGTGCAGAGAATTCTTTTTTGGCTATTCGGCTGGTGAGTCTTGACCACATGCTCAAAGATTAGCTGATTGCCATGTTTGGAGTCGGGAGGGGATTTTTCTCCCAGGACAGATTGGCAGGGTCCGTGGAGATTTTTTGTCTTCCCCTTAGCATGGGGCACGGGTCACTTGCTGGTGGTTTCTCTGTACCTTGAAGTCCTTAAACAAGGATTTGGTGATTTCAGTGATTCAGTCATAGGTTAGGTATGTATTGCAGGAGTAGGAGAGAGGTTTTGTGGCCTTCATTGTGCAGGAGGTCAGACTTAATGATCATATTGGTTCCTTCTGACTTTAAAATCTATGGAAAATAAAAAACATTAAGATGAATGGGGAAGATCAAGTTATCTGCAGTCTTGTGATGAAACACACGATCACTTAGAGTTCATATTTTTAAGATTCCCTTTGCAATCATGAGGTCTACAAAGACTTTTTAATGCACACTTAGATTCTGGGATGCAGATACACAAGGAATAGTAGATTCTGTGACAAATTCTGTGGCTGCAAATTTATGAATTACACAGGCCTCATCCCATTAGTCGTCTCTGAGCAGTCAGAGGAATGGGTGCTTTTCTTCTTGGTTTGATAGGAGGGAAGAAGTTTTAGATTTGTCTCATGCTTTTGCTGCCAGAAGCAGTTGATAGACTGACTAAAAGAGAATTAGCCAATGGAAGCCTGCCTTTCCAACCTGCTTGCAGGCATTTTAGCAAGAGCCTGGGGACCTTGTTACACCATGGAAACTAAGCAAGTAGTTGTATTGATTGAACAAACAAGCTCCCTGGGTACAGGTACTGGCATCAACCAAAACAGCTATTTAATTTTTAATTGCTAGTTGCTACTTACGGAAGCTGGAAGGCCCCCACTCTTCAGAGTGTCCATTTGCTTGGGGGCTCAAAAAGGACAGTAAGAAGGGGGTGGTACTATTTTATAACACCACCCATCTTCTCCAGTTCTTCCCACAGTTTCTGAGCTGCTAGATGTTTCTGCCAGAATTCAGTGATTAAATAGTTTACAGTGCTCTATGTCATAGTCATTAAGGTTTGGTGTCTATTGTGATGAATAAGCAGTTAGCTCCTTGGAGCTGTTGTTTCTGTCTCTCTAACTGAGAACTCAGCTTTCACAGAGTGTGTTGGTTTATGCTCTGCTGACATTTGGAAGATTTTCTTCACAATCATAATGACTAGAAACTAATGTTTTTAAAATGAAAGCTTAGATTTTGCAGCCATTGATGGGGTACTAGAGTTGCACTGACTCAGTCGAATCCTTGGTGCACTACAATGTGAATACATTCATAGAATCATAGGGTTGGAAGGGACCTCACGAGATCATCTAGTCCAACCCCCTGCTAAAAAACAGGACCACTCCCACTAAATCACCCCAGCCAGGGTTTTGTCTTAACCAGGTCTTAAATATCTCCAAAGATGGAGACTCTACCACCTCCCTAGATAGCCCATTCCAATGCTTCACCACCCTCCTAGTCAAATTCCAAAGGGGTAGCCATGTTAGTCTGTTGTAGAAAACAACAGAGTCCTGTGGCACTTTTAAAGACCAACAGATTTATTTATCGCATGAACTTTCGTGGGGAAAAATCCCACTTCGTCAGATGCTTCTTCAAAGCGTCTGATGAAGTGGGATTTTCTCCCACGAAAGCTCATGCAATAAATAAATCTGTTAATCTTTAAAAGTGCCACAGGACTCTGATGTTTTTCACCCTCCTAGTGAGAAAGTTTTGCCTAATATCCAACCTTGACCTCCCCAGCTGTAATTTGAAACCATTGCTCCTTGTTCTGTCCTCTGTTACCATCGAGAACAGCCTAGCTCCCTCCTCTTTGGAGCACCCCTTCAAGTAGTTGTCAGCCTCATGCTGATCTAGAGGCTTGTGGCCAGTTTGACTCTTAAACCTGGGTTTGTGATGGCTGGGAATAGCCGGGTAAGGGATGTTTGAGATAAAGAATGCACTTAGAGTGGTAACTTGACACCCAGGAAACCAGAGATCATTTCTCTATTCTGCCACAGACTCCTAGTGTGACTTTGGACCTTCAGTCTTTAGTTAGAAGGGGGGTGCAGCATTCCATGAATAGTGAACGAGTTCCTCACATAGTTAAGGGAGAGCTCCCCCTCACCAGACTGGCAGCAAAGTTGATAGGCTCTGTGGGAAACTCCTTGCAGCTTTTCTCAGTCAAGGGGATAGTCACGGAGTTTCAGGCCACAAGGGATCACCAAATCATCTACTCTGACCTCCTTTATATCGCAGGCCATCTATACCACTTGGCCCCAGCACACTAAGTCCATCATCTGAAATTAGACCACAGTGCTACAGCCCACAGGAGACTAGACTGCTCTGTGCCGCAGGGCAGGCAGAGAATACATGATAATGAGCTGCACTGGTGCCTGAGGTGAGGCCCCCGCACTGGCAGGGAAATGCTGAAGTGAGATATACCCAGATAATCCTGGCAAATGACCTGCACCGACATGCTGCAAAGGAAGGTCTAGGTCACTGCCAGTCTCACCTGAGATAAAATTCCTTCCCGACCCCACCCTGTCCTGCATCCCATATCCAGCCATGACCATTGCTGAAGCTTTAGAGACACCCCTGTCCCCATCGCTTAGCATTATTGTGGGGTGGAGGGCAGGAAGGAAATGTTACACAGGGGAGGGACACTTCCTGGTCCCTGGTAAACAAACAATGTGTTAACTTCAGCTCCACTCTTAGCTTCCTCATGCTGTGGTACTCAGGGCTGAGGGCTGTAAATTGATTGCTTGGGAGGTAAAGTGGGCAGAATCCTTCAGGAAGATCAGGCTCCTCACCCAAGCTCAAGGGTGGGCTGAAGCCCAATCTGGGGAGTTTTCTTCTTTTCTGCTTATATTCCCCATTTTCCCTTGAAGAGGAGCAAACATTGACAGTCCCTAAGCCTTCTCCTGCTGAGTCATTTCACCAGCTTCTAGGCAGTAAAACCTGAACCTTGGAGAGGTCCTCTGGGCTTCTTGCAGTGTTGGCAGCCCCTCTTGGGATGCTAGGAACCCACATGGTGACGTCTTGATAGCGTTTGTTTCCTTGGTGCGGGGTACTTCCTGAGTCTGTGCAGCACAGGCATCTCCATACACTAGGACAGCTTTGAGTCAGGCCTAGAGAGAAGCTGTAGGCTGGAAATTGAACTAAATATCACTTCCAGTCTTCTTTGTTCCCCCAGACCTTTCTCTGTAGTCCACTTGAACTGATCCTTCTTTCTGGCTATTCACATCATCTTCTGCTCATACTGCCCACATGTCTCTCCTGGCCTTGCTGTATTCCTACCCCATTGATTCTGACTCTCATTTCTGTTCTCCCGTATCTTCACCCCTTTCATTTCTCCCTCCTTCCCTGGTACTTATCATTTAATTCCATGAAAGATCCTGGGGGACACAGATTGTATGAAAGTATTCAAACAAAGTAAGGGTCCAGTCCTGTAAGGTGCCAAGGGTCATCTGCAAAGGGCTGTGTACCCCCGTCTTACACTGAAGCCTGCGGGAGCTGAGAGTGCTCAGTGTCTCCTGGGATCAGACCCCAAAGCAGCTCAAGAAGTTTTGCTGTGTGGTCTTGGAGCCAACATCCTGATTCACAAAAGCAGGTAAGCAAAGCACATGATTTCAGTGTGACTTAAGCCTGTGTTTGAAGCTATGCATGTGTATACGTGCTTTGCTCAATCAAGGTCTATGTGCAGACAAAGTCTGTGGCTCAAATTGAAATGTGATGCCAAAGGGCAAGAGACCTGGTCCTTGTCTGGTGAAGTTGCTTCTTCTTAAAAGAACCTGATCCCACATTGTTTTCTTGCAGACGAGAGAGGACAGGATCACCTGAGGGCTGCAAAACTCAATCTAGTGGACCTGGCTGGAAGCGAGAGGCAATCCAAAACTGGAGCCACTGGGGAGCGTCTCAAAGAGGCCACCAAAATCAATCTCTCTCTCTCCGCACTGGGCAATGTCATCTCCGCCCTGGTAGATGGCAGGTGCAAGCACATCCCCTATCGAGACTCAAAACTGACCCGGCTGCTGCAGGACTCCCTCGGGGGAAACACCAAGACCCTCATGGTGGCCTGCCTCTCTCCTGCGGATAACAATTATGACGAGAGCCTCAGCACTTTACGGTATGCCAACCGAGCAAAGAACATCAAGAACAAGCCCCGTATTAATGAGGATCCCAAGGATGCTCTGCTGAGGGAGTATCAGGAGGAAATCAAGAAGCTGAAGGCCATCTTGGCTGAACAGATGACCTCAAATATCTTGTCAGGTAGGATGCCCTTGAACTGTTTCAGAGTTGCTTTATCATTGGCAAGAAGATTACACCTTTACTGTACAAAGTGCACATTGGCGTTTCTTCCCAGCCTCCCTCCTTCCTGTTGGGGAAGGTTCACTTCAGCCCAATGCCAGCAGGATCAGCCTTTGGGATGGACAGGATGGGAGCAGTCCGTTTTGGGATGGGGGGGAAACTCTAGGAAGGGGAGCAGCCTTTAGGCCCATTCTCCATACTCCTGGACAGGAGAAGCCTTTCTTGTAGGGGATAGTCTTATCCTATCTGGCCTTTCCTTCCTTCCCCTGTCCCAGCCAGAAGCAGCCTGCAAGAGAGCAAGCAATGTCCATGTCCCTTCACCTCCTTCCTACTGTTGATCCTCTCCTCCTCGGCCTGAGTAATGTTAGGTGGCCACATTAAGTGGCCTTATTTTCTTTGCAATCACCTGGATTCTCTTGCCTTTTCTCTCTGCGGATAAGTAAGGGAAGGGAAGTAGGTCTGCCCAGGGAAGAGCTCTGCATGGAGGTATGAAACACTGCATGTAGTTTGAGAGTCACTAGTTCACAGGACCACTGCTCCATTCAACCAGACATCTTGTCTGCATTGCTGCAGCTTTATGCTGTGGTCAAGAGGCAGTGTTCTCCAGCAGTTAGCACAGAGGACTAGGCATCAGGATTCTTAGATTCCATTCTCAGCTCTGCTGTTAATACTCTGTCTGACCTTGGGCAAGTTGCTTAACATTTATGTACCTCAATATCCTCCTCTGTAAAACTATGATGATAGTGATCCACCTCCCAGAGACAGTAGCTAGATGAACACCAGGGAGAGGAAGACTCCAATCAGTGTTGTATTCCAAGCATCTCTCCCTCTTGTCTTTACTGTAATAGTCCTTTCACATCACTGTGTACCTGAACTGCTTTCAGAGATGTAATCCACTGCCCAGAGAACAATGTTTTTCTGTGTAGAAGGTTTCAGAGTTCCTACACAGTAAACTATTTCCCACTGCCAGTCTGGCCATAGGCAAAGATCATACCATTGTTGTCCTCAGATACACCCTGGAAAATAATAGCTAGAATCTATTTAGACTAGTCTAGAATTATCTTCAGCCTTTTGCATACCTGGACCCAAACTGTTTAAAAGTTTCTCCTTCTACACAGCAATAATTCTCTCGGGTAGAGTCCCAGCACAGAGCTTTCTCTATATGCATGGTCTACATCATATGAGCACAATTTAAAGGAGTGTCTAGACTGGCACATTCCCTATCATCTGTCGGCCTCTTTCTGTTGTTTAGTTGCCAAATGATCTGTGGATAATCCTCAGTTGTACATGTGAATGGTCCTTCTCCTTTCATTAGCAGGGCAGTTACCTGCTGAGACTGCTCAGGTGGAAGTGAAGCCAGCTCTCCTACCTGAACCCCAGCCAGATGTCGAGGCAGAGAAGCAGCTTATCAGAGAAGTA
Organism: Pelusios castaneus; assembly: GCA_007922175.1. NCBI lineage: Eukaryota > Metazoa > Chordata > Testudines > Pelomedusidae > Pelusios > Pelusios castaneus. The sequence goes on from ML685803.1 coordinate 9,846,721, forward strand.
AGCCCTGGAGGATGACTCCCAAGATGTTTCCTGCTGGGGGTTGTCCACTTTACAATACTCACAACAATTATAGCTCAAGGCAGTGCTATGTGACTTTCTCGGTACACCTCTGCCAATACATCTCAAGGCCAGTGAATCTGATCTGTCCAACCATTGGGCCAAACTCTGAGCTTCCTACTTATGCCTTATTTAGACTAAACTCCAGATGACTTCAGTGCTGCTGATTGCTTAAGTGATCGTTAAAGGGATATAGAACCTTTCATCTTTGTTGGTAGCTCTAATCTGGCCAGATTAGGAGGGACCAACATTTGTTCCAATCTGATAGCTATTGGGATGCATCTTGAATGACACAAAGTTGCCTCATTCTCCCCAAAAAACATAAAAGACCGATTTCAAATGCACAGAAGCCTAAATTCAAGATTTCCTACGAAACAGCACTTATCTAGTCTGGAAAATTCCCATTTAATTGCAGTTTTGGATTTGTCCAAGATTTTCCATGTGAGTCAAATTTCACAGAATCCACCATCAGAAAGGATCAGAAAATTCAGATTAAGCATTGAAAGATCTCATGTAGCCCTGACATATGCTAGAGAGAGGAATAACTGGCACACACACGTATATACTGATTACTCTGTTTTACTGACAGTCAAGCTGTTTTAATTCAATCAGGATATTTCCTGATGGTTGACAATCCAGATCAGGATATTAGTCCATTTCCGAACAGGGAAGTGTCCAATTCATAATCCACCCCTAGAATTAGCACTGACTGCACTCCTTATTGGCAGATTGAACAGAGAGGTCAGAGGTGAACGTTCTAGAGTGGGAGAACTCCCCTTTCATTCTTAAATGAAACCCTCCTGAGCAGGGTTGAGGCATGCTGGCATTGCATCAGCTATTCCCGTCCTGTGGATTAATTGAGACTTCCAATCTCCAGGGCTTTCAGAAATCACCTTTGAGCTGCCATTGGGTTCATTTAAAACAGAGAATGGAAAATGGTTATGAATACAGATTTGTAATTAGTTTGCTGTTAAGGAAGTGATGAATAGCCCAGAATGGGTGGGGATGGTCAGGAGCAGACCACTGGGATCTGCCATGCCAGGCTCTCCACGGTGCCCTCATTGTTCCTTTCAGGAGTACGAGGAGAGGCTGGCCCGGCTGAAGGCAGACTATGAAGCTGAGCAGGAGTCTCGCGCCCGACTTGAGGAGGACATCAATACCATGCGGACTTCCTATAATCTCAAGCTGTCCACTCTAGAGGAGAACCTCAGGAAGGACGCAGGTGAAAACAGCGCAGATCTAGAGAAGTGCTAGCTTTGGGATGACCATGCAGCAAGGAGGGTGTAGATCAGGGATTAGCAACTGCAGGCAATAGAACTTTACAGCATAGGTCCCAACAGTCCTTAACTTGAATAAAAGGTTTGAACTGCAGAGAGAACAGGTCCCATCGTGCATTGCTCTACTTAAGCCAGTTTGCTTGGCACAAGCCACACTTCTACACACAAGATGAGGGAGGTAGTTTCAGTCTTTCCATTATATGTGAATTAGGTGTGGCTCTTCAATGCCTGGTGTGGCCTATCAACTAGGCAGAGTTTAGAGATTCCTCAGGCAATTGTGACTTGCTGCCAGCCATGCTCCAGTGTTATCCTTATTTGTCTTGCCTTACTGCGTAGGAGCCAGTTGAACTAGTTACTGCACAGATACAGACCAAAAAGATGAGCTGTGCTGCAGAGAGCTGACAAGCTATAGTATTTCTATTACCCGTGTTCTGAATAGTTGGGTCAGTCATTTCCTAACCCAGAATGATGATTGGCCCTCAAAGACATTCTCATGTGAACCTCCAAAGTTTTACCATACATTGTGAAAACTACTGTATTTACGAAGGATGCTTTCTGGGTCTCCTCTTATTTTCCCAAAGAGGGTAGCATGGCAAATGACAGGTGTTTTGCTCACAAACATGTAGTTGGTTCATATTTGGGGTGATACTTCCATAGAATGATGCTCTAGCTCTGCAGAGTTCATAGCTAAGAGTTCTGGTTATTTTCTCTTGTATTCTCCAGACACTGTCCTGAGGGTTGAAACCCTCCCTGATCAGACACCTTTGCCTCCAAGCCCTGTGGTCACCATCGCAGATACAGAACGAGTATCCACAAAGGTACCCATCAGGCCAATGCACTTTATCAGACAGATGAAACAAATCTAGCTGCCTATCCCCTGTGTTTGTAATCCAGGTTTATGAATACTCATCTATATGCATATTTATCTAGCCACGGTGCTACTGATTCTGGGGTGGAATGTGGCAACTATTTAACAGCACAGACCATTTCTAGGGCAGGAGATGAGAAAGAATCCCACAACCAATTGAAGATGCAATGGGGTATTTAGCTTTGCCAGTACCAAAATGTACCATGTAGAGTCCAAGATATACCATGTCCCTAAAGATTATGTAACAATCTTGGTGGTTTGTGCTGCAGGGGAAGCAAAAAATTATGTTTCTTACTATTTGGTCCATGAGCAGGCCTCCAGCGTTGGACAGGTTCCAGCTTCATCATCTCTTTCAGTACACGTAGTGCATGTTTTCAGAACAGCTGTCTTTAGTTTCCTTTTGCCCTCAGGACACAGCAGAGCCTCAGATAGCCCAGCACATTGGGAGTGTGACCAGAGAGAGGTCTGGAGCAGAAGTGGCCATTGCTGCTGAGGAACTGCCAGTGGCTGTGGACCAGCAGCAAGTGCTTGCCAGGTCAGTAACTATGCCTCTGGCCCCGCAGAAAACCTTTGCATTGCATGTAACTGGCACAGGTAGAAAACACCAGACTATTGCACTGTGTTATTATTATTGAGCTCAGACAGTGTGCTCAGAGCTGTACAAAACAGAAGGAGATATGTCTTGTACCCCACAAGGAACTTCCAGTTTAGGGACAGGTCTCCACTGCCCGTTGTTTTTGGAGGCAGTCGACCAGAGATACACAAGTTACTTAAAATAGCTTGTGTATCTCAGTTTGACTGCCCTACACCTGGCAAGTCCACCTCGTTGAGTTTAAGGGAGGGGCTTCCCTTTGACTCAGAGCTACTCCAGTTGCTGGGGTGTTTTAATAGATCGTCTTCCCAGTCAATTGAGCAGGTCTTCACAGTTGGGAGTCAATCTGATGGCAGCGATTTTGCCATCGTGAGTGGAGACAAGCCCTAGTTCAGACACAAACAAACTAGCAGATTCAGCATTTGATGATGCCACAATACAGAAATTGTACGAGTGAAGTACTGGGGAACAGGTCATCCAAGGGGATTGCAAATGAGACACCAAGTTTGCTTCTGGTTTGCCAGATCAAATTCTGCCTAACTCTGAAGTCTTTCCTTTCCTGGGGCTGTTGCAGGCCTGTCTTTGAATGGTACATTCCCATCTACTTACCATTGCTTAGGTTTAGGCCTGACCATACCATGGAAGCAACTCCCTTTTCAGCCCTAGAGGGAGTTCCTCCAGAGTACTGGACTCGTGGTGAAGTGGGGTGTGAAGGAATCTCACTTTTTTGCTGTCTATGATGTAGCGGGACAAATGAGACTTCCCTCTTTAGGGCTCTCAATCTGCAGTGATAAAACTCATCTTGAAAAATACATTCGTTGTTGTTCTTGTAAGATATTTGCCCCAAAACAGTGGAAATAAAATCAGCTGTTCTTGCAAGAACCACATCTGAATGACAACTGGCTTAGATCTGTTCTTGAACTAGATTCAGAGCCTTGAACGCCAATATGAATCTTGGAGCATGAAGAGTTTCAGATTCAAGATTTGACTTTTGGCCCATCTTGAATCTAAACTAGCTTGATGATAGCACTGTTGTTACTCCACCCTTTAACCAGAATGACAGTGCACTGAAACAATATGGGACTTGTTGTCAGTTCCCCCGTAGTGGAGTTCCACTGTATCCTCCTGATTCACTTTTTCTGGGTTCCACTGGTTTTTGAGGCAATCATATATCCTTATATTAAACTCAGTAGAGAAATAAAAAGGTTGTGTTGGCTGTGATGCTGTTTTACTCTGAAAATGGCCCTGTGCTGTAACTGCTCCTCCAGAAGGTTTCTCAAGGGCTTATCTGCTGCACACTTCTCTGTTGGGCATCTCCTAGGCTCAAATAGGCTATTACAAATATAGTATGGGACAATGTATACATTACAAGCTATTTGCCTGTTAGTTGAGATAGCACCAACGAAACCATTCTGACTGATTGTGTCAAATCTCAATGGTCCCATCACAGAACTTAGTTTGCTTAACACACAAGGAAAGGAAACTCACCCCACTATTGTTAAACATCCAAGCTCTTTGCATATCTGGCAGGGCAGGGTTCCTTGTGCATGAGATTTTCATAGCCTTCTTGGAAAGACATCACAGCTCAGGATGACTGCAGACTCTGCTGCTGCTCAGGAAAGCAGGAACCAAATCCAAGCTGTGTAGACAGCAAATGCAGTGGAAAAGAAAGAACCAGTTCCCTCTTGAAGAAACCTGAGATTTTTAGGAATGGGTTTGCATGCTCTTATAGACGGGAAGACAAGTAAGAGCATATTATCATCACAGGTTATGTCTGCCTTGGCAATCTCCCCTGATTTCAGCTACCATTGGCCAACCTCTGGTATAGCAACATCTGTGCAGATGCCTGAGTGACTACACCTTATTAAACTAGGGATAAGCTCCACCAGTGCAAACAGTGGTTTAGAGTAGTATCCCCTGTCTATACCAAAGCAGTTACACAAGGGACTTGCAACCAATGTCTGAAATCCTCAGTGTACGCAAAGGGTGGAAGTAAAACCATTAGCCTTCCCAATGGAGTGAATCACCTTAAATGACCTGTCATGGGGATGTTAGGGGAATAGGTTTTTTTCCTCCTATGCACAAAATATTCAATAATTCATTGCTGCCATATACTCCCTCATGATGCCTGGACATCACTCTGTCATGTGATTCACAGAATGACATTTCTCTTATCATCGTGGCAGATATTTACCTGCTTTTCAGTTATTGATCTTAGGTCAGCAAGTGAGCACACCTTTGCTCCGGCAGCCCCTGTGTATGGAACTTCCTCCCTTTACAGCATCTGCCTCAGCCCACCCACTTTAAATAAATTACAAATGATTTTGGTATGGCCTTTAGCCTCATGTCAGCCCCTGCTGTATCTGTCTTGGTGCTAAACTTCAGAAATATGGCGACCCCTTTGAAAAGGGACATAAATGTTAGGCTTTCCAGGGATACCTGATGGTGAATATGTTCAATATCATATGAATCATAGAATCATACCATCACACAATGATAGAAACTGGAAAGAACCATGAGAGGTCATTAAGTCCAGTCTCCTGCACTCATGGCAGGACTAAGTACCTCTTAAGCCATCCCTGGCAGGTGCTTGTCTAACTCGCTCTTAAAAACTTCCAATGATGGAGATTCCACAACCTGCCTAGGCAACTTATTCCAGTGGTTAATCACCCTGACAGTTAGGAATTTTTCCTAATGTCCAATTTAAACCTCTCTTGCCATAATTTAAGCTCGTTGCTTCTTGTCCTATCATCAGCAGTTCAGAAGAACAATTTTTCTCTCTCCTCCTCGTAACTACCTTTTAGGTACTTGAAAAGTGTTATCATGTCCCCTCTCAGTCTCCTCTTTTCCAGACTGAACAATCCCAGCTCTTTCATAAGTCAAGTGTTCCAGACCTTTAATCATTTGTGTTGCTCTTTGGACTTTCTCCAATTTGTCCATGTCTTTCCTGAAACAAGGCACCCACAATTGGACACAATACTCCAGTTGAGGTCTAATCAGCGCAGAGTAGAGTGGAAGAATTACTTCTCATGTCTTACTTACAATACTCCTGTTAATACATCCAAGAATGGTGTTTGCTTTTTTTTGCAACAGCTTTACACCATTGACTCATATTTAGCTTGTGATCCACTATGACACCCAGATCCCTTTCTGCAGTACTCCTTCCTAGGCAGTCATTGCCCATTTTATATGTGTGCAATGGATTGTTCTTTCTTAAGTGGAGTACATTGCACTTGTCTTTATTGAATTTCATTCTATTTACCTCAGATATTTCACCAGTTTGTCCAAATAATTTTGAATTATGAAAAACTGGATATATGGATGGATGAATGTAAAGGTACATACAATGAGATCATGATATGGGGAACATCATGACACAAAGTAAATCTCAAAACAGAGGGCTCCCATTATTATTCACCTCTTAGTCAACAAATCTAAATACTCACTTCAATAGAAATCACTATCTGTTCATTGTGTATTTTGTAATGGCTCTAGACAGTTTCCATGGAAGAGTGGCATTTGCATATATGAGTTAAGGACACCTAGGAGTGGAGGTTGTTTGAAATTCTGAAATATTCATAACTCTGAACAAAAACATTATGCTTGCTCTTTAAAAAGTTTACATTATTACAGCTTTGAAACATTACTGTGAAGAAGAAAAATGCTGTTTTCCTTTTACTTTTCAGTAGTTTACCTTTAATACAGTACTATGTTCTATTCATTTTTTTTATTTTTGGTCTGCTGCTGCCTGATTGCATACTTCCGGTTCCAAATAAGATGTGTGGTTGACTGATCAGGTCATCACTCTTGTAGACTGGTGTTCATAACTCTGAGGTTCTACTGTACTATAGATCTAAGAAATGTTTCCAATTCCCCCAGGTTGCAGATGCTGGAACAGCAGGTAGTTGGAGGAGAACAGGCCAAAAACAAGGATCTAAAGGAAAAGCATAAACATCGGAAAAAATATGCAGATGAACGGAAGAAGCAGCTGGTGGCAGCTCTGCAGAAATTTGATGAGGACAGCAGTGACTGGGTCCTGCTCAATGTCTATGACTCCATCCAGGAGGAAGTGCGGGCCAAAAGCAAGCTGCTGGAGAAAATGCAGAAGAAGGTAACCCCTAAAAAGCAATTGTCTGTTCTACAAAGCTAAGATTTGGGATGCAAAACAAACAAGGAGCCCTATCACATTTTAACTAGAATTTCAATTACAGGGGAGCTACGCCTGCCTGCCCGCCCATGACCCCATTACCATAGCAACCCATGGCTCAGGCAGAGGTCCAGTGTCCAGCTTGAAATGTTATTCTCCTACAATAAGGTTCAGCTACGGCCACACCCGGCTTTCTTCCCAAAGGTGGTGTCCCAATTCCACTGCAGCCAGGAGATATTTCTCCTGGTTTTCTTCCCCAAACTTTATGCTAATAACAGAGAGAAGTTCCTCCACCTGCTAGATGTCCAAAAGGCATTAGCTTTCTACATAGATAGAACTAGACCCTTCTGTAGGTCAACCCAACTATTTGTAGCTGTAGTGGAAAGAATGAGAGGCATGCCAGTGTCTTCCCTTCAGGGGAAGGGGCAAGAAACCATGCAATAGGCAGATGAGGGATCTGTCTCCAAGAGGAATCTCATCCTAATCCCTAATAGCTAGTTAGAGATTTGTTTGAACCCTGAAGCCTGAGTTTTTATATCTCTTCCAACTATTTTTTGGTATACGATAATGTAATTCTGAGTATTCTTGTTGTCCATATAAGTGTCCAGTCCCTCATAGCAAAAGTCAAAGTTACTTGTTCCCATGACAGTCTAATTTCACATTGTGTGAAAAAATGTTTTCTTTCACCAATTTTGAATTTGTCATCTTTCAATTTCATTGTATATCCCCTTTTTATTAGGCTACAGGATAGGGAGAATAGATGTTCTTGATCCACTTTCTTTGAACCATTCATATATTGTATACTTATATCATGTCCTCTCTTTATTAATCTCTTCTTTAAAGTAAACAATCCAAATCTTTTCAAACTCTCCTCATATCTTTCTTCCATCTCCATATCCCTCCCCTAATCATTCTTGTTGTGCCAGTCGTGTAAAATTCTCTGTGTTCTCCTCACACCTAACTCTTTCCTTTGGGGTGATCCAGCTGCGAGCTGCCGAGACTGAAATCAAAGACTTGCAGGCAGAGTTTGAGCTGGAGAAGATCGATTATCTCGCCACCATCCGCCGGCAGGAGAGGGACTGCTTGCTGTTTCAGCAGCTTCTGGATCAAGTGCAGCCCCTCATACGGCGTGACTGTAACTACAGCAATCTCGATAAGATCAGATGTGAGTCCATTTGGGATGAGGACAGCGGCTGCTGGAAACTCCCAGAGCTTGTTACTCAAAAAACCAGCCTCCCTGCAGGTAAGAAGGGCGTTTTTATTGTACAATACAACTCAAAGTTCCGAACACCTTACCTACGAACTTACCGGTCAACCACGCCCCTCCTTTGGAACCGGAAGTACACAACCAAGCAGCAGCAGAGACCAAAGAATGCACAACCCGTACAGAGCTATGTTAAACGTAAACTACTACAAAAATAAAGGGAAGTATTTGTTTTTAAAGATTTGACAAGGCAAGGAAACTTTTTCTGTGCTAGTTTCATTTAAGTTAAGATGGCTAAAAGCAGCATTTTTCTTCTGCATGGTAAAAGTTTTGAAGCTATATTAAATCACCATTCAGTTATACACTGTTGAAAGAACAACCATGACATTTTGTTAGTGTTATAAAAACCTCCATTCCTGAGGGGTTTGTAATGCTGACTTTCTGCAGTAGTCCCATCCCTGTTTCACTAGCATGGCCATGTGTATCGCATTCCGCTAGTGCTTGTTTATAAAACCTTGGATTGGCTCTCATGTACAGAATAGGCCATCATCTTTCTATAGGAGTCTGGATGATAATCTAGCTAAATGAGAACAAAGGCATTTCTTATTAGGTATGTCTACACTTGTTAAGCTAAGTCGACTCCGTTAAGTCGACTTAACAGAGCATCTACACTGTAAGTTGACTTAAGTCAAGCTTGTTAAGACGACTTAACAGAGCCTGTAGTGTAGACATAGCCGTCCACACTGGCTTTAAGTCGACTTAATAAGGTCGACTTAGCGCTATTCCCCATCCACACTGGCTTTAAGTCAATTTAATAAACTGACTTAAGCCTTAAGTCGACCTAAAGAGGGGAAGTTATTAAGTTGACTTAAGGAAGCGTTTAAATCGACTTAATAAGTGCCCAGTGTGGACGCAGTGTTCTGTAGGTCAACTTAAGCATCCTTAAGTCGACCTAAGTTGCAAGTGTAGACATACCCCTTGGGACTACCTGACTATTTATTTTGAATGGGGTGCCATTAATTTGAATGATAGCAGGGACTCTTGTGCTCAATCATACAAGGATATAACCTGTACCTGATTACATATCAAAAGCTTCTCTGGGCCTGTTGTAGAGAGTGAACTGGGGTTTAAAACAAAAATGTTTCCCTTCTCCAAGTTGTTTTCATCTAAGCACTTAATGAGATTAATGAACTAGACTTCTCAAACCCTCATCAAGTAGGTACTATTAGACTTCTTTTTAAAAATGAGGGAACTGAAGCACAGAAGGAGGACGTACTTCCCATTGTGAGTCTGTAGTAGAGTGGAGACTGGAACCCAGGATCCCTGATACCTAGTCCTGTGCTTTGTATTTCATTCCCTTGTGTTAGCTTCCTTAGCCCAATATTTCAACCTTTCCTAAAATGCTGAAATATTCACTGCACAAGACCTGCAGGCCCCATACTTAGTTACAATGGCAGGTGCATAGCATGTGCTTCACTGGATAAAAAGTGTAGTGTGTGAGTCCTTCTAGTCCTGGTACAGCTCAGTAAACAGTGATCTGGGGTCTCTGTAAGCATTAAGCAGCAGTGGGGAACAAGGGCAGTGGTCAGGGAAAATGAACTGATTCAGCACTGCTGGTCCTTTAAGTAATGCTTTCGTTTTCTCATAGCAGTTTCATCGTTGTCACAGACTAAGCCAGCCAGAAAGAGCTCCTCAGGCGAGAATGGAGACCTGCTGACGGTAAACTGTACTTCTTCACCGGGGATCCTAAAGGAGCCTTCTGAGAAGGGGCTATGTTGCTACACAGCTGTTCTTTCTGAAGAAAATAGGCAGAGGACTGAGTGGCTCTGGAGGGGCTCATTCCCAGCCATCATTGGCCATTAGAATAAGAGTGGCAGCCTAGCAGGGCCTTGATGGTGTGTGTAAAGCTGAGTAAATAGTGAAGCAGTGAACTGGCCTCACAGTCTAGTGCAGTGGTTTTCAAACTTTTTTCCCAGTTGAAAAAAAATTGTTTGTGCCCACGACCCAACAATTCCATCTTTGAGCAATGCTTTCCAGTCTTTCGGCGGCAGAAGCAGGGGGTGCCGAGACCCAGTACGTGAGGGTCTGTGACCCAGTACTGTGTCCCGACCTGTGGTTTGAAAACCACTGGTCTAGTGGCCAATCAGTGAAGTGCAGGACCCTGGCAGCAGGGGCTGGGAATGCTGTGAGTCCAGCCCCTGAAGAGGAGAGACAACCCAAGCCAGGAATGAATGAATAAGGTAGAATCCTACAGCAGATCCAAGACCACTAGGATAGTTCCTTGGCTGTTCTGTATGGTGAGCTGGGCTCAAGTCCAGGTTAACTGGTGCTAGCCTAGTTCCCCTTTGATAACAAAAGCACTCCCTGTTTTACTTTGCTTGGCCATCTCTGCCCAGAACACAGCAGTCTAGGACTAGGACAGTATGGCAAGTGTGGAAGGAAGCTTATTCCCAAACTTTGGGGAGGGGGGGTTGAAACCTGCTTCATGGATCAATTGCTGATTCCTCCTTCCCCTCACACCCTTGCAAAATGTTAGCAAATGGAATCAATCACATTGCCTATAGTAAAACAAATAAGGAGTTTTGTGGCACTTTAAAGATTTACCAATTTAATAGAGCATATGCTTTCATGAGTTCTAATTCACAAAAGCTTATGCTCTAATAAATGTATTAGTCTTTATAAGTGCCACAGGACTCCCTATTTGTTTTGCTGAAATAGACTTAACACAGCTGCCTGTCTGGGAATTGCATGTAGTAGTTGCTCTGGCCACTACAGATCCCCTTGGCAGAGATTTTGGACCAAGGATTTGCATGGTTTCCAAACATATTAGCCATATACCTGCTTCAGCCCTGGACAGAGAGGCCAGAAAGCCTTTCTGGGCAGGACATAGAGTCCTGCCCCCCACCCCCTCCAGTGTAGTACAGTTGCACCTGTAGCATTCCATTTTGGACTTTGCTTACAGGTATGTGGGGGACAGCATGTGGCCCCATGCATGTCTGCACTATGCCCAAGAATGTGTATTCTGCAATATTACTGTTGCCCAGATGGTTTACATGCTCAATCACTTCGTATTATCTCTTATATGGCCTTAGCCCATGGAGTGGTGCTTGGCTGCTTAAGAACTGGCACTGAGGTGAGTACAGCTCACAGCGTTTTGGGATCCCAGCAGGAAGAAGACCGCTACAAACTAATGCTGAGCAGGAGTGACAGTGAGAATATTGCCAGTAACTATTTCCGGTCCAAACGAGCCAGCCAGATCCTCAGTGCTGACCCTATGAAGAGTCTAGGTAAATACCTGACACTCACCTTTCCTTTTGTCCAGGTGCCTATATCTCCTCCAGTGACGGTTCCATTCCTGGCATGTTACTCTGGAGGGAAATACTGCTTCCTAGTCAAATATCCTCTTTAAGGGACGATGCAACCCATTCCTTTATTGGTAATTACACACATTTTCTCCTCTGACAATGGTTTCCTAGATTTGATCTAGCAGACAAGATTTTGATAATCCTAACCTGATCTGCTTCTGGTGCATTGTAGCTTGGAGGTAATTCACATTCAGAATGTCACCCTAACAAACACTTGCTTTGTTTTGTCCTTGCATAGGGTTGCCACTCATCCCAATTTTTCAAGGAAGAAGACATCATCCAGGTTCTGCAAGAGCAGAGCCCTTAGCCTGTGTGTCATTCAGTGATGCTGGTGATTTCTTATTAAATTTGCCATGATAAGGGCCCTTTGTGTATCTCAAAAAGCAATTTGGTTTTGGAATAGCCAAGTTATAAGCATCTATAAACATACAGTATGGGCCCATCTGAGCATAGATGCACTTTCATTCAAGGGAATGTGAGCATCAAATCCCAAACATGGAGGCAATCCCTTGAGAAAGCTCAGCCACCAGCCATTGGATTTTTCACTCTCCAAGACTGTCAGTTATCAGTATTTGAACAGATACATTACAAACTTAGAACACACCCAGCAAAATAGTCAACCCCAGTCTGGAAGGTCCATAATATGAGTAAAAATCTATGCTAAAAATGTAAAAAAAATCTCTAGATTTCCTGACTGCCTTCATTAAAACACCATGGGTAAGGTTTTAATGCAGCTGGGAACATGGGAAAGCATTGCTGATTCTAACAGACCAATCACATTGACATGCCCTGTTCCTTTTCTCTACAGCCCATCATAACTCCCCTCCTGTTCTGAGCACCCCCATGAACAACAACACTTCCAGCATGGTACCAGTCTCTCCTTCACAGACTGTAGAGATGCCCCAGCCACGTCCTTTCCGCCTTGAGTCACTTGATTTCACCACTCCGTCCACCAAAACCAAACGCAAGAAGGGCAAAAACAGCTTCAGCAGCGATCCCTTCTGACTGAAGTGGCTTCAGATGAATACGGACTTTTCCACCTGTAGTGGCCCTCATGGGCTCCGGTCCCCACAGACCTCTGGGTGGCCTTCCTGTGCATTTTCCACTAGGACTGTAGTGGCCTTTGTTGACTCTTGCCTTCTTATCACTGTAGAATTTGATACCAGCAATCCTCTTATCATAGCAGCTTTTGGAAGGGACAGTTTGACTTTCAGTTTTGGTCAATTGAGACAAACGCTGCTTCCAGCAATTTTGATCTCTGTAATGACAATTCCAGATTCAAGCTGGGACTGGCACATTCTGCCGTTACCTGTTTCCCTGCCACATGTGCAGCCAGCACCACGCATTCCCCTTTCTGGTCACTGCCATTCCCAGCAGGTGATGGAAACTCAAACCTCTGTATTTGGATTAAAATCTTTCAGTGATATGGGGAAATTCCTCCCCCTCCAGCCCCCACCCCAAAAAAAGGAAAAAAAACAAAGCCTCTTTCCTTTTGGATGTCACAGCCACAACTTGAGCTCATGCCCCCTACAGAATTCTTTATTCCTCATAGTGATAAAACAGTGAGAGGCTCTGGCAGTAGCACTACCCTATCACAGCTCTTTCTGCTTTCTCTTCTCTTGAGAAAGAGGCTGAAACTGACATCATTTTGAGATGCAAACTCAGAGTTTTCCAAGGAAATGCAGTTTGCACATTTATTCCCTGGCTCCTCTAGATTAGATCAGAAACTGCAGTTAAGTTGCTCCTGCCTTTGTGTCCAACAGCTTAAAGACTTTTGTAAACTCTATGTTGACTGTTCATATTTGGTCATTTAACTTATGTTGAGGACACCTGTTAAATGATTACAATAAACTGCCTTTTAATGACAAATTCAGTTTGACTGCTGTTATATTTACAGTTCATGTTCCTTTGCATTTTTGCCAGAGCTTGGGTACACTGGCCATCCATCATTCCTCTAGCTGTAAAACACTGGCTGGAAAGCGTCATGCCCATCAGCTTTGCTTCATAATCAGAAAACCACTATATTCAGTTGTTGATCAGGAAAAGATCCTTTTTACCCTAATTGTTCTAGACAGTGAGAGGTGACACAAATTGCAGGGCATATCTTGGGGAAGAGGAGAGAGATACATGCTGTTGCATGGGTAACACCAGTGGCAGTGGGAAGGAAGCCCCTGGGAGTGGGGAGAAAGCATAATCTGCAGCTCTACTAGGACAGTGACAAGTGTTTCTTACTATATGGATTTTATTACAAATCATGCAATATCTGGCACTCCTGGGGTCATGTGATTACATAGGACTCAGCTTTATTTTAACAAGTACATTTCTGGCCCTCCCTGGACAGTGAAAAACATGGCAGTGTATTACCTGAAGGCCTTTCTCCAGAAGACAGAGACCCCGAAGTTATTATTTTTTTTAAAAAAAAATATGACTTTGAGCCAGTTAGGATGGGAGGTGGCTCCTGATATGAACAGCTGGGTGTGCCACCAGGTCGGGCACAGCCTCTGGGACAGGGAGGGAGGCTGTTCCAAAGCCCAAGGGATGGTGGAGTTGAAGATTGCACGTTTCGGGGGACTGAAGGAAAACAGGTGGGGTGCAACCCCCACCCGCCCTGGATGACCAGACAGCAAGTGCCAATCGGGACGTGGGGGGGAGGGAAAGAGGCTCCGAGATAAGAAAAAGCCCCAAATATCAGGACTGTCCCGTAAATCGGGACATACTCGAACCCATCGCGAGAGGAACAGCAGATGAAGGTCCTGCCACGGTCCCAGAACTCCCCACTGGACACTGCGGCGCTGGCGCACCATTCAGCCCCAGAACCGAACGCAGCGTCCCGTGGGCGGCAGGGGGCGCTGGCAACCGTGCCCAGCACAGGGCCTACGGCAGCTCGGAGGCGATTTCAACGCGCTGCGCCGAGGCCTTGTGACAGGTCGCTGTGCGGGACCCACTGTATAGAGTTGTCCGTCTCTCATTGGACACCGCTCCAAGGAGGCGTGCCTTCAGAGCCAGTCCTCGGGCCCCGCGAAGGAGGGGGCCTGTGTGGGGTTCTCGATCACTTCCAGGTCAGGGATAGCGCCGGCTTGGCGTGTCCCGCCTCCACGGGCAAAGCGGACCGCTGATTGGCGGCTTGGAGCGGATCGGTTCCGGGGGAGTCTGGGCCCGAGAGGAAGATGGAGGCAGCGGACACTTTACCACTGTGGCGGCTCCTGCTGCTGGCGGCTGCCGGGCTTGGCTTGGCCCGGGCTGGAGGGGGGCCCCGCACCCTGGTGCTGCTGGAGAACATCAACCTGCGGGACACGCACTCGCTCTTCTTCCGGAGCCTGGCGGGTGAGGGCCGGCGGAGCTGGCATGTGGCGGGGGTTCTGAGGGCGCGAGCTGGGCACGGAGGACCGGCACGAGGTGGTGGGTGCAGGGAGTGGAGGGGAAATGGTGGGGTCCATGGAGAGGCCGGTGTCTAGGATGGAGGCGAGGGCGATGGGGCTAAAGGAAGGGGGAGTGGCCAGGCCCAGGAGGAGCCCGAGTGCTGAGTCTGTCACGGTGCAGCTTTCCCTCGCTCGCTGTGGCTGCCCATTGGGGTTACTTGCCTGAGGGGATCGGAGTCCTCTCATGGTCACGTCCTCTCCCAATGCCACACACGCTCCATGCAACGGCAGCCGGGCTTGGTTACTAGGAATGCCATGCACTTCACTGAGGACGTGTGGGGAAATGTTCTTTTACTGGATATCTTTTTTTTCTTCTTTCTGAAGGGCTTCACGTTTGTCAGGCTCACATCTCCTAGCTTTGGCTGCAGCCCCTGCTACTAGGTCTAGCTCATTTGGTTCTTTCCTGTGTGTTTGCCTCTCAGGTGTTCATGCCAATTGCAACGTTATTTACATTTAAAAAGTGCATTAAAATGTTATTGAGAATGCAGAGGTTCTTGTATGGTTTTTAATTTGGTTTGATCAAAAACCTGTATTCCCTGAGCACTATGGACTTGAGTATCAGGAAGTGAGTGCTTGAAGACTGACAGGAATGGTTCTGCAAACCCCTAAGCACAGGCAGTGCTCTCTGGAGAACTGTGAAAATAAGCATATTATGGAAGTGTAAAATGCTTGACTTAAGTGTATCTAGCAAATTTAAAAGTAGGGAAATTAGCTGATTGGATTGTAGTTGGTAAAACTGAGTTGAGTCCTCTTATTTCATTTTCTGTCCGACACAATTTTAATTAGCAAGAGTGTAAAAGTGTTCATGGCTCTTATCTTTGTTTTCTGGATGCAGACAGAGGCTTTGACCTCGCCTTCAGGACTGCTGATGATCCTGGCCTGTCTCTCATAAAATATGGAGAATTTCTATATGACAACTTGATCATCTTCTCCCCATCTGTAGAAGGTAAGAAATCCTTTTGCACAAAGGAAGAGACTCAGAAATTAAGTTGTGTAATATTTTGAGATTCTTGGATAAACTACAATAAATCTGTAAAGTGTTTTGCAGATACTGTCTAAACCTTGCAACACCCCTTTGGAGTTGATCTTTTACTCTTCCAGTTTCGCAGGTGGGGAGGCAAGACTCTTACCCAGGATGAAACAATGAATGATATCAGAGCTAGATCTAGTCCTGACTCTGAGTCTCCTGCTCTAATGATGAGAACAATTTGATAAAAAACTGATACAAACTATTCTTCCTTCCTTCCCTTATTTTGACCTTGAGGTGGGTTTGGGGGCCTGTCCTTGAGATGTAGATGGACAGGTGTTATCTTCACTCATCACTGGGCAATCTGACAGGAGCCATATGCATTTTAAGCAGTTAAATGGACATCACACTGCTTCTAAAAGGAAAAAGAAAATCCTGTAGCACGAAGAATCAGCACAAAAATATAGATCATAGGTCTGGACATGCAACAACAGCCACTGTTGGGTATCTGTTTTCTGCAAACACCCATTTATTATTGTTGTTTGCTCTGTTAGTAACTGTCATGTCCCTCTCCTTGTTGTGAGTGAAGAGGCTTGTGTGTCCCAATGACCCTGAGAACTATCTTGTCCATAGTGCTGTACTCCTGTGAAGATAACTGTTAGCAAACAGTTCTGAGGTGAGGTTCAGATGACATGTGGTCCAAACTTCTTAAGACCCTAACTGCAGAACAGGTATATTTGAGGACTTGTCAGATCTCTGCGGCTATGAAGGCTGCAGCAGGACAGCTACTTCTGGTTGTCTTGGACTTCCCTGCCATTGGCTCCAAAGCTCCTTTCTGTCAAGTTTTGTGAGGTTGCCACCTGTGCACTGGCCCGCCATATTAAAAGATGTCACGCATAGGCCTCTACCGAGGCCGTTAACATCTCCCATTAACAAAGTCCTGCTGCATTAGGTGAGTGGTGGTGGAGACAGGAGCAGTGATCTCTGGGAGTCCCTAGTCACAAATTTGTATATAGGTGATGGCATGTGTTGGGCATCTTGTGTTTAGACTTGTCAGAAGTGCAGTTCAGCAGCAGCTGCTGAACAACTGAGTAATCCTTTTGAGGATCCCCTCTGCTCACTTTGAATGAGGAAGGGACTAGAAAAAGTTCCTTAAACATAAGCTGTGTCAAACCCCACCCCCATCTTCCCCAACTGAATCACCATGTCCAGTGGGATCATGCTACCTACAGTATCAGGCTTCAGCCTGTTTTAAAGAGAATCACCTTGCTTGTGAGGCTGAGAAATGGCAGAGGAGGAAAGAAAATGTAGAGCATCCAGGCCAGCAGTTGCACTTTCCCCAAGCAGGCACCTATCACATCACATATATGGAAAAAATCTGTAGAGTACAAATTAAGACTCCTCAGCCATCTTCAGTCTCATCAAAGACTTTCTCCCTAACAGACATCAATCAACCTTGTATTGAGGGGTAGCTAATGGCAAACTGTCAGATTTGTTAATAAATCTCGGACCAAAAATTAGTTAGCATCTTTATGCTTTCTACTGAAAGGGGGCATAGGAATTGGAATCTTTTAGAGGAGGCAATGGCAGACATTAAAAAGTAAGAATAAATGCCATCCCTGAAACTCACATCTGTCAGTTTATAATCCCTGTGATGTATAACTGAACCACAATACCATAATTCTCTAGAAATATTATTGAATATATATTTTTGGAGCAGTGCTTCCATAGTTTTTCTCAAGTCATATAACTAAAAGATGGAATAACACTGTCATTATCTGTAATATTTCCTTTTGATAAGGGACTAAGAGAAGAAGGGTTTGAAAATCAAAATCAGTCATCAGTTTTTTCCAGGACGATGTTTAAAAAAACAAACAAACAAAAAATAACCTGGATAAAGAGAAACTGATAATCTATATTTCCTCCATCATCCTCCCTCCCACCCCCCCACTCCCGCCCTCGCATAAGGAATAATTGTAGCAATTGTTCTAATTCATATGAAAATGTCTGGATTCTCTACTACCATTCTCCAAAACACCATTAACAGCTTGTCAGACTTGATGAGGGATCATTAGTAGCAGCCTTTTTGATATACAGTCCTTCAGTGAGAGATTAGGTGATATTAGTGTGATGAGAGAATCAAGAAAGACCGTCCAAAAAGAACTCTGTCACTTAACAAGAGTGAAAAGCTAGCTGATTGTATATGAATGAGGCTCAGATAAAGTGTAGTAATCTATAGCCCAAATTTATAACACACTTAATTTCAGAAGAGCATCAGAGAATGTGTCAGGTAACTTAATTTTGAACTTTATTACTAGGACTTGATGTTAGAATCAGATCCTTAAGAGAACTAACTACAGAGCTGTACAGGAAGAAACTAATGATTCATGATACGTAGGAACCCTTTTAAACTACGTCAGAGCTGAATTTTAGAGTGTGGCATATAATGCCTTCCTTGTGTGACCTGTACTTAACCTCTGAGTTCCTCCACATTTATCCTCCTCTTGCTGATCTGTTTTCTCTTTATCCTCACTCCTTCAATTAAGATACTGTAAAGTACTGGCTCTACCTCTTTCATCTTGCAGAGATGTGTGTTTCTCTAAATCCATTTGCTTTTTCTTTATATATTGGTTATTCTTGCTATGTTGAAATTTAATTAACTTAGATTTTGTTAGAGAATGGAATGACTGAGGTATTCCTCATAATTTCCCAGGAATGTTTGCACTAGAGCCATCTGTAATTCAACTTCCATAAGAAGGAATAACTAGTATTTGCTCTTGTTGACAGATCTCTCTCTTTCAATCTCAATGCACCAGTCTTTAAAATGTAGAATTTCTACCGGCAAACAGTTTGATGAGAATTGTATCTTGGGGTGAGCTGAGGACAAAGCACATCAACTACATGTAATCAAAAGAAATTTATTGGCGATTTCTCTACAACTGAAATTGAATGGCTAGGTTTAGGCCTTTAAAGGGCTAGATTTTAGTATTAAAAGAACAAAAAAGGTTGACCTAGAGGCGGATTGTGTCAAATGTTACCCTTTATTGCCTGCTTGTTCCCCCTCGATACCATGAGTGAGTGAAGAGGGGCTGCCTTACAATTCTTTTATTTAAAACCGTATAGAAATACTGACTGACAACTTTTATGGACCCTTATATAGTTACATTAACACCTATACAATGAATATTGATGATTATATGGTGCATATAATTATTCTTGCTTCTATTTACAGGTTTAGCATACATTACACAGGTGCTTTACCTTCAAATTCTTTATTTTCTACAAAAATGATGACTTCACATTCACATTAAAAGGACATGGTACCAGAAAGGGAAAGAGAAGAAATGAGTTAACACTACTTTCCCATTAAGGTTCTAAGATGGGACAGCCCTGACCACATTTTTTACACAGATGGCAATGATGGGAGAAAAAGAAGGGGAGATAACATAATTTAGGTATAATCCTTTACCACTAACAGAAGATCTGTGACTTGCCAGGAGAGCGACCCCATTACTGTGGTGACCTGTGGCTCAGACCTGACCTGTTGTCTAATACTAACATTCTATGACCATGCATTTATGGCTTTCTTTCTGTCTGCCTTCAAAAGGAATTAATCCTCCCTTAATCCACTCCTTCAATCTATATTAGCCATAGATATACATGGCTTCAGGACACTGCTTGGGCATGAGGTCAAGTCACTTTCTGTGCCCACCATTCTGGCACAGCTTCTCTATTAACCTGTCTCACCACCCTTGTATGTCCTTCTCCTTCTTTGCTTCAAAGCACAGGTAGAATAGCTTGCTGTTAGCTGTTTGAATCATAAAGGTCTGGTGTATCTTTTCAGATTTTGGCGGAAACATCAATGTGGAGACAATTACTGCTTTCATCGATGGAGGTGGAAGTGTCCTGGTGGCTGCCAGTTCTGACATTGGTCAGTAAAAACTGCACATCAAACAAATAGATGTAAATGATTTTTCATTTTGTAGCTGCGTAATAGAGTTTGCTGGACATAGAGAGCACAGATCAGTCCTGTAGGGGAAGGTGTCTTCCTTTCACGGGAGCTCTTAGAACTCTGGCTGCAGCCTTTTATAAAGAGCAACTTCAACTATACAACATTCTGTGCATTCAAACCATCCTAAAGCTGTAATCCTCACAACACTTCAAGGGAATTGATGTGGAAGAAAACAAAAATGCTTTAATTACACTTTCCAAAGAAAGTTGAGTTCGTCCAGTAGTTGTGTACTGTGTGCACCCAGCAGGCTGGTTAGCAGGACATTAGCTCATAAATCAGGACTGCACTTCATTTTTGTTTTGGCTATTTAGTTGCTTTTGTGTCTTGTGTATATACTGTGAATTGGGAATTCACTTTTCTGTCCTTTTAGGTGATCCTCTGCGAGAGCTGGGGAGTGAGTGTGGAATAGAGTTTGATGAGGAAAGGACAGCAGTCATTGACCATCACAACTATGATATCTCAGACCCAGGACAGGTAAAAGTCTAGAAACTGAATTCTTTGGCTATGTCCAGGGTTTGAGGAAACTTGTCTTAGTTAGTACACAGCTTCTGGGAAGCCATTTATGTTAACTGGGAAAGAAAATTAGCAGTTGACTATAAGGGCTAGATACAAATGTTGTCTGTCCTTCCTTTCCACACTCCACCCCATCCACGTTCATGCCAAAGATTGTTTTGAATAGCAGCTGTGAATCGTATTGAATAACATGCTGCTTTTACTATTGCTCTTACCTCTAATGTGAGATTGTAATTTATCATCAGGGGTGAAAGTAAGAGGGAACGCACCGGAACGCAGTTCCGGGGCCCACAAATTCGAGAGGCCAGAATTCCGGGGCCCCTAAAAATAGAAAAATCCAGCAGACCGCATGTTCTGCCCTGCCCTGGCTGCTGGCAGGTCCTATGCCCCACCGTTCTTAATCACAATACTTATTGTGTTATGCAGTGTTTGCGACAATAATTGCTATAGACATAAACGCCATATAAAATTATAAATATTTTTATGGAGTGATAACTGATGCATGTGGTACTGAGAAGTGGTTGCAAATGCCTACCTGGTCTGGGGCCGGCACATGCATGAAGGGGGCCCAGAGATTAGGAGGGTTCCGGAGCCTGTCAAATTATATTTCAACCACTGTTTATCATGCACCGTTGATCTCTCTCTGGACAATTTCTAACATTCCAACCGCACTGAGCAGTTAGAAACAACACCTAGTGTAGTAAGGGGTTCACAGTATTGGACCTTGAACAAATTGGGGACTAGGAGGTAGGAATTCCTCCTTTCTAGTGAAATATGGCACTTCCTTTTATTAGATGACCTTTTATATTAACTTTGCACCATCTTATCTGTCAGTCTATATATATTCCCTGTTCTTGCCCGCAAAAGTTACAGGTTTCAATGGCAAGTGGTATTCATAGGTTTCAATGGCAAGTGCTGTTCAGAAGTAGGGGCGGGGGGGGGAGTGGAGGAAGAAAAAAAAGGGTTTATGGCTGAGGTCTGCTGTGGGGAGGGGCCAGGACACGGGTATGGGGTCAAGGGATGCAGTGGGAGGGTGAAGAAAGGGGTTTGGCCTGGGCAAGCTAGGGACTGGCTCCCCGCACCCCAGGGCCAGCAGCAGGGAGCTGGCTGGAACTTGTTCCCAGTGGTCGGGGTGGAGAGCCAGGTTGGGCCTGGGGTGGCCCCTGGGGCTGGCGCTGCTGCTGGCAAATGGATCAGGCCTGGAGTGGCCCTTGGGGCTGGTGCTGCTGCTGGCAAATGGATCTGGCCCAGGGCAGGCCGCTGGGACTGAGGCTAGGGCTGGTGCTGCTGCAGTGGCCGGATTGGACCTGGGGCTGGGGCCCCGGGTGGTGGCCAGATCAGGCCCGGAGCTAGCCCCTGAGTCTGGCACGCTGGCAGCAGGCCCCTGAGGCTTGCATCGTTGCTGTCAATCAGATCGGGCCAAGGGCGGATTAGGCTTGGAGCTGTGGGAGAACATGGGGGGTGGCTTCTAGTCAGGAGGTGCGAGGGTGGCTTGTGGTTGTGGGGGACCCAGGTGTGTGCCCCGAATGGTTTTTATTAGATTACCTTTATGTTAACTTTGGTCCATCTTCTCCGGCTCTATCCCCTACCCCAAGCGTAGAAGGAAAAGTGTAACCGGCTGCAGCGCCCAAGTCAACCTGCTCCCAGTACAAGCCTCATCAGGGACCTGGCCCTGTGGCACAGGGGTAGGACAACAGTGTGGGAACCCAAGGGTTGCTGATTCAAATCCTATCTGGGGCTGAAAAGTTGGTTGAGGATTTAGGGCTCCCTGTCTCCAATAACATGTCATGCAGTACTGGAGTCAACCTCCTCTCAGCTGTAGCCCTCCTGGGGGCCTGGCCCTATAGTGCAGAGGTTAGTGCAGCAGCCTGGAAGCTCCGTCAGAAATTGTATATAAAGACTCCAAATTGGTAACTAAATCAGTGCAGCTACTGCAATCATCACTGACCGGAACCCTCAGTGTTTGCAAAAGGTCAACTGGCCAGTGTAAATGTGACCATGACATTACACTTACTCAACTGCCAGCCAACCCTTTCCAAACAAATGCATTCAAATTTATTAAAATTCCTCATACAAGAACTCTTACCAATGTGAATTACTTGTTTTCTCCCTTTTCGTGCATTCCTTTAAGGTCATCTCTTCTAAAAAACTTGTTTTTATATTATTTTATTTTTGTTTATGATGGGTCAGGAGACGGAATGTCATGCTTAATAACCAGACGTATAAAAATGGTAACATATAGCTTAAGACAATGGTACAAAAAAATCAATACAGAAAACTCTGTAGAAGTTTCTGAAATGTGGTACCTTGATTGTCTTCTGTCTCCCTGCCTGGTCCATCTGGTTGGACATATCATTTTGAAACATCTGTCTTTACACAGGAGATACAAGATGTCCCAACAGTGTTTGAGAGTTCAAAATATTGTAGCATAGCTCTTCTGAAAAATATGTGGAGCATACAAAATCTCTGATTTGGGGGATGGGGGAATCCCATTATTTTGGTATGCCTATGTAACTTATTAGCAGTGCAGGTTTTACAAACTATCCTTTTCTACTACACTACCTTGTGTTCAATATCAAACCAATATTACAGAACTTATAGTAGAACTTGGAGATTCATAAAATTTGTAGCTAGATATAAGTTCGTCTCAGCCAGCAGGTAGTTGAAGTCCTATTCAATATTATTGAAAAAGTAACTCTATAGTAGTGATTTTCAACCTCTTTTAATTTAGACCCCTAAAAAAATTTGAATAGAGTGTGGTCTCATTTGGAAATCTTAGACATAGTCTGTGGACCCACATGGGTCAGCTGAAAAGGTTAAAAACCATTGTTCTGTTCAGGGCTCCCTGTCTCCAATAACATGTCATGCAGACGTAATGTAGACATAATGTAAAGTTGAAAACCGCTGCTCTATAGGTTCTCATGAGGCCTTTGGTTTCAGTGTTAAGACTCTTACTTTGCTTAGTTCTTGGATTAGAAGCTCTTCTAATGTGTTGTAATTGCTGAATACTTCCTGGTTAAAACAAGAAAAACATCATTAAAACTCAGTACAGTAACTAACCTTCTGGTGCATGATTGTCCTCAGAGAGAACAATGCTGAGTGACTTTTTTTTTTTTTACTTGTTACATCATTTAATTATGTCAGCTCTTGACACAACACTGCCAAGTTATAAGCTTAATGAAGCTATTCCTTATTTAAGAACATCCTTTATCCTAGAGCAAGGCCCTGCAGGCCAAGAGGAACCGAACCGACACCCACACAGCCCATGCTAGAATATAGACTGAAGCTTTAGGCAGTAGCTGTCCCTTTCGTATCTTCTGGCACTTTGGAAAGAAGAGTTTCATGTTGTGCTTTCTTGGCACACTTTTTCTGATTCATTGCAGTCCCTTCTCCATCATTCACATTAGCTTGTGGCAGTAATAAGAACCGATAAACACATGTTCTCCTTCAAGTGATTGCTCATGTCGACTCCAATTAGGTGTGCACATGCACGTCACCAGAAGATATTCCCCAGCAACCCCAGAGGGTTGGTGACAGAGCCCCCTGGAGTCACACCATTATGGTGCCCTTATAAGGGCTCGCCAACCCTCCCCTCCCCAGTTCCTTCTTACCACCCATGATGGCTGGTTGGATTGGAGATCTCTTGCTTTCAAGAGAATCACCCTATCAAATATCTATCTTCTCCCGTCTGTTATTGTTAGTTAGTTAACGTAGTTTGTGGTTAAGTTAGATAGTTAGAATTGGAGCACTTGGCTCCCCAGAGGAGGCTGCCTTTTCGCCTGGGCCAGGACATGCCTCAGTCCCCAGGCTTCAAATCATGCATAGTCTGTAAAAAGCCTATGCCGAAGAGCGATCCACACTCAACCTGCTTAAAGTGCACAAGAGAGACAATAAGGACTCCTGGAGCCAGACATCATCCAGGCACCGATCCCACTCACTGATGCTGAAAAAGAGACATTAAGAAAGGGGTCGGTCACCAACTCCTAAGAAGAGCTCTGGTGTGGGGAGACCCGTGCCGGGCCACGTACCCACCACACCCAGACCAGCTCCATTGGCAACTCCGGCCCCAGGAAAGGGACAGATGGGTCCCCCATCGGGGGCTCAGAGGAGGAGGTAAAGATAACAAAATCTCCCTCCACACCGGAGACCTTCGAGGTGGCCAGAGATTTAATAGAAAGCACGGTGCTGCAACTCATCAAACCAGATCTCTCAGTTACCTCGTCATCGGTGCCATGTGACTCAGGACAGTCAAGAGGGAAACTGACCCCGCTTCCATTTCGCACGGGACCCTTCACCAGTACCGAGACCTGTGGTACCGCCATAGTCGCCGAGAAGCGACTCCCCCTCAGGGTCGGAGGCAGGCTTAGTGATTTCAAGGAGCAGATCCCGCTCATCCTCCTGGCACCGTAGCAGCCATGGTTCTCAGGCTTACCCGGTGCCATGGATGCCACAGTGGCAAAACCTGGGCACATGGCACTTTTGGACCCCCTGGGGCAAGGGCACCATCCTCTCATTCTTTTTCTGCTGTGTCGGGAAGTGAGATCCCTCATACAAGTTCAGAGAAGGTATCCCGCCCTGGCACTGCAGCCAGCCGTGATCACCGTACAGCGCGTGACATGGTACCGAGGGAAATGTGTGCTAGCACTGAGCCTGTGGCCACCGGTACCGCAGATCAGGAGACAACCCCACCAACAATGCTGCCTGTCTCAGTATCAGACGCTGCACAGCTCAGCCAACACAGGGAGTCATCCTCTTCATCTCCAGGTGAGGCGGTAGCAAGGGCTACACCAGGATCCCCATCAGAGGACAATAAGGCTCTTCAAGATCTTCTCCAAAAAGTGGAACATAATTTGGGTATTGAGGTTCAGGAGGTTACTGATGAACCCTCAGACCCAGTGACGGACATCCTGTCCCCTGTGGGTCCATCTAGAGTGGCGCTTCCTTTGATCAAAACCATAGATAGGACTGTGAAAACTATCTGGCAAATGCCCTCATCTGCATCGCCAACATCCAAGCGGGTCGAGCGTAAATATTTCATTCCCTCCAAGGGTTATGAGTATTTGTACACCCACCCCGCTCCGAGTTCCTTGGTCGTGGCGGAGGCCAACGACAAAGAGAGGCAAGGGACTCAAGGACCTACCTCGAAGACCACGGATGCCAAAAAGTTGGATCTATATGGCAGAAAGATATAGTCCACTGGTGGCTTACAGCTTAGAATGGCAAACCAACAGGCCATACTAAGCCAATATACCTATAACACTTGGGGCTCCATAGAAAAGTTTTCGGGGTCTCTAAACCCAGATTCCAGAAAGGAGTTCACTGCTTTGGTGGATAAGGGCAAGGCCAAAGTCTCACTGCAAGGGGCGCTCAATGCGGCTGATGCTGCTGCTCGAGCCATGGCCTCGGGGATATCGATGCACCGTAGCTCTTGGCTTCAAGCATCAGGATTGCCTTATGAGGTACAACAGACAATGCAGGACTTGCCCTTCGAAGGTCAATCTTTATTTTCGGAACAAACTGATTCCAAGTTACATAGCTTAAAAGATTCAAGAGCTACACTGAAATCCCTTGGAATGCACATGCTGTCCATGCAGACACGTCATTTCAAACCCCAACCCCCTCCAGTCCATATTAGCAGCCTCAGAGGCAGGATTCTGGGCGGAACTGAAATCAGAATGGAGGCCCGAATAATTCTGCTAGCAGGAAGAGGCCGTACCTGTCATTCAGTAAGAGCAACGGCCCTTCCAAACACTCCCAAGGGCCCAAGCAGAACCTTTGAAACCACACCCGAGGGCAGAGTACTGGAACCCCATGGTCCATCACTCCCGTTCCTAGACCGCTTGTCTCACTTCTACCGGGCTTGGTGCCGAATTACGTTGGGTGCCAGGGTACTACACACAGTGGAACTAGGATATTCTGCCCCTACCCCCTTCCTGTCCTCCCTGCTCCCTGTCCCTCTTCCGGGACCCCTCTCACAAACAGCTCCTTCTCAACAAGGTGGAGCAGCTCCTCTCATTAGGAGCAGTAGAGGAGGTCCCCATGGAGCTGAGAGGGAAAGGGTTCTCTTCAAAATACTTCCTGATTCCGAAAGCCCAGGGAGGCCTCAGACCTATTCTGGACCTCAGAGCATTGAACAGGTTTATAAAGAAACTCCGATTCAGGATGGTTTCCCTACCCCTAGTAATTTCCTCCCTGGACCAGGGGGACTGGTTTGCAGCCCTCGACCTCAGGGATGCCTATTTCCATGTATCGATCATTCCCAAACACAGAAGATTCTTGAGGTTTGTGGTGGGACTCAGACATTTTCAGTTTATGGCACTGCCCTTTGGACTATCAACAGCCCCCAGACTCTTTACAAAATGCATGGCGGTGGTGTCGGCAGCCTTCCTCAGAGAATGGAGGGTACACTTCTTTCTGTATCTAGATGACTGGCTCGTAAGAGGCATGTCCAGCACTCAGGTACTCGACCACTTGAACATCATAAGACGCACTTTCGATGAACTGGGTCTGTTGATAAATGTAAAGAAATCAGTCTTCACTCCGACTCAAAAATAGAATTTATAGGAGCCATCCTGGACTCCACCATGGCTATAGCCTCTCTACCAGTCACTCAGTTCCAGAATATGGTCAACCTGATAATTGACATATTGCATCACCCTATGACCACAGTGCGATCTTGCCTAAGACTCCTTGGCCATTTCACAGCATGCATGCAGGTGGTCCACCATGCCAGATTACACCTCAGGCTCCTTCAGCTATGGCTGTCTTCGGTATACCGCCCCTCCAGGGACCACCTGGACCAGGTGATCACAGTACCGCACTCAGTGATAGATTCTCTGCAGTGATGGACAGACAGAGAAATTGTCTGTGCAGGAGTATTATTCACAAAACCCCATCCGACCATGACTCTGGTGATGGACACGTCGGATCTCGGTTGGGGTGCTCATCTGGGTCAGCTCAGGACACGGGTGCTGGGACCCAAGGTATCTACCCGTTCATATCAACGTGGAAGAGCTTTGTGCGGTTCACCTAGCGTGCCAGTCATTCAAGGACCACCTGGCAGGCCACACTGTGGTGGTGAGAACAGACAATACAGCCATGATGTATTATATGAACAGGCAGGGCGGAGCTCACTCTCCCCAACTCTGCAAAGAGGCCATAGCCCTATGGAGGTTTTGCATTCCCCTAGGGATTCACCTGGAGGCTTCATACCTACCCAGGTCCCAGAATGCTCTAGCGGTCTCTCTCAGCCGGTCCATATCAACCCATGAATGGTCTCTCCGGACAAATGTGGCGCAGCTCATCTTCCAGAAGTGGGGGACTCCCCGTCTGGATCTCTTTGTGACAGGAGAGAACACCAAATGTGAGAATTTTTGCTCATTCAAGGCCACAGCATGGGCTCCCGGTTGGATACCTTCCAGATCACCTGGTCCACAGGTCTTCTGTATGCGTTCTCTTCGTTTCCCTTAATTCACAAGGTCCTATCAAAAGTAAAAAGGGACAGATCATCAGTTATTTTAATTGCATCAGCATGGCCCCACCAGCACTGGTTTCCCATTCTGCTGCACCTTTTAGCGGCTCCCCTGCTTCTGCTGCCACTGTATCCAGACTTACTCACCCAGAATCACGGACTACTCTGGCACCCAAACATCTGAAATCTCACGGCCTGGAAGCTCAGTGGTTGAATCGCCGGGAGATGCAATGTTCCGAGCAAGTCAGGGAAATCCTGTTGGAAAATAGGAAACCTTCCACAAGGGCTACCTACCTGGCAAAATGGAAGCGTTTCTCGGTGTGGTACACACAAAAATCACAGTTGCCCAATGATACGAACATACCAACCATTCTGGACTATCTGCTCTACCTAAAACTACTGTCCCTCTTATCACTCAAGGTACACCTCGCAGCGAATTCGGCCTTCCGCCCCCCCCCCCCCCCCCAGTAGAAGGCCGCTCAGTCTTCTCAAACTCGATGGTGGCCCGCTTTTTAATAGGTGTCAGTAGGAAATTCCCACAGATGATCAAACCAGTATCTCAGTGGGACTTTATTTTGGTTCTTCGAGCCCTCACCAGACCAGCCTTCAAGCCACTTGCAACATGCTGTGACCTGTATCTCTCGTAGAAGGTGGCCTTCCTTGTTGCAATCACATCTGCTAGAAGAGTATCTGAACTGAGGGCGCTGACTTTGGAACCTCTTTATACAGTTTTTTTTTTTTTTTCCAAGGATAAAGGTCCGCCTTCGCCCACACCCAGTCTTTTTACCAAAAGTGGTTTCTTTCTTCCACACAAACCAGGACATTTTTTTTTACCAGTCTTTTACCCAAAACCTCGTGCCTCAGACAGGGAGCGGTCTCTACACTCCCTTGATGTAAGGAGGGCCTTAGCCTTTTACATTGAGAGCACAAGACCCTTCAGGAAGTCATCCCAACTATTCGTCGCCGTGGCCGGCAGGATGAAGGGCGTACCTGTCTCTTCTCAGACCATTTCTTCTTGGGTCACCTCATGCAACAAAGCTTGCTATGCTTCAGCAGGGTGTACACTCCCTAAGATCACAGCCCACTCGACAAGGGCTCAGCCCACGTCAACCGCATTTGTGGCGCAAGTTCCTATTCTGGACATCTGCAGGACCGCAACCTGGTCCTCCATCCATATGTTTATGGCTCACTATGCGGTTGCTCAGCATGCGAGGGAGGATCCTGCGGTCAGCAGAGCAGTACTGAATGCTGTGGCTCCATGACTCCCAACCCCCATCTTCGGTAAGTGCTTGGGAATCACCTAATTGGAGTCGATATGAGCGATCACTCAAAGGAGAGAAGACGGTTACTAATCTTCTGTAACTGTCGTTCTTCGAGATGTGTTGCTCACGTCTACTCCAAACCCACCAACCTGCCCCTCTGTCGGAACCTCGGCAAGAAGGAACCAGCGAGGGAAGGGTCGGCGAGCCTTATAAAAGGCGCCATAATGGCGCGATTCCAGGGGCTCTGTCATCGACCCTCCAGGGTTGCTAGGGGAAAACCTTCTGGTGGCCGTGCATGACACGTGTGCGCACACCTAATTGGAGTGGACGTTGAGCAACACGTCTCAAAGAATGACGGTTACAGAAGGTTAGTAACCATCTTTTACTGCAGGAGATCTGCATCTGCCACCCTGGGATTTACCTTCCTTCTGATTTAAGCTTCCTAATATGAAACTCACAAGACAGAAAACCCGCTCTAAACTCTGTAACCAGCAGGGGCTGTTTTCTTTCCTCTGAGGACTTCTGAGCACATCAGTGGTTTCTTCTGCTCTTACCTCCTCCATCCTCTTGCCCTGTGTTGCAACTCTTCTTCCTTCCAAGTGGCCTGGTGAGACTACGCAGAGCCAATTATGCTACTTTGAAGTGCTGGAAGGGAAGTCGTAAAATGTGAAATGTTGTGCTATGCAGATCATTAGCCATAGAGTAAGAAGAAGGCATATGGCTCAATTTAATGAAGTGGCTCACATGTTAACAAGTTGCTTGTGAAGTAATAATATTGTCCAGTAGCTTGTAAAAGCTTAACACAGGTCTCTCATGTTTCCTCCTTGAAGCACACACTCATTGTCGCAGACCCTGAAAATCTGCTGAAGGCTCCCACCATTGTGGGGAAAACACCGTTAAACCCTGTTCTCTTCCGAGGAGTTGGGTAAGTGAACCACAAGGCAAGGCTGGCAGTGGGGCTGTAACTGAGAACAAGGTGTCTGTGATTGGATGGGTTTCTTGCCACTATCTTCACTCCAGGTTATAAGTCTAGGACTGGCAAAGTGTAGGCTATTATAAACTAAACATCATAGGTTTGTTTGGTTTTGATTTCTTCAATTGAGGTGCAGCAGACATTTGGTCCTTTAACAGGATGGGGGAGGGCGGGCAGGGGGAAAAGGAGCAGTCTCCATGCTGGCTGGGTAACCAAAGGCTATTCCTCAGCTCCCAGTCTAGGTCTAAACTAGACCTGTGTCATGTTAATAATTGGATTTAAAGACTAATTTTGTTACCGGTGTTAACACTTGACAGTTGAAACAGAAAACTTCTAATACTTTTTGCCATTTACCCTGTTTCTCTCTACTTGGACAATGAAAATAATCCATTCACTTGTTCTCATACAGTTGTTTGTTTAAACTATTTGTATTGTAATGTAGAACATAGAAACACTTCAGTTGATGTCCTGTTTTGTAAAAGGTTGTTCTTAAAGAAACTTCAATTTTTGGTGGGACAGCATTTCTCTAAACAACTGTGAATAGTTACTGTTTTAAAGTCTGTCGTTGATTATAAAATTAATATTGAGCCTGACTGATTTCAGTGTGAGGTTTTGTGAGGTTTTTAACCACTGATTTCAATGGGAGTTGAGCCAGTCCCATGGTTCTCAACATCTGCAAATGTTTGTATATGTTAGAAGTTTAATCAGAATTTAGTGCACTTTAATCTTCTTGGGGAAGTGTCTCAGGTTTGACCAGCGTTTGAGTGTCTTCCTGGTATTTTGATTGTGTCTCTTGTCACAGGATGGTGGCTGATCCTGATAACCCTCTGGTACTAGATATCTTGACTGGCTCCTCTACATCTTACTCCTTCTTCCCAGATAAACCTATCACACAGGTATGTTCAGTTATCTTTCTCCTCTTTTGTTTGTTACTCTGTGGAATTAATTACCTCTTTCAGCAGTTTAAAAATGGATCAAGAGACTTAACTCAAGTGTCTCTTACTCTGTGTCAAATACTCAGCTCCAATCCACAGTGTCTTAGTACAACATATTTTCTAATGCTATCATGGAAATCTTACTTCCTTGCAGTTTCATTGTCAACTTTCTTCAACTGGAAAATGCCTAACAAGAAGCTCTTAACTTTGAGACTGTTCTGCTGTAATCAAAGCGAATTTCCTTTCAAAGGGGCTGAATTCAAATCAGTGATGTAGAAGTAAAAGACTCTTGATACTGTTGTCACTGTGGCAGGCAATACAATTTGAAGCATTTTGCCTCTAAGAACCTGGCAGAATTTGGACCAGGTTGGTAGTAATTCCATCTTCCAGCAGGACTGTGGCCAGTGTGAAATGAGTGGATCTTAGCAGCAAGATTGAATAATTATGGAAACTGGACTAATGCTTTCTCTTAGAGCAGTGGTTTTCCAGCTTTTTAGACTGTGTACTTTCCAAACGATGTAGACAATCCCCATCCAAGATGGGCAGAGGTGATGCATGGGACGGCATGCATGGTAATGTGTCCTTCCCAGCCCCAGATTTCTGCCTTGTCATATAGCACAATTTGAAAACCTCTGATTCTGAGTCAAACAGCAGAAAGGAAATATACGGTAGTGCAGATACAGTTTTAATTGAACGGAGATTAAATGTTGATTAGATTGCCTCATTTTACTAAATAAAATGCACTGTCTGCCATTGCAGGCTTTTTCTCACTTACCACAGGGGTTCACATACCCAGTTTGAAAACCACTTTAGAGGTTCCTCTGTTCAGTTTTGAGGCTCTGTAGTCAGCAAGGGGTTAAAAACGTGATGTTGCAGGTGGAAAATTCTGGGAGACTATTGGCCTCTTGCTTTTCTCCACCTGAGTAATGCAGTAACCTGCAGAAACGCACCAGGGGCCATGCCCAATGACCTGATGAAATGAAAATGCAAAGAAAAATAATAGCTGCAAGTTGGCATGAATGGGACTTAACTGACAGCAAACTTGTTCAACTTCTGTCTCTTTAACATGCCCTTTCATAATGCCTATTTGAATAGGCAGATAAGTAATTTAAACTTTCTCTTTAATTAGGCTTGTGAAGTTTGACTTCTGCCGAGACTTCAGTAATAACTTGGATTGCACTTGTTTGGCCACAGCAATGTTAAAGATCGTCCAGTATCATTCAACTCTCTGACATTACCCTGGTGCTATTAACTATTTAAACCAGGGGTTCTCAATCCCTGGCCCACGGGCCAAAAGTGACCCGCAGGGCTTTCTGAAGTGGCCCGCCTGCACCCTGCTGGTTGGGAGCCAGGCCGCAGCTGCCTGCTCCTGGCTTGGAGCCGGACGGCCGCTGCCCGCCTCCCTCCCCCAGCCAGTCAGCAGAGGCAGGGGCCCCTAACAAGGAGGGAGGGAGGCACTGGCCGTCCAGGAGGAGCCAGAAGCAGAGACGGGACATCCAGCTGGGCTGGGGCCATCGCAGGGTGGGCACTGCCCAGGTGAGGGCCAGCAGGGGCACCCCATCCCGCTCCCCGAGCAGGGCAGGACACCCTGGAGGGAGGGACCCAGCCCGGAGCCAACCCCCAGGGAGTGCTGTGCTGGGGCCGTTTCGGGCTCAGTGGGGCCCGGTGCTGCCCCATACACCCGGAGGGGATCTGACATACACCTGGAGGTTGGAGCGGAGCGAATCTGACATCCACCCAGGGCTAGGAGGTTCCGAGTGTTCATGGGCCTCCCGCCCTTTTAAAAAAAAAAAAAAAAAAAAAACTTTTTGAAATGTTTAAAAAACCTTTCTGGCTCAAGGGCCAAAAATATAATTTTTACAAACCTGAAGGGCCACCAGTCTATTCAATAAATAAAATAATGTATGTTTAATTAATTACTTATAATTAAAACTTAATTTAAATTTCATTAATTACATTTTAATTAATTAGACTGGTGGCCCTTCAGGGTTGTAAAAATTATATTTGTGGCCCTTGAGCCAAAAAGTTGGGAACCACTGATTTAAACCCTATGGCTAGTACTGCTTTGCTAGTTTCAGTACTCACCCAAAAATGCCCTTTAAAGCAGTATGATGCATTCTTCTTATATATATTCAACATTTGAGTTTCTAGTTACTTTTTCTTGCCATGGGACCTTGAGCACATCATTTCTATGCTCTTTGTCTGTGGTATTTGTTTACCAAAAAGGAGTCCAAGTTTACTGTATGTCTTGTCAGTACAGTGCCCAGCCCATAAGGGCCCCATTTCAGTTGGGGCCTCAAGGTGCAATTATAATACAAATCATTAGTGCTGATTTAAAACTATTCTGCTCCTATTTCAGTACCCTCATGCTGTTGGGAAGAATACCCTTTTGATTGCTGGCCTCCAGGCCAGGAACAACGCCCGTGTCGTTTTCAGTGGCTCCTTGGATTTCTTCAGCGATGCTTTCTTCAATTCTGCTGTGCAAAAAGCTACACCTGGCTCTCAAAGGTCCACTGACTTAACATGGCCTTCCATGGGTAGGGTGGGCTATTGGGTTTTTCTGCCCAAGTGGTTTGAGTACCTCTTTGATCAAGGGGGGTCCCTTAGCAGATGAAGAGAACTGTGTTAAAAATGACTGATGGGAATACACTGAATGCTGTCATGACTATCCAGCCCTGCTACTGTAAAATCTTCACTATTGGATTATGAAAAAAGATTAAAATTCCTTCAAGTGCAGAGCAAATTCTCAAGCTGGCTAACTTGTATTGCTGTCTCCTATCCTTATAGATACCCTCATATTAGGTGTGTGAGAAGTCATTTCTGCATCCATTGTATTCAGACAAGCCATGAATACAATTCATAGTGTGGCTACAGCTATTGCGTGGAAATTTTGATACAGAATATCATACTCTGAGCATTGATATACATCAGAGCAGTGAGCAGGCTGGAAACCTGCACACTGAAATCTTTTCAGTGCTGATCTGTTAAAATGTGTTTTCCTGTATTTTAAGTAGCTATCCAGCAGACCTAATAAACCCGTTGGCTCTATAGATCAGTTTACTCTAAAGTTCTCCTGTAAATGTGGTCATTAAAAACAGGTGCTGACTGTCTGATAGGGCGCTTAGTTCTTGGAAAAACTTCATGGGATTCCAAATTAGAAAAATGTTCGTTCCTGTGAATATCATCCAGTGCAGTGGCTCCTACCATGCTTCTGTTTTCAACCTCTCACCATCTCTAGGTACTCACAAACTGGTAACTACGAGCTGGCTGTTGCTTTGTCCCGCTGGGTGTTCAAGAAGGAGGGTGTGCTGCGGGTTGGAGAGGTATCTCACCATCGTGTAGGGGAGACATCGCCACCTAATGCCTACACTGTCACTGACCTTGTGGTAAGACTGTCTGTAGGAAGGCGAGAGTTGTAGATTTGTGCAAAGAGAATGTATTCTTGTTGTTGGGCTAAGTGTTGTGTAAGCAGATTTATCTCCTCTTTCTTGGTTGGAGATGATGGCTGGAACCCAGGGCCTCAACAGCCAAGGGGTAAAATTTCATAGGGCATGGGGCATCCTCTGGAAGGGAAGTATATATCCAGAGGGGAGTGAAATAGAACATTGGGGGGGGGGTTCCTTCTGCCTAATCATAAGAACTGTTTCTCCACTAACAGAGAGTCTACCTAACATTTAGTTCCTCCGTGTAACTTTCACTTATACTAAATTTCAGGTTGCTCATCATGGCCCATACTTGAGTATCATTCAGTATTAAGTGGCAGCAGCAGCCAGTTCTGGAGAAGTCAGTTGTCCTGTTATCTTAAGTATTGCCAAAGTTTGCTAAGGGGATTTGGTTATGACTGGAATGGTTTTTCAGTCGTGAATTCTGTGGATAAACAAGTATCTGAGCCTGACCAAAACACTTCCTGGAATTTTGTCTTCCCTGTTGCCTCTGTTTCACTCATAATCATGATGCCAAGCTTCATTATGGAAAAACAGTTTGAGAGCAAGCCTGAAACACTGTGTTGCTCTGAATAGAAATTGTAGCTATAAGCCCTACATTGGGGAGAGAGAGAGGAGTTGAGCTAAGGTTTTAGACTTAGCATGCCCAGAATGCTTTTAAGTGTAACACTCCCAAATTCAAGTCAATTCTACATTGCTATACCCACTCACTGTTTTCCTACTGAGTATTGCTTTGGCTTTTTCAGTGCATGTTCGCTCAACTGCATTTCCAGGATTGAAAACTTGGAAGTGTAAGTAGCAGATATTAGAAAATTCCCCATTGTCCTATTTGATTTCATGGAAAGGAGAGTTCATAGTTTAGGGTTGAAATTTCTTATTTAAATGAATTTCAGGTATCACTCTAAGTTCATTGACACTGTCCCTTTCATTCTGCTTTGAGATCTCTTCCATTATGCCTCTTAATGCAGCGTGCATTTATATGTTACAGGAGTACAGCATTGTTATTGAAAAGCTCTCAGATGGGAAGTGGGTCCCCTTTGATGGAGATGATATTCAGCTGGAGTTTGTCCGCATCGATCCCTTTGTAAGGACTTTCCTGAAGAAAAATGGTAAGTTTCCTATCTCCTATTGGACAGTTCACGCCTCCCACCCTACGGCTTTGGTCACAATAACACAAAACTGGGTTTCACTTCTCCTTCTGCCACCACTGAAACTCACATCACTCATATGTACTAACTTGAAATGCTGCAGTTCTTATGAGCAGATAGTGTATAGAATTACTACAGGCTGCATGCTTCACTGTTAAAAGGAAGGGTGCACTTCCCACAGTTCTCCTATCAGCTCCTTCTTCCAATGGAAAACAACAGAATCCTGTGGCACTTTTAAAGACTAACAGATTTATTTATCGCATGAGCTTTCGTGGGAGAAAATCCCACTTTGTCAGACTCTTCAAAGCACCTGACAAAGTGGGATTTTCTCCCACGAAAGCTCATGCAATAAATAAATCTGTTAGTCTTTAAAAGTGCCACAGGACTCTGTTCTTTTTCTGCAATAGACTAACACAGCTACCCCTTTGGAACTTTTCTTCCAATGGAGCATCTTTGGGATCCAAGCCTAGTCTTTAGCAGAATTGCCACAGCAGGTTTGGGGGAGATAATGGACCATGACAAATGGAAGTAGTTGAGGAAAGAACTTTCAGTAAGGATCTTAACTCCTAATGGTCCTTGTTCTATTTACTGTGTGACTTAAATGGTGATACGTCTCTCCTAGGTGGCAGATACAGTGTGCAGTTCAAGCTGCCGGATGTCTATGGAGTGTTTCAGTTTAAAGTGGATTATAACAGGCTGGGATACACTCACCTGTACTCCTCTACACAGGTAAATAGTACAAATTATCTTTATATGTTCTACCACACAGACAAAAAGTATTGGTTGAGATTTCAAGCCAGGTACTTAAGCTTTGCAAATGTTTTGAATGGATACCATGTAGGCTGTTAATCTTAGTAACTATTAAGTTGCATCCAGTCATCTTTTGTGTGTGAAATGGATTTGAGAGCTATCTTACTCTGTTACCATTGTCAGTTATATTTAGTAAGGCCTGGAAATGAGCCTTTGTAGAAAGCTTTTTATCCTCAGAAACGCATTCTGCCTTAAGGGTCAAGTGTTAGACACTTGCCAGGACTGCCTGCAGTAAGAATTAATGTTTGCCAACATGCTTCTACAGAAGTAGAGAATTTGGCGTTCTTAAAAAAAAAAAAAAAAAAATGGGACACATCAATTCTCTTCTTTAAAAACAAGAGATAATTGAGTCACTTCTAGGAACTATCATGTGTTTATCTTTCCACTAAGGGTAATCTGGCTCTATTCATCAGAATGGGCATATAAATTAAACAAGATATTTAGACAAGCACACATACGTGACTAAATGACCTCATCTCCCATGACCCTGGTCTTCTGTTCTCTTCTCTCCCAGGTGTCTGTGCGTCCCCTCCAGCATACACAGTATGAGCGTTTTATCCCTTCTGCATATCCATATTATGCCAGCGCCTTCTCCATGATGATAGGCCTCTTCATGTTCAGCATCGTCTTCTTACACATGAAGGAGAAGGAGAAATCTGACTGAGATCACTCAGTAGGACAAAGAGCCCTCATCTAAGACATTGCCTCCATGTGGAGACTGATAGCACTCAGGGCACAGAATATAAATGTTTGGGGACTGGAATCCTCAGCTGGTAGGAGCCAGATGGGTTTTTGTTTTGGGGAGGGGTTTTTTTTTTTTTTTTTTTTTTTTTTTTGGTTGGTGGGGTTTTTTTTAATACTAGTGACTAATGGGGGAGAAACTGAAAGTGAAGAAATCACTGACGTTCATAAGGGATCAAAATGTGTGGTAGTGCACTGACAATCCAATACTCGTGCATCATGGGGGAAAAAATTAATTGCATTATTTCCACCACCCTCCGCCCCCTTCAGAAAGGCTCTTGACTCTATATGGTTCTCATTTCCAGAATAAAGATTTGTTCCCCTCACCTTCTGCTGAAGTGTCTGACTTTGTCATGTAAAGTTTCCTAGAGGAACATGGGTGTTTTTTGGTTTGTTTTTTTTAACATACAATAAGTGTAGGGCTGGTTCTGAATTGGCCGTACGAACTCTTTCAGAAGCAGAATACCCTTTGAGTGTTGGAAACATTGAGATGAGACAATGATATAAAACATGGATATTCCATATAGGAAGATGGCCCTATCTCCACAGTTAATGTCATAGTGAGGTTCCTGTTATAAAGCAATATTTTACTATTTTGCATCTGTAATCAGAAGGGAGTTTTCTGGGAGAATAAACAAATCAGGCAAACTTTCTGAGGTGGGTTTTTTGAAGGATGGATGGAATACACTTGGTATCTTTTTCTTCAAACATACTGATGTAGAAACTTGAATCTGTGAGCACTGGGGCAAAGAGCCTTATTGGAGAATGCCTCAGACAGGGTATGATGAACTTTTCAGCAGCTGACAGAATTCAAGTTCTCCAAAGATCTGAAGAGCTGAGGTAGTGGAGGAGAGGAAGTTCCTAACACCTTGATGCCAACATCCACACTCTCCTTACTAGGGTAGAGGAGTAACATGCAACTTGCACTCTTGTTCCTGCACATGAATGTTATATGGGCGTAGACATGCCAGTCATAACTTGTCAATCTTTCATTTGTCTTGTACATGTGCCATATCCCCATTATGGCAAAAACAAAGTTAGTGTTTAAAAACCCTAAGTTTTTTAAAAAGACACAAGCGATCCTGGATCTTTTAATTGCCGATTCCTACCTTTCCATATGTTTCTTTGCAAGGAAAGTACTTAATCTTCTTATGACGTTCTAAAGTAAGCCTCACAGTAAGGAGTTTAGCGAATGCAGAATTGGTCTGTGCAACAAATGCAATCCAAAGCCCTAAATAAATGCACTTTAGGGGTCATTCAAAAGCCAGTGGTGGGCTATGAACTTTTGCCATGACTGCAGTGGATGCAGGGTTTAGAAGATAATGGAGTTTAATCCCAGATGAGCCACTAACTCATTTTTGTTCTGACCTCAGTCACGTCACTGAATGACCTCAGTTAAGTTACAGTGTAGTGAATATTAAGTAGAAACATCATGGAACTTCACTAGGATGGGCCCTTGGTGCTTGCCTTGCCTCTAGAATCACAAGTTGAATATTTCACCAAAATACAATCAAACACTCCAAATTTATAATCTGTTTTATAACCATGTAGCCAAACAGACCTCAGTGAGGCAGGGGTTCCATCTTCATTGATCCTCTTACAGCATGGGGGCCAAAGATATGCTCCAGGAAGAATACATTGAGCTCAGATATGCTTATATTGGCATGAGTTTGGGACAATAAATTGCAGCACCCTTGTGTAACATCCATTAGAATTGCAGTGGACATTAAAAGCCATGCAAAACTCCATGATGGTGGTTCTAAACTCTAATCTAAGCAGAACTGGCTAAATTAATAGGATTTAAATGTGCAAGGTGTAGCCTGACAAGACATATTGGTGCAGGATATCTAGAGATGCTAACTAGTTAATGCTGCTGCCATCTACTATGTAATTTAACATATGTTGGTGATGAATGTGGCCAGGGACCAGTGTGGAAAGGGTGCAGATAAGAGCCACAAAAATGCAAGGGCTGGAAAATATGCCTTATACTAAGACTTAAGAAGCTCCATCTGCTTATCAAAAAGATCAATGTGACATGTTTTACAAGTACTTTCACTGAGAAAAAAAATCAGATAATAAAGGACAGAAAGGCAGTATAAGAACTCTGTAAATTAAATTCAGATATTCACATAAGAAATAAAGCATGCATGTTTAACAGTAAGGGTGATTAACTATTAGTGCCAACTCCTAAGGGGAATTGTGGATTCTTCGTATCTTGCTATCTTCAAATCCAAACTGGATGCCTTTCTCGATGATTTGCTTTAGCCCAACCAAGTTATTCGGCTCACTGCAGGGGAAACTGGGTGAAATACAATGGTCTGTTATACAGGAGGTCAGAGTAGATGATCTATTGGGTTCTTCTGGTTTTAACACCCATGAATTTTTCAGTAGTCAAGGAACCTTGCAACAGGAGAGACTGGCATATTGGCTCACTGAGGCTGTGACTGCTTTACTATATGTGTTCAGCACCTATTGCAGCAGAGGCCTGATCTCAAGGAACTGAATGTTTCTGGCTGTTTGCACCCTATCATCACTCTGCCATTGGCTCCCTCCAACTCGATTATATTCTTGCAATGGAAGAAGAGGATAGCTACTTCTTTCCACTCAAACCTTTGGACTTGATCAAAGACTAGCTGAGTTGGGTGAACTCCACCTGGACTTTGGGACTCTTGGGTATATTTCTCATGGGGTTTCTGTGGGCTCTCTTTAATTTAATTTTGTTTTCTTTGGGTAAGATTTATTTTGTTAGTAGTTAGTAAAGTTCATTGTTATGTTTGTTCTTAGTAGTATTTTAATGTGAGATGGTAACGCTGAGCAATCTTAGCTGGGAGTCCCTGTGAGACTGAATCCTGGTCTCCAGATGCTTCTCCCTAGGTGTTAGGGTTTATTTCTGCAAGACAGTGGAGAAGGACAATTAAATACATTTTAGCCCACCCGAAGGTTACAGAGGCTCCTGGTGACCTTTAACTCCCCCCCCCCCCCACCCCACACACACAACGTTTTTGGTGTGAAAGGAGGAGGGGGGATGAGAGAGAAGCTGCAGCAGGGAGGAAAAGCTTAGGGGGCTATTCTCTTCCCCATAAGAAAAGCTATCAGGCTTGCTTCCGTTTGTGGAGTAGGTCTGGCAACCCGAAGCCAGCAAGTCAGCCCCTTTGGAGGGAGGCAGGGCAATGGATTTCACGTGTGGTGTGAGCTTGGGGTTTCTTTGCCCAAGACAAGTCCTCAGGTCTGCCCAGCAGAGTGTGAGAAGAAGCCCGGCCACGATTGACACCGCGGAAGCAGGGCGACACCCGCGGCCTTCCCCGCGCCAGAGGGAGGAAAGCCGAGACCGGGCGGGCCCGGGTGAAAGGAAAGACCCTGCTCCAGGGCGGTTGCACAGCTGCCCATCGCGTCCGGGACGGGGAGCAACGAGCGGGTCGGACCCGAGGTGAATAAACACCCGCCGGCCGGCCACGGAGCCCGGGGCTCGATTTGTTCTCAGGCCGCGTCCGCGAGAGGGGTCGGGAGGAGACGGGATGCGCGAGGCCTCGCGCCCCTAACAGCCATGAGGGCGGGGCCCGAGACGCAAGGGAGAACCGACGGAGCTCCTCCACTTCCGGCAGCGCCGGCGCGCGACAGCGTTTACGACAGCGGGGTCGGGCGGGCGCGCGGGGCGCGCGCTTGGCGGCACGGCGAGGGCGGGGCCTGGGCCGGGGCCGGGGCGGACGGGGACGGGGGAGCCCGAGTCTGAGCCGGCTCGGCCATGCTGCTCACCGTATTCTGCCTGCGCCGGGACCGCTCCGAGCTCACCTTCTCCCTGCAGGTGGACGCCGACTTTGAGCTGCAGAACTTCCGGGCGCTCTGCGAGCTGGAGTCCGGCATCCCCGCGGCCGAGAGCCAGGTGAGGAACCGGGGGACCCCGCATCTCTTCCCGTACCCCCTCGCCCCGCCTGCCGCGGGGGGACAACCGCGCGTCTCCCCCGCCCCCTCCTGCTGCGGGAGGACCCCGCATCCCCCAGCCCCTGACGCCCACTCGTCCCCCTCTCCTTGCCCTGGGGGGGAGTCGCCGAGACACCCCCTCACACACACACACTCTCCC
This sequence comes from Pelusios castaneus, assembly GCA_007922175.1. Lineage (NCBI taxonomy): Eukaryota > Metazoa > Chordata > Testudines > Pelomedusidae > Pelusios > Pelusios castaneus. The sequence continues at coordinate 9,888,003 of ML685803.1, forward strand.
ATGGTGGGGAAAGTGCCTGGACTTGTCTCCTCCCCCTCGGGGACGACTGAGCCGTGGGGACAGAGAGACCCCCGGGCTGTGCCCGCCTCCCCTCCCTGGCACCCTTGCAGGTGCCCAGGAAAGCCGGCCGTGCCGGGATCCCTGGGTGAGGAGCCAGCTGAGGCGGGGCATCTCCCCCAGTGACAGAGTTGTGGCACAGAGCCTGTAGAGCAGATCTCTGTCCCCGCTCCAGGGTTTGAGGGACCTAGGACCACCCTGGCATAGGGACAGCTATGCCTTATTTCTCTCTCCGTTCCCACAATCAACAGTTCTCCATAGTTTTCGTTCCCTATCTTTTAGGGCTGTCATAGGGTCTCATCTAGAGAGTGACCCCCTTCCACTCTGGTAGCCAAAAGCCAGGGGACTCTCTCCCCCCTGGAACAGACTCCCTACCACAGCTGGAGGAGCCCTCCGCCTATCTTCAGGTCCCATCTCCCCATCAGTGGAGCCAGAGTGTCTCTCTCATCCCCCCACTCCTCCCCCTCACCATCAGAGACTCCAACAGATGAAGGGCCTGGATACTTTCCCCTCCATAATAGAGATCCCTCTGTGCTGCTCTTGTAGAGGGTTCCTGGTAATTGAACAAGTGGTGAAACCTCTACCATTGTCTTCAAAGGGAAAAACGCTTTCTTTGCCCTGTGGAAAGGCCTCAGATCCATTGAAAGCCACATTTAGGCCCTTTTTTTTTCTCTTGGAGAAAGATCTTGAGTCTCAGACCAACCAAATCCATCTAATTGCTAAAACAGCCTGTCCAATGCCCCTGGCTGTCTCTCAGTGCCCCATTTTATGCGTCTGACGAAGTGGGATTTTCTCCCACGAAAGCTCATGCGATAAATAAATCTGTTAGTCTTTAAAAGTGCCACAAGACTCTGTTGTCTCTCCCCCACCTAGTTTGTAAGAACCAGTTGAGTCCCTGGAGAGAAGGGAGAGCAGGGATTTCTCTGTGAGTTGAGGATTGTGTGAACTTTGGAGTTCCTGTGGAGGGAAACCTCTCCAAGTTCCTGCTGGGAAGATGATTCTACTTTCATCCTATCTGAGAAATTGATTAACACTAGCTTCCTCATTATGCTGAGGAAATAGGATTGCATTTCAGGATGAGAATTCCCTTGAATTTCCTCTAACAATTCCAGTGCATCAGGGTGGGTTGATCCTGGAACCTGGTTCAACCTGAAATACCAGTTTGGGAGTGAGAGAATGAAGTTTTTACTTCTTTGCCTTCCGCTGTGAGAGGGCAGCTGATCTGAAAACTGGTGTCTTACTTTCATAGACCAGTATCTCATTCCAATTCAAATTCAATAAAGCTTTATTGACATGACAAGTATATGTGTTGCCAAAGTATAAGCAAAAAAACAGTTCTCAGGTGTCTGTGAGAGGGAAATACACCCCACCCTGGGGAGGGTTACAACTGTTTGCTGTTTGATCGCCTATGTTCATTTGTCATTTCTGTCCACTTTCGATCTCATGGCAGGTTTATACATAGTGCAGTGCCATCTCTACCTTCTCTCGTAACACCGAATCAGAGGCTTGTCATACTTGTCAGAGTGCACGGAGCATTCTGTGATCGGTGCCTTCTGCTTTTTTGGTCTTTTTCCAAAAACACACTACTCATACAGTATTTTTAACAGCCCAAAACCTTAATGTAAATGTTAAGTGAATATTAGTGCTTGAGAAAGGTGTTAGATTGACAGCCCTGGAGGTTGATGTCAGCTTCTCTGTGAAACTGGTTCAGTATGGGCAGCAGCAGTATAATAAGCTTTTCCCCCACAGTGCTCAAGTACTCTGACTCATATCAGCCCTAGCTAAGCCTGCTGTACCCATTCCTGTGTGCTTGGGTTGACAGTTCAGGTGCTACTTTATAGAGACTGTAAGGGGGTTGATTATGATGGATAGTTTTATGGTATAGGCACCTGTCCAGTCTGATCTAGACTAGGGCCTCCAGTTCATTTCCTGAAGGCCACCAAACAGTTACCAGTTATATTGGTGACACGGGCTGGTTTGTTGCAGTTTTTATTTACTTTTTATTTATTTATTTTTGTTTTATTTATTTTATATAAAGTTTTAGTGTGTTCGTTGTGAAAAGGCCTAGAAATAGTCTTAAAAGAAATTGAATATTTATGTCCTTTTATTTCCAAAATAGTCAGTCAGGCCTTTGTGTCTGTGCTGGTAGGTAGATTTGAATGGTGTGGTTGCCACTATTGAGCCCTCTGGAGACTAACTTGCCTCCCCCAGATAGTCTCTCAATTTTGGAGGTAGAAGAAATCTCTCCACATCTGGTAGAATTAAAACTTCTCACCAAAAGCTACTACCTCAGAGCCTCATGTGTCCTTAATTGTTTCTGAGCTATTGTTTTCTATTAAAACAAGCAAGGAGTCCTATGGCACTTTTAAAGAGTAAAAAATGTATTTTTTGCATGAACTTTCATGGGTGAAGTTCCACTTCATCACGCAACTGTGAAGAACTCTCTCCTATTTTTCTATCAGTTTCCTGTATGATCCAATGTTTAACTTGATTGCTGTTAAGGTTTTAGTGAAATTGGTTTAACACTCTATGACATGCAAAAATCACAGGAGGTCAAGTCATAAGCTTTTTGGGACATGAACCATGTTTTTATATTCCAAAGGGGTAGCCGTGTTAGTCTATTGTAGAAAGACAACAGAGTCTGTGGCACTTTTAAAGACTAACAGATTTATTTATCGCATGAGCTTTCGTGGGAGAAAAAGTCTTTAAAAGTGCCACAAGACTCTGTTGTCTTCATGTTTTTATATGCAGACTGAATAGTGCAATAGGATCCTGATTAGGGTATCTGGGCACTACACACATGTGAATAATAAAGGACACCTAAAAAACACACAAAAATGTTGTGCGCAGTATCTCCCATATCCAAGCTAACGATGACTTGATCACTTCAAGTTGTGTGACTTGATACCAGTTACTTAGTGCTGGTATCTTATCTACTTCCCCTGACCTGCTCCACACCATCCTACTTGGTAGCGTGAAGTGCCACATAAATGCTAAGTGTTGCTTTATATTTAACTAAAAGCCAGTGCAAATGACTTAAGAATCAAAACCGTGATCTAACTACCATAGTCCAAAATTAGAAAATCAAAGGCCTGTGGCGTTCCCTTAGGGAAAACTCTTATTTTTCTCATTGGGGAGCAAGGGACCACTGGATCTCAAAGATGTCCATTCTTCTTATTCTGCTGCCAACTCATGTTTATTCAGAGAACGAATATCACTAACAGATACATGTTCTCAGGCTTGTCTTGGTACAGTAAAATAAGTGCCCCAGGCCCCTCTTGGTCCACGTCCTTCCAGCTTGCCTGTAAGGGAAGAGGACTCCAGGAGCACTAAGTAGCAGTTAAGACTGAAAGTTGTGGTTACAAAACTATGAATATTCTCATTCTTCCTGTTGCTAATGACCAGCATAACCTCTCTGCATGTGAGAATGTACGAATGCCTGCAGCTGGAGGCTTGAGTCTCTGAAGTAGTGCCTGAAGTGTAAACACCTCTTGTTTTTCCAGATACATACTTTCAGCTATTTGCAACATGGTAACATGACAGCACTGAATCTATTTTAAGAAGTTGGGTGGTCATGCTTGCTCTTGTTGCTCCCTCTTTGGGACTTTTCCCTCCGACCTGCTGTCTCTCAGCAAATAATTTTAAAGTTTTATGTAATCGTTTCTCTACAATTATCTACTTATCAAATAACCTATGATTGATTCCACACATCAGGAGTGCCTCTACGTCTCTCCTTGCTTCTATTCACCTGTCCCTCACTAATTCCTGCCTCCTCTCCTTTGTCTGTCATTTTCCCCGTCTGCCCATGTATTTGCTGGGCCCATATCTGTATATCATCATTTCTGGTCAGCCCCTCTTTCTATACAGCAGTGGTTTTCAAACTGTGGGTCAGGACCCAGTACTAGGTCGCAGATCCTCGGGTACTGGGTCATGGAGACCCCTCTGCCACTGCCGAAAGACTGCAATGCATTGCTGAAAGATGTAATTGTTGGGTTGTGAGCATAAATTATTTTTTTCAACTGAGTCCTCAGGGAAAAAAGGTTGAAAACCACTGCTATAGAGCAATCAAGGAGTCTGGTGGCACTTCTAAAGACTAACAAATTTATTTATCGCATGACCTTTCATGGGAGAAAATCCCACTTTGTCAGACTCTTCAAGCTTTTTATCTCAGTGGTTCTTGCATTATTTTTATTGTAGCCCTTTTTTACAATGATTAGAGGCATCTTGCTTTAAAAACAAAATTGTCAGACTCCTTCCCCAAGAAAGGTACAGGACATAGTAGACATTATACATTGGAGAATATGCCAAGGCTGAGGGCTGTGGTGAGAAACTTGTTCTTATTATGTGTGTGTTCTTTATTGAACTCCGAAATTAAATCATTTTACTGTTGTTTGGGGAGAATTGAGGGCTGAAAGTCTTGACTAGAAAGGATACACTTTGAGGAAAGATTTTATGTGGATGTTTGAGGCTGTGTGGAATGAAATCAGAGATGACGTTCCCAGCCAATGAGTTGGCACAAGGACACTTGTAAGGAAAGGAGATAAAGGGAACATGGAAACAAGTGGGCCGGGCATTGTGTAGAGCAGGAGTATCAACCATGCAGTCCGTGAACCTCTTCCATCTGGCCTGTGACTGTGCTCCATGGGACCACTCTCTCCCTAACGGAGAGAGAGCATGTGGTCTCGCATACCCAGCGCTCCGTGATACCACGAGAGTGTCAGGTCTCGTGACATTGCAGAGTCCTGGGTATGCGAGACCACACTCTGTGAGACCACTCTCTCTCCCTAACAGAGAGTGAGTGTGTGGTATTGTGGAGTGCGGTTGCATACACAGCGCTCCCCGATGCCACAAGAGTGCCATAGTATTTCGATTTATGGTAAGTGCGGCCCTCTTGAAGTACATATAAGTCAAATCTGGCCTGCCATAGCGAATGAGTTTGACTCCCCATATGTAAAAGATAGTAGAGGGCAAGGGAAGTGAAGGTTTTTTTGGTTTGTTTTTTGGCCTCCCATTCACCTTTTGATTGCTAACAAGTTTGTGACTTTTGGGTGGTAGGGTTTGCCTAACAGTTTGCATCACCTCTCCTAAAAAGGGATTTGGATAGGAAGGGGAATCTGAACAAAATATGGTGCTGGAATTTGTTTTGAGTTCTCCTGAGATCATGAATATTTTATCTACTTTCCTTCTTCATCCCTCCCCCACTCCCATCTCCTGACCTCCTCTCAGGTTGCACATTGTCATTACACTGTCTTCACCTACGCAGGGCTGGAACCCATCTGAGTGCAGTCACAAGGTACCTTGTGTGGCTGGCCCCAAGAGCTTAGAACTCAGATTCTCACTGCGGTGCTGCCTAGACAGCTGCACCAAACTGTAGTTTTTTACGTTGCTGATACTTTTTATAAAGCGTGCTACTTCTCTGGCTAATCCATTTTCTTTGTTGCAATCACTTGGGACCAAAAACTGGTTGGTATGCTGTTTGAAAATTAGAGGAAGATTTGCCTTGGTTTAGATTTTGATTGACTTATGTGCTGCCTGGGGATCTCTGACAGGAAGTGTCACCAACCTTTTTTTAAGGTGCTTTGAGATTTACAGATGAAAAGAGATGTGTAAAAGTTAAATATTAGTGAGGCACCAATTGTAGACCATAGGTGTCAAGCCCTGCCTATCAGTTGTGTGTGGTCTTAGCCCGCTATGAAGTCTGGGCAGCTCCAGACCCCTAGACCTGTGTGAGATCTGTGGCAGGCTAGAGTATGCAGAGCTGAATTGAAAGTGGGCAAGAGTGGTACACATGGCACAAAATCTCATCAGTACAGTAGGGGAGGGGAGCATACAGTGGCTTTCAGGACCATTGAATTCTGATGACTAATCTTGTGAATGAGAAAATCATTGAGCAGATCAGGTACAGATGCTAGAATAGGGTGGAGCTCATTCTAACATGAGACCTCACCAGCATGAATCAATAGCTTACAAATGTTTCAGTTTTGTTTAGGAGGGTTTGTAACATATGCACTGTTTTTGTTTTTTAAAAGAAAGGCATTTTTGCTCTATTGTCACTCAAGCAGCAAAAAGCTAGGGCCTCCCTGGTTAGCCCCTCCTCCCCCAAAATCAGAGCGCTTCATTATGCTGCAGGGACATTGGGTACCGCTAGGCTTCAGAGAAGCTAGTGATTTGTGTCTTATCAGTATTTCTTTTATAATGTTTCATACCACACACAAGTAATTAAGTCAAATTAACTTATTTTGGACTAAACAAGGATTGTTAGGAGTGTTCTGCATTGCTCTGTTGATGCATGTGGAGTAACTGCTGTGTGTTTAATTCATGCTTTGAGCTGTTAAGGTGGAAAGTTCAAAAATCCAATCCAAGCAAGAAGAGAGGCTAAATCTCTTACAACTTAATCAGTTTATCTCCCAAAATATCCATATGGAGAAACTGTCGTTTAAGATTTACAGCTACAGATCAGGTTTGTTTCTAGCTTGTTTCCTGCTCGTCGCAGGTCCTGTCTGATTTTAAATTCTGTGTTCAGAATTTGTTGAGCACTGACATGAGTTAATGGCAATGTAAGTTTCTGTAGAACTGGTTGTTGTAGAAAGTCATGGCTACATATTGAAGGCTGAAACTACAATTCCACTGGAGACCTTGTCTCCTCCTATCCCGACCAATATTCAACACCTCTGCCTGGAAATGTGTAAAGTTCAATACATTTTTGCTGCTGTGAGGTCACAATTTAGGATGCAGTCAGATAATAGTCTTGGCTGTTGGCAATTCCAGGTTTTTATAGGAATATGTAGAAGTAAGGGCCTTAGCCAAAGCTGCTGTAAAATCATCTTCTTCCTTAATCATCCCTTCTCAGAAATGCAGTGTACTGTGAAACCATGTTGATTTCTCATAAGAATAATTCTCTGTGGAGGAATGAGTACTTATCTCTGGGGATCTATCTCTTCCTGGTGCGCAGAGTACTTGATTTGCAGTAATCTGTGCCACTGATGAGAACTGCATACTTATCAGTAATTCTTTTAGATTCATTTTGAAATTTATAGTTAATGAGAATTAATGTTCCTTAGTAAAATCAGCATTTAAGATTTTAGCGTCTTGCTGTCTGTCCACTTTCTGCCATGCATAAGCTTGTTTCATATCACACCATCTCTCTCCCTATGTACAGATTGTCTATGCAGAGAGGCCTCTAACTGACAACCACAGATCATTGGCCTCCTATGGCTTGAAAGATGGGGACGTGGTGATTTTACGGCAAAAGGAGAATGTGGAGCCACGGCCTCCTGTCCAATTTCCAGGTGAGAGATTCTTTAGACTAACTTGCTGGCCCACCCACTGTTGTCTTGCAGCTCGCCTCACTGTACCCAGATGTCTATCGTAGATTACTTTTAAATGGAGGCTGTTTTTCAGCCTCTTAATGCTCTGGATGTTTTATTTCTCGATGTGCGTGACGCTTAACTGCTGCCCCAGTTAATGCTATCCTGGGGTCTGCTAATATATTACATTTAAAACTTTTTTTTCAGAGAGTTAATAACTTGGGGCATAACGTCGGTGCATTTAGTCAATAAATACACTAAAATACTATTTTACGCATGTTTAATGCATTTCATCCAAGTGCTTGACAAACATTACATTAATTTCTCCATAGCCGTCGTCTTCAGGCAAAATGGTTCTTGTTTTGGCATGGATTTTTTTTCTTTGCTTTAGTTACGTGAAGTGTTTTAGTCCATGGGAAGATATGATTTACTCTGCTGCATTGGGGTGGGAGAAAAGTAACTGAAATAATTTGTTCAGAAAAGCAGCTGCTGTGATGGCATGTGGATTTTCGTAAGGCCTGTTCTTCTCCCATTCAGTATAATGGTGCAAAAGTGTGCAGTCTGTGCTGATCCTATACATTGGATGGCTGTTGCAATGTATGCTCTGAGTACATATTGTGACTAATAGACAGGGAAGCTGAATCATGGCATTCCCAATTATGTGAAGCAAAAGGTTCCTCAAGCCCTGTATTATGAAACTGGAGTCCTACTTCTCCAACCCTTCTCCCTTATAATTCTTAGTGCTAAGAGTTGCCATTACAACTGTATCCCCTACCAAAGGAAATGTTAACCACAGGCTATGTCAGGGGAGTGGCTGTTATGGTCCCAACTTCGCCTCAGCAGGAAGGGTGGTGGCTGCTATGCAGTGCTCAGGAATATTTTTCTCACGACAGTAACTTCTTTCATCTGAGGAATTCAGAAGTGCTTTATGGATGCTGTCAAGCCTTACAACCTCCTTGTGAGGTAGGTTGGTGGTATGAATGTCTTAGAGTTGAAAAATGAAGTCTGAGGGGGTTAAGTTTGTTTCCCAGGAAAACAAGCCCAGTATGTGAATAGATCAGTTGCATAGATATGTAATAGCATTCCTAACCCACTAACCTGAATATGTTGGTGCTCAGACTGCTACTGAAAGGAGATGTTAGCGTAGCTCGTTCAGTCATTCCACAGCCTCTGACTGGATTGTCCACAGCAACTGAGACTCTGGAAGGGTCAAACTGTGACCCCCTTTTTCCTTCAGGTTTGCCCAGGATAGACTTCAGCAGCATTACCGTGCCTGGGACATCAGCCCAACTGCAGCAGCCGCAGCAACCAGCTCAGCATCCTCGGCCATCACCTCCAGACACTCCTTCATCCCCTCAAGACTTGGACAATCCAGCACTGTTACGGGACATGTTGCTTGCCAATCCTCATGAGCTCTCCTTGCTGAAAGAACGCAATCCACCCTTGGCTGAGGCACTACTCAGTGGAGATCTTGGTAAATTGGCATTTGGCAGCAATTGGTTCATTATTTTTTTTTGTTTTGTTTGAGGCTGTTACATGGTAATTTCTCACTGTGCTGAATTCTGGTAAAACGTCAGTATGGGTCTCTCACAATGGCGTCTTAGTGAGTTTAATGCTGTGAAAGTGCTAGACTGACAGCACTGGATATGGAACAGCACTAGCTAGCAACAGCTGTGCAAGCTTCCCCCACATGATTCTGCTGATATCCTTTGTCCCCTTTCTTGGAGGGCCCACATCTGGGGGGTGGATCTGTTTTATGACCAGTTCAGTCCCTGGCTCTGTAATGAGATTACTGCCAACTGTTCCAGTTAGTGATAACTCTGGTAGCCCTCAGCCCTCTATGACCTGGACAAGAAACAGCTCATTTTAAATCCCATCCTACCTCCCTTGCAAAAGCCTGGAAGATGTTAATAATATTTGATCATTACAGATTAAAAAAGGCTTCATGTCTCACTGGCAGGCATCTAATCTGACAGCCCTGTGTTACCCTGGGAACCAGTAAACAGTGTTTATTTCCACCATTCCTTTTGAAGAGTTTCCTTGAACTTCTTTAAAAAAATTTACATTTGGCTTTTTTAGAAACTAAAATTGTTAAAATCCTTCTGGACACTCTATCAGATGGTGATGCACTTGGCAAATTTAGTAGCATAATGCCCTCCATGCTCTCCCATGGTGAACACCTGTGTTCTGCCACTCACTCCTTGTCTTACTAGAGCTTTATTTTATTTATTTTTGAAATAACATAGAGCTCATTTAGCATGAAAACTGATCATTCAGAGGCATTAAAATGCACAGTTATATACCCTTATTAGAGATCCATTTAGGGGAAAAAAGCTTATCAGGAGGTTGGTTACATCAGCTAGTGTGGAGGTTTAGGAGAGGTGGATGGAAGGAAAAAGCACTTTATAGAAGAGCCTCCCCCAGTTTTTCTCCTCTTCAAGACTGCAGGCTGGTGACTTCTTCCAGTGTAGGAGAGAGCTGCATGTTTTTCTGATTCTCTGTATTGATTTTAAATATACAAATAGTTGCAAAAAGAGAGGGAACACAATAATGTACAATACTATATGACGTGTTACTACAGTAATCCTTTCTGAAAAGATGTCTTTCATTGGGCCTCTCTTTTGTGCATGGCAATGTCTTCTATCAGAGAGCTTCTTGCAGAGTCATGTGAGATATTCTTCCTCCCCATCCTTGGATGAGTGAGTGCACTGCTTCTGGAGCTTGCTGCCTTAGACAGCACAAGGACAATCACTAGTACTGTGCACCACTAACATAAATATAGGGTCCCAGGACTAGCTCATCTCCCACTGTTTCTTGTGTAATCTGTGAAGTAAATGCTCAGACTTCAAAATTGGTCCAGTACTGTGTACTCAAAGAGGTGGATTATCTCGTTATAGTGTTAGAATTTTTCATGCCGTTGCCATCAGCACTTGAATACATATCCAGATCTGCTTTCACTCTAGTGTCCAGAAGACATCAAGCTTCAATACATATGTAATTGTGTTAGATGCATTGCAATACATCAGAAGGCACCAGCTACCTATAGCATGGAGTCATGGCAGGGAAATCAAAACATCCCACTCTTTGTGAAGTAAATAAGTTTTCAAGGCCAAGTACATTTGGAACCACTGCATTTCCTGAAGTGAAAGAACGAGCTACTCTGCATGTAGAACTGTTTTGTTTTCTGGATACAGGTCTTGTTAGGAATGCATTTTCTCGTGTACAAACCTTAAAAACTACAGCTGAAATTTTCAATCCTTAGTATCTAAAACTTGTGCCCCTAATGTGACTACTTCTTAGCTTCTTTTTAGTATATATTTAGGCATCTAACAGTAAAACTTCAGATTTGTAAATCTTGGCCTACGTTACTTGGCTTTAAAATAAGATTGTTGTTTGAAACCTGGGAAATCATAGAACTTTGGCTTTTCTCAGATGCAATATTAATCTACGGCAGTGAGTTCTGCTATCATCTTTTTGGTGGAACTTCCAGTTTTGTTGACAGCATGGTCCAATGGAGTCCAACCACGCTGGGATTCAAAAGATCTCAGTTATATTCCTGGTGGTGCCGCTGACCCATTCCAACTTTGTGTGTGCAGATAAGTTTAACTTGCAGAGGCGCCATGACAATTATAACGCAAAGAGTTGCTATTAAAGAATATTTTCATTGCTTTACTCCAGCAAGACCTACCTAATGATATCCTTAAGCAGTGGCCAATAGTCTCAAGATGCTTTTTTGCTACAGGTTCAACCACATTTCATTTGTAAGCAGAAATTTCCAGCGAAAGGTGTTAGTGCACCTCACTGTGGTGTTTGTATCTGTTTTTGTTACTGCAGAGAAATTTACCAGGGTACTGTTCGAGCAACAACAGGACCGAGCCCGGCGGGAGCAAGAGAGAATCCGTCTGTTTTCAGCCGATCCTTTTGATCTTGAGGCTCAGGCAAAGATAGAAGAGGACATAAGGTAGAAAATTTAAGTCCAAGGGAGTGCTCTGGACCCCTTTGTGGGGCTCTACTCCAGTTGGAAATGCATTCGGGGGGTCTAGCTGAAACCAAGAGGTGCAGATGGATAGAGCATTGTCTCACTGGTTGAATCTGTCACTTCTTTCGGTGATGTGGTCTCCCCTCCCCGGCCATCTGACTAGAGGCAGTCATGGTCACCTCTCTCCAGGCAGGGACTGCAATTTCCCAAACCCCAGTCATTGTCTGTGTTCTTTTTCAGGGACCTTTCCCAATTCTGAGGTGCATCTCCAGGAACTAGCCAGGAGAGAGCACTGCATAGAAAGTGCATAACCAAGGTTCCATGGAGACCCTGCATTGGACCACCTCAATCCTGAGCACCAGCACTTATAAACTTAGCTCCTAAGCCATGTCTCCTGCAAGGCAGTATCATGTGTTGTTACCAAGCAGGATTCTTCATCTTGCAGTCCATCTTATGTCTACATAGTGAAGAAAAACCCGCTACAAGCCTGTGCCAGCCGATACAGGCTGCAGCGCAATTTCACTGCCGTGGAGGCTTCCAGACTTGGTCTGGAGCCAAGCTCTGGGACACTCGCCTTTACACAGGCATGAAACAGCCCTGCAGCCAAAGCCCCATGAGCTTGAATGAGCAAACATGGGCCAGCTGTGTGTGTCTAGTTGCCATACCTATTGAGGATTGGTCTATGTGTTAAACTTACTCTCGCATAGCTATGATGGGTGGAGGTGTAAAAAACCACACGCCTACCTACCATGGCTATGTCAGCAAAACTCCCAGTGTAGATGCAGCTATTTTTGATAAAAGAATATCTGTCAGCATAGCTAACATGGTTTGGGGTGACAGAAAAAGTCCTCCTGTCAGTATAAACTCTCTCTCCAGTAGTGGGGCTAAAAGTTGTAGTGCAAACCTAGCCTGAGTCCCTGTCTAGCTGCAGATTTTGAACATAATCATTGTCAGGAAAGTGGCTATGTAAAATTGGCACCATGCTCTCTGAGGTTTACTCCCCCTTTTATCTTTTACATGTCACTGCACGCTTTGTGAACCAGAACATGATTTCCCTCATTCCCAGTGCAACAGACTCGGCTAACTACTGCCTGCAGGAGATGAGCTGTGATTTTTTTTTTCTGTTCCTTACATCATCAACAATACATTCTTGAATCAGAACACAACAGGCAGTTTTGCTGATGTCTGTGGCAGCATTGCCTTCATAATAGGCTTGTGTTGGTTGTGCAGAGTTGGCCGTGCTAAAACATGCATTTGTAATAGGAAAAATCATAATTTATTATATTGTAATGACTTCTAAAGCATTTTACACTGTGCACTAAGTACTTTTCTACATTTCACTGTGCAGCTCAAACACTGACTAAGCAGCAAAACATCCCATGAGGTATTTAAGTTGTGGTGTTATCCACACTTCATAGGCAAGGGGAAACTGAGGCAGGAATATCAAATGATTTGCCCACAGCCATACAGCCATTAACTGATAGTGGAGATCAGAATTTGGGAGCTGCTGGTTCTCAGTTTTGGTCTCTGACCACCTGATCCAGCACCCTCTCTGTCTATTAGATTTTGTCCCCATGAGAAGATGGGTTGGGGAGCAGGTGCTATGTGCAGCATAATAAACGCCACATTTTACAGAGCCACTTTTCTAACCTTTAAGCACATTTTAAAGGGGGCAGGGGAGAAGCAAGGAAAGAAAGAGGAAACCAGAATGCTGTTTGCTGTAATCAAAATGATACTCTGTATCTGCCAGTCATGTATACTTCTTGCTCCTGGCTGACTGACTTAGTCTTACGTACTGGAAGGGAGCTCACCATGTATTGGTGGAGTGAAGGAAGCCAGGACACTCTTGGCTGAGTAATATGCTGGTTAGCAATAGGCCACCTTCAGTTCCCCAAGCAGCCATGTCTTAGAGCACTCCATAATCCTCTCCAGTGACCCCTTCTAGAAGGTGCCTAAAGCATCATTCATTGACTGCCTCCAAAAGGAGTTGCGTTCAGCCTTCCTGGTGGAGGATTTTAAGGGAGGAAAAGAGCAGGAATCTTCTCTCCCACTGAAAAAAGGAAAGCCATCTGTTTAAACCTTTTATATTGGTAGATGAGCCATTTCTGGCAGGGTGGCTGCAGATATCCATCACGCTCAAGGTTACCGCTGGGATGGAGCTGCGTTTCAGTTTGGCTTCTGTTTCATGTTCTTTCTTGTGGCCTAAATTTGTAGAGAGAATTTGCGGTGTTGTCACTGCACTCATGAGAGTTTCATGTAACCCGTTCCAAACCTGATACTTGTAAAAGGGAGGAGAATCTATTGAAATGTTAAGGGAAGGATTTTGATATGTAACTTGTGTGGAATCCCAGTGTTGTAGTTGCTGTTGAGATCATCACTACATGATCTTAATGTTTCATTGCAGGATGACAAATAAGTGGTCAGCTTTTTGCCCACAGGTTCTTTTTTGTTAACTCTGTAGTGAAAGGTTTTTTGTTGAGAACAGAAAGTCAATTGCAGGTCTCCAAGTGCTAACGTTAATCTGACCAGTTACTACAGACTGCTGTATAGGTCTCTATAAGGAGCTATGAGGAGCATTTTTTTTCCTTCCTGCCTTCAAGCAATCTGATGCCTCTAGGGTAAGGAAAGAACTTGGCTAGCATCTAAGTAGGCTAGTGTTTAGTTGCTGAAGTACACCTTTCTAAGCTGTTCATAACTGCTGGTAGTGGGAAGAGGGAAGATGACAGATCTGTTTATAATCCTTGTAACGGGGAGGCTTTATAAATATGCCATTCCTGCTCATGGAAGGCCCAATTTCAATTTCTGATTTTCATTTAATTCAGGCAACAAAATATTGAAGAGAACATGACAATAGCTATGGAAGAAGCCCCAGAGAGCTTTGGCCAAGTGGTGATGCTCTATATTAACTGCAAAGTCAATGGACATCCAGTGAAAGCATTTGTGGATTCAGGTGAGTCCTCCTCCCCTCCCTTTTAAATCACTCTATCCTCTTCTGCTCCCCCATCTCCTGGACCTTTAAAGGAAACGGTGAACCCCACATAGGTCAATTTATAGCATTCCCTTCCCACAGTAAAGCATTATGTAACAAGATTTAAAAGACTCATTAATTTTTTCCATTTTTCTTAGAGAGTCAAATCTGAATGTACTTTCTGGTATTATTAAACTTAATTAAAATATTTGAGATGTGTGTTATAGTGACTATGTGGCTTGGAGTCAGAATTCCTGGGTTCTAATCTGGCCTTTGCCATTAGCCAGCTATGTAACCTTGGACAAATAACCCCTGCTATATGCCTCAGTTTCCCTATCTATAAAACTGAGTGACCTCCTTTATAGATCTCAAAGTGTAAGTATTCAGCTGTATTGTAACTCCAGAACAACAATGACCTTCAAGTGGTGGTGGGTGAGTGTATGTACAAACATAGCCAGGATGTATTCAAATGCTTTACACCATAATATAATTCCTTGCCTGCTACTGAGTCTTAGATTAAAAGCTCTGTACTGGCCCAGATCAAGATTTTTAAATTATGCCTTGGTTGTTAAGTATTACTAATTCCTCTTGTCTCTGGGGATAGGTGCCCAAATGACCATTATGAGCCAAGCTTGTGCTGAAAGATGTAACATAATGAGACTGGTGGACCGGCGATGGGCAGGAATTGCTAAGGGTGTGGGCACACAGAAAATCATTGGCAGGGTGCACCTAGGTAAGTAATGGCACAACAGGGTAACCTTACCTGTCATGGCTGTGGCTCTGCTTGGCACCAGAGAGTGTCTGCTTTACTGTAAGCTTTGGGAACTGCTTTAGAATGGAATTGAGTTTATCAAGAACCCATTAAGCTCACTCAGAGACAGTATAACCAGGATTTCAGCATATTTAACATTGTTTTAATTCAGTCATCCTAACACTTCAATTCTGGCAGGTCTTAAGCCCCCATACCTTGAATCCTGGTGCTGAAGGGTTAATGTAAAATAGCTTTGATATGTGGGGTCAGAAGGGGGATAATGGCATTGTGAATTGTACAGCAGAATTCCAGTGCAGCTGAGTCTTTCTCATTCTGCAGTGAGGAGAGCACATCAAGCTATCTGATTCTTGCATAGGTTTGTCTGGAGAAAATGACATACAAGGAAATATTACCTTTTGTGTAAGAAGTTGGCTCTGGATTAAAGGACAAACCCAAAATTCTGCTCTGAGCAGTTGTGTGTAGCTACGTTCGCTATAGCTTGAGGGTTAATAGAGCAGATCCTACCTGTGCTGCAGATTCAGTCAGCTTTTAAAGGAGAAAAAAACTAATAAGCCCCATGGGGCTAGCGCACACTCAGCGATCACCAGGGCTTGCTTAGAGCGAGGCTTTTGCACAGCCAAGTCCGTATACATTATCTGCCTCCATAACTTACCCAAGGAGACATTGTATAATTTCCCTGAGATAGATAGATACAATAGAATCCTCATGCTGCATGCCTCAGTACTTCTTGAGGCTGGTGGGCAGGTCACATGGTGTTTTTCTGTCTGCTTCAGCTCAGGTTCAGATTGAAGGGGATTTTCTGCCATGTTCTTTCTCCATCCTCGAAGAGCAGCCCATGGATATGCTTCTAGGACTGGATATGCTTAAGAGACATCAGGTAACTGAATAAATTGATGCTTATTTTGAAACAATCCTTGGATCTTTCATAAGTGCTAAATACAAGATTATTGTTTTTACCAAATTTTTAGGATTAAAAAACTCTGATGAGAGATGACGTATTGTTTTCCCACAAATTGTGGGGGAAGCAGATATACCTTATAGATTGTATGTACTTTGTATCATGTCCCAGCCTAAAGGTTTTGCTTTGAAACCTTGGTGCCTGAAATCCTTGAAGATCTTTACTGGAGCAATTTGTAACAAAGATGCTGGGAAGTCCTCACTTGTAGCTGTAGTCGTAGTAGGGCTGAAGAACAGAAGGACCATCATTATTCCAGATTTGGCTAATAGGAGCAGCTCTAACAAGTCTCTTGACATATTGAAAGTGCTGGTTGCTGAGCTGTTTCTACCCAGCATATGGTTTTCACATCTACCAGCCATTAGCCTCTTCTGAATCCTTCAGTCAGTCAATGTAGCTTTTCATTTTGTTATCCCTTTGATGTTGGGAAGTGAAATTTTTCTAGTGCGTTGTTTAACCTGTCAGTAACCTAAGTATTCTGGTCCTGTCCTGTGACTGACTCTTACCAAGACATCAATCGCATGTGCTCTCTTTTCCAGTGTTCCATTGATCTAAAAAAGAATGTACTAGTGATTGGCACCACTGGGTCTCAGACAACTTTCCTTCCAGAGGGGGAACTCCCAGAGTGTGCCAGATTGGCATATGGAGCAGGGCGGGAGGACGTGCGACCGGAGGAGATTGCGGACCAAGAACTGGCAGAAGCTCTACAGAAATCTGCAGAGGAAGCAGGTACCCTAAGGAGCCAGTCCAGAGTAACTATGCAGCGTGTGGTCAGTAACACCAGGGACTAGCCATGAGTCGGCTGGAGATGAGGCCAGCCCAGCAGCAGTCTGAATGTTACCATTGTGGCTGCAGAGCCAGTCGCAGCTGTGAGCGGAGCAGAGGTGCCAGCATCGGTGCCTCTGCTCCACTTACAGTTGCGGCTGCTGGCTGGCCCCACAGCCACAGTGGGGGAGTTCACACCGCTGCTGGGGTGCTGACATGGGTGGGCCTCACCTCACTGCTTCTCCCCTTCCCTCCTCACACAGCTCCACTTGCAGCATGACCAGACGCTGCCTGTGGCCAGGCCCAACCTGCAGACTCAGGAGGCTGGCCAGAAAACAGGGTCTGGCTACCCCCCTGAGTAACATGTCAGCTGTCTCCCCTGTAACGGGAAAACTCACTTGTCTCAGCTGTTCTAGCTTATCTTACTGACTATAATGCCAGTGATGAGCAGGGGGCTTCACCCTTTCTTGCAGAGCTTTCTAGTCGCTGCATTCTTTCCCTGGGGGGATCTAAATAAAATCTGTCTTTATGAAGAATATGGGTCTTTGGGTTGCTGTGCCATTTTTACTTGGCCTTTTTGTGTCTGACTAGTGGCTGGCTCCCATTCCTTTCTGCCTCCATAGTCCATTATTCTTATTGTTTTCAATGTATGGCAAGGGGACAATTTGACCCAACTTAATGGTGGTGATGGGGATTTGTTGCAACAGCCATGAGCCATGCTCCAGTAACCAGTCTGTACAAATGGTAAAGGACATTTTGTAGTGAACAGTTATAGAATTGTCAGTTGAGACTTATTTGCTCTATAACTACGTAAAAATATATATTTTTTAAACAGTTTCTAGAAATACCTACTACTGTTTCAATTTCTCTTTGGTGAATAGTGCTGGTATGTCAGAGCTGAAAAAAAAGAAATAGAAAAAAAAATAGCATTTACTCTGCAACTCCAAAAATCTGATTTCCTATTTGTTCAATTGAGGAGTTGCATTTACTGTGTCCTATCCTACATGTTCATGTGAAAGGTGACCTGCAAAGGGGAAAAATAATAAACTTATGCCCCTTTTGCTGCTTTATGATATCACAGAAGCCTTAAAGGTGTGCCGATTTCACTCCTGTCTAGGCTGGAAGATCATGATGAATGGAGAGCTAGTGAAATAGGGCTTCTTTGCACTGCAGACGCTCTTCAGAATCAGAGCTGTGATGTCTCAGCTGCATCACTGTAGTGCAGACACTTGCTATGGTGATGGAAAAGGTGTTATTGTCATTGTACCTAATTCACCTGCTTGAGAGATGGTAACTAGGACATGGAAGAATTCTTCTGTCAACCCAATGGTGTCTGTACCAAGGCTTAAATCAGCTCATAAGAACAGCCATACTGGGTCAGACCCGTGGTCCGTCTAGCCCAGTATCCTGTCTTTTGACAGTAGCCGATGCCAGATGCTTCAAAGGGAATGAACATACCAGAGCAGTTATCAAGTGAGCCAGCTCCTGTTGTCCAGTCCCAGTATCTGGCAGTTGGGACCCCAGAGCATGGGGTTGCACCCCTGACCGTCTTGGCTAATAGCTATTGGTGAACGTGTCCTTCATGAAGTTATCTCACTCTTTTTTGTTTTTTTAACCCAATTATAGTTTGGCCTTCACAACATCCCTTGGCAACGAGTTCCACAGATGAACTGTGTGTTATTTGAAGAAGTACTTCCTTTAGCATGTTCTTAAACACGCTACCTATTAATTTCATTGGGTGACCCCTGGTTCTTGTGTTATGTGAAAGGGTAAATAACATTTTCTTATTCGCTTTCTCCACACCATTCATGATTTCATAGGTCTGTCATATTCCTCCTCCCCTTAGTCATCTTTTTTTCATCTCTCCTAACACTGAAGCTATTCCATACCATTAATAATTTTTGTTGCCCTTCACTATACCTTGTCCATTTCTAAACTTTTTTTGAAATAGGGCGACCAGAACTGTACACCATGTACAAAATTTGGGTATACTATAGACTTGTATAGTGGCATTATGATATTTACTGTTACTGTTACTAGTTAGTTTTTTTGAGTGCATATTCGAACAGATGTTTTCAGAGAACTATCCACAGTGACTCCAAAACCTTTTTCTTGAATGGTACCATCTAATTTAGACCTCATTAACTATGTTTTGGGTGGGGGGAGGTGAGTTTTTCAAACCCCTAAATGATACAGCCAGGTCAACATAAGTTTTGGGTGTAGATCAAGCCATTGTGATGGCATCAAAGCAGAGGGCTGAGCAGTTAGCCAGGCTGTTTGAAATGTGATTCTGATAGCACCTCTTTGAGTTTAATGAGACACATTTTGTGTGAAAAAACTTTAAGGGTTCAACATCCTTGCTCCCTTTTAATTCCAGTTTTAATAGCTCAAAACATGTATCTTTTGGACCTTCCAGTGGTCCGTGATCAAAATCAGGGACGGCCAAACTTTGCGTTCCTGATACTTTATGGGTGTTAAAGAAAACCAAATGGGAGAAAAAACCTTTCTCTCCTTTATCCATGATAAAAAATGGATTTATGCTTAACAAAAAAAAAAACTTTTGCAGGTCTCCTTTAAAGTAGTGGTTTATTTGATTTTTAATTAGTCTCTTACTTGAAGACACACGTTAATTTTTAGAGACTTGCTCTTTGACCAAAAATGCAATGACAAGAATTGCTTTTATACTGCGTTAGTTTTCTTTTAACAAAACCATCCCTTTTAACAACATAGTCATGGTCTAAAAGTAAGTAATGACTTGGTTGTAAAAGTCAGCCTTTAGTATTAAGGGGTGGCACAGGGCTGTGTTCATCTGCCCAGTGGATCACTTTCTTCATCTTTTAAGGGGCATCTGCTTTAAAATTCTTGCATCCAAGAAATACCGTTAGTGTAAGGCCTGTATCTTGACTTGTGAAGTTCGGTGTATCAACACAGGAAACAGTTTTACTGCATCCTTAAATGTTTGTCAAATTTAATTTTTATTTTCTCCAAGATCTGGTCTACACTTAAGTTAGGTTGGCATAGCTACTGCATCCAGGAATGTGAAGAATTCACATCTGTGGCTATCCTGACCTACATCGCAGTGTAGGCGTGGCTGGCTTGAAAGAAAAAATCTTCTGTTGACCTAGCTACTGCTGCTTGGAGAGGTGAATTACCTACATAGACAGAAAAACTGCTTTCATCACTATAGGAAACACCTATGCTAGGGAGCTACAGTAGCTATAACCTTGGATCCAGCCTTGTCACCACCAAACTCTGGCAAAGTCTAGAGCCAGACTTGGAGTCTCAGGCCCAGCTCAACCAGCATTAACCTTCAACAGAAAATGTAAAATAATATCAGGCTTTTTCCCATTGGAATATTTGAGACAGGTAAAACCACAGTTTGTTTCCCAAAGCCTCACAATCGAATTGTGACTTTGCAAAGCCAAAGGTAATTTTAACCATGTTCAGATTTATCTGAACTTCAAACCTGAGCGCTATCAACCTGAAAAGTTTGAGCTTTTAAAATTAAGCTGTTATTCAAGTCCAACAAAGTTACAAGAACTATTATCCAAAGCGTTTTTGTACTAATGTAATTAAAAATGCTCAACCATGGTTTGTTCACTTGCCAACCATCTCCCTTTTTGAGTTGAGACCCAACATGTAAAGTTTCAGCCCTGCAGGAAGCTGAGTGGCTTGACAGAGGAATTTAAAATCAGACAGGCCAGTTCTAGTTGTTCTACAGCACTTGTGGAACTCTGGAACATACAGGTATACGTAGAAACGGAAGTAAGGTAGGTTTTGTTTCAAGTGATTTTACTGAATCTTAGACATGTCACAAACCTCATATTAGTAGACAGCTGTTAGCTATATATTGAGTTGCCAGAATATTAACTTTTGCACCTCCTTTCCAAAATACTAGCTGCTTCCAGATGGCACCAAGAAAGCCGAGAGAGAGAAAGAGAGAGAGGACATAGCTCAGCCCCAAGACACTCACCTCCCTGCAGGACCTCCTGTGTGCTTTTATAACAGTTTGAATTTTCACTCCTTTTTTGGTTCCAGGTGCATCAGATATTGCATTGTACGTCATTAGATCAGTAAAGTTCCCATTTGAACATATCTGAGTTAGTCCTGAGCTTTATTCGACCATTTCAGACCCACCTGAGGGAGGCTCAGAAGTTGGAATGAGGTGCCAGTATGAAAAGACAGCTACTGTGCCAATATTATCCTCACATTAGTCCTGCAGAAATTATATCAATGTATTCTTTACCCTGAAGGTCCAGATTTTTCACATGGACTCCAGTTCAGTTCAAGGATTTGTTCTTTCAGCAAAACAGAGCTTTCTTCCCTGTTGCATTCAGGTGATGCCAGCTCCTTGTAATCAATGAGATTTTTAGGATAAGGAGAACAAAACTATCACAAAGCCTAGCAGTAAATATAGAGAAGTAATCTGCTCCTTTTATGCAGCCTGACTTGCATCTAGAATGCCTGTGGATACAGGCAATTCCACCACGTATGTTGGCTTTACTCTTTCCAGCACAAGCAAAACCCTATCAAATATGGTGCACTTTATATGGAGGCAGACACAATCCCATTAATTGTATTGGTTTCCTTGAGGGTGTTAAACAAATCCTTCAGTAGATTCTGCCATGTCTTTTGTGGCATTGGTCTTTGATAGACCACATTCAGGTGTCTGGCAGGACACCAGCTATTTCTGCTGTCTAAATGGCTACAATGCCTTGAGGTATCTGACTGGTTAGACCCTTATTACAGATTCCCTGTCAACAAAATCACTTTCCAATGCACCAGGGGACAGTCTTGTCACCCTTTCCATTCTAAAGAATCAGGTGTACAGCTGGGGGTCTAAGTACAGTGTTAGAGAGAGAAATCCGTGTCTTGTTTTTCATTTTCATTCTGTTGCATAGGCCTCACTGCTCTCCCTCAAAAGACTCACATTCTGGAGGATTTACAGATGAATTTTTAATTTAAAAAAAAAAAAAAAAAACCCAAAAGCACAACTTGGTAAAATGGTTGCTATATTAAAACCAGATGTGCATCCAGTAGAATAGGAATGACTTGGTGCATCCTCTTTTAGAGACTCTACATTCCGGCTTGATCTGAATGGAGAATAATGGAAACAGATACTCAAGGAGACAAAAACAGACTTCTTACAGGACAGGCTCAATAAACTTTCAGGTGAATCCAGGTGCACATAGGAGCATGTTTAGCCAGCAGAGCCCAGTCCAATTATATATTTAAAAGGAAGAAGGCTTTTTGAAGATTTAAATGAAGGAAAGCGATTCAGTGTGTCTTTATTACTTCAGTTGTCCTGGTGGGTCTGTTAAAGGCCACTGAGTTTTGGAACCTGTGCACAGGGAGAGACAGATGACGACAAACCAGGCAATACAGCTGGAAGTATTGAGTAGCTGGTTGGAGATCGGAAACTTGGACAGAGATCCTAATGGGATCTAGTGTAGGGACACTCAGTGTCACACGAAAGGGCATGCTGAAAAATTGACAAGAATCTGAGAGCACAGAATCTTAGCAAAAATAAATGAATGCAACTTTAACTTATTGGTAATGCATCTTTCTTGATAAATAGAAATTGTTGTCTGTGGTTACTAATAACCAGATCTACACTTGATCAACCACATCCTCCCCTCTTCATGAAGAAGGCTGTTAGTCATGTTTGACCTTTGGCTACATCTGTTCAGCTACTTTGGTGTTCTGGAAAAAGTATTTCTGGCTGAGACTGAGCACTTCTCCAGTGTCTTTCACCCAAGGATCTTAAATCTTATAACCTTGAGGTCACCCACCATTGTGAGGCTGGTATTATTGCTCATTTTACATATGAGGATACAAGTACATAGAGGGTGAGCGATTTTCCCAGGGGTACAGAGCAAGTTGGTGACAACTGAGTGTAAAATCCAGGAACTGTTACTGTCCCTACCTCCAGCTTCTCTTCACCTGTCTTGCAGGGTGTATTTTTCTCATTGTACTGTACAGATCAAATGTAGATAGTACAGTAAAATCCTTGACTTGATTGAAGAGTAATTCCTTTTTGACTCAACATGACAGTGCTTAAACAGACTCTTATATCAGAATGACCAGCAGAACTTCTGGAAGGAAATGAACGCCAGGAGCTCCCACTGTTCAGAGTCCTATCTTGAAAGAAGCTGTGGGGGGAGAGAGAGGTCACAAGACTTTAACCGTGCATGTTGAGTGCTTTGAATTGCTAACACAAGTTTGGTGTGTTGTGTTTCCTAATCCAAACAGAACATCAGAAGCCTTGATGCATGTAATGTGTGTGTACTGCAGCTGGAGTGGGCCACAGACCAGGTATTTATAGCTACCCATTTCTGAGCTTTCACTACAACTTTCACATGGCCAGCAGCAGGGATAACCTTGCTTTACACAGTATCACGGAGAAACTTATATGATGTGAAATTCACATCTCGTGAAAACATTCCACCTCGTTTGGTTAAATGCCTCAAATCTGTATTGTATTTTTTTTCTCATTTAAACATCTGTCATTTGCTCATAGAAAGGAGAGGCTAATGGTTGTATGAGCTTCCCTGCACTGCTTTCCTAGAGCACCTCATTTCTTATTCACAGCACCATCTGCATAATGCTGCAGCTCTTGAGCAGAGATGCCCAGTCACATCCAACTGCATGGTGACATTGCAACATACATGAAGAAGACCAGCGCACTTGTATTTACTTGAGCTTTCAGCTAAGGTTCAGACACAGGTCTCTTGAGCTGAACAGCCATATCAGTATCCATCTGGGATTTTTAAAGCAAGAAGTTAATCACTGTTGACAGCAAGTCAGGTTACAAATATCCATGCATATGCCACTGCTTGGTTGGGCTTTGTCTGAAAACAGATGTAAAGAAATATCCAAACTGGTTAACTATATGGTTATGTTAAGCTTCCTAACTGAAAGGGCATCACTTCGACCTAGAATGGCTGCATGTGCAGAGTTTAACAAACAAGCTGTGACCATGTGCTACCAATTGATTTTTTTTTAAAAAGGGCTAGCAGTACTTAAACATTTGGCAGTAGGTTTATTATGGAAAGGTGTCTGACTAATTTGAAGTGTCTTGGGCACAACTAAATATACTTATACTACTTTATTACACCTTGTAAACATACACTCTTGGGAGGATGTTATTCAGCATGGTGTATTCGAGTTGCATGATTAAATGCTAAATATTTTTTGTATGGCTTTTCAAACCAATCCAAGTGTTTCTTGGAGGCCCTTTTGGGCTCTGTAATTTAAAAAAAAAAACAACTTTACATGTTGCTTATTTTATCACTGAAAAAAAGATGTTTTGAACTCATTTAACTTTGCTCAGAGGTGAATTTGCAATCACGTGCCTCCTCCCATTATAGCAGACATCAGTAGCTTGAAACAGGACAGAAATACTAAGTGAAGGAAGAAGGAAGCTGTCATAGATCCACAATTTTATCTACTCTAAAATTATCTGATGGCAAATGTTTTCTGAACTCTAAATATCTTGCTTTTTATCCACCACTCTGAGAAATTAAAACAAATAATAAACAGTGGCTTTCTATTACTTTGTGGTATTTCTCTTTGCTGTTATTCTCACATCTTTGCTGATACCCAGACAAAGAAAGGATCCTTTTGGCTCATGTTACTTATGAAGCATAAAAAGCTAGGGGAAGGGAGCAGATATTACGAAATAGAAAGGGATAAACTTCTGTGGAAGTTTTTGTTTTTAAACTTCAGCAAACCATTAAGTAACAGCCCCCCATACCATGCGCACAATACACTGGATTCTGTTAGAGTGACTGTATGTAATGGTTGGGAAGGAAGAGGGATTGGTGGGTTTTTTGTGGGTTTTTTTTTTTTTTTAAATTTAGCATAGTTCTGCTCTGAAGATTAACTCTGTATATGGATTCTTGTGATCTCTTGTTTCTTCTCAGTCATTCCAGATTACGCATGTTGGCTTTACTAGTTAAAATGTCTCTTCTAATTGTGCGTGTGGCAAACACCATGAGATCTGAAAGTTAACTTGGCTTCTTACAGTCTCGCACATACTCTCCAGTAATAACATACCTGCCCCATCATTTAGTTATCAAATTTGCCTTATTCAAAGAACTCTAGAAGGGCTGTAACATGTGATCTAACACAAAATATTCATGAAAGAGAGGCAGTGCAGGTGTGCAGTTACCAAACTGAAACAGCATACCAAATAGATAACGCAAATTGTCTTTATAGCTTGTATTCTGAAATTGTTTTATTATTTAAAAATGTAACAGCACTGGTAATCCTAACTACTACTTTCTCTTTCTATCTATGTATAGAGAATAGTGATAAAGAAACTACCTCACTGGAGATGCCATCATTACCATCCTCTGGTGGATTTAAGAGTCCAGTCCCTTCTTCAGGACTAAATTCCAAGATCTGTAATCCCACGAATCAATTACTTGATCACTCCGTGTCTGCCCCTGCTTCAATGTGCTCACACAAATCTAGGCTAGCAGAAATCATTGATCCTACAGCTGTAAAGTCTTTGGAGTTGCCAGCTGAATGGCAGCCAGCTCCAGACCCTCTTCTATTACAGAATCTTTCTGATCATGCTGCTCCTTCAGCACACAGTGACCATGCTATTCAGGCTGGAGCAGAAGCCTGTCATAGTCCGACTATACCTTCACAGAATGCACTTGAAAAACCAGTTGCTGTTGATGGGCTAATGAAGTATAATGCTAATGGACAAGCCGGTGGTCTGGAATCTCCTATGGAAATGACAAGAGAAGGCAATTTGTCTGACATCATCAGCAAACATGGGCAGCAGGCAGTTCTAGATGTACCATTGCCTATAGAACATCTGGAACTTAATCAAATGAATGAGTTTCCTTTAGATCTTCAGACATACAAAGAACCAGTGAGTGAGGGATGTCTGATTAAACAGAACGAGCCAACTGAGCCAGAACATCCTTGTAATGTTAATGACCTTGAGATACCTGCTATGGAGAAGCAGAGCCTTACAGATATCCAGCCAGAATCCCCTGGTGATTCTTTTGCTGAGAGAAGAGGAAATGGGCTGGAGAAAATAGGGCTTTTGTGTGGGAAAGAAAATGTCCTAATGTCAACATCCTGTGACTGCACACATACAGAAATCTTAATGGAAACAAATGTAGCTGAGCAGACTGTAGTCACAGTGCATAGCTCATCAAACAAACAGAAAACTCAAGCAAAGAACTTAGATTCATCTTTGATGGAGCTGGAGTCATCAAAACATGACTCCTCTTTGTCTGTATTTTCGAGTAATCTGGTTTCCACTCGTGATTTACCACAGCCAGAGAGCAATGTTGAAATGACTGGAATACATACTGCGTTACCAAATTTATCAACTGAAAATAGCTCTTCCTCCTCTGGCATTCATCAGCTGAACAATGACACAGCAGCATCCACCGAAGAGCCGTGTTTATCTTTAACAGCAGCTTTGAAGGAGCTTCATGAACTTTTGGTCATAAATCGTAAAGGAGAGTCTATCATTTTTATGTCTGAAGAAGACGTGAGTCAGCCAGAAACGGTTCTTGAAGAGCAAATGGAATGTCAGGAACTTTCTGGTGGTGAACATGAAAATGGAAATCTCGAGAGTGGGGATCTAAACAGCTCCTTTCATATGGTGATGCCTGAACATGAGACCCCTACGGGGCTAGCTGGGGCACCATCTTGTGCTAGTGGAATAGAAAATGTTACCATCAAGGTTTTAAATCGAAGTCAGTCAACTGCTGAAAAAAATGCTGTAGAGATACAGAAGTCATCAAGTAAAACTAATTCGGTCATTCTGAGCTCAGTCGCAACACCTGATCAACTACAGACTATTGAGAAGGCAGAAATTTTATCTGAACATTTAGTAAATAACCAAGTTCCAGCCCGCCAGACTTTAGAGCAGAAGAGATCAGACTTGCCTGAGCTCACATTGGAGGAAGATGTCCCACAGGATGCTCCAAGCCTGTTAACAGGAGTCTCTGAAATAACTGACTGTTCCTCAAATCCTGAAGATCTTACATCCCCGTGTGGACTTGTTGAGCCATTGAGCTGCCCACCAGTCAGCAATCTGGAACTGAGCTCCAGAGTTCCTCCGCTGCCCATTTTCCCTGCAGCCGACATTGATCAGATTATGTGCGCTGGCTTTACTCTGCGGGAAGCTCTTGAAGCTTTGGAGCAAGCTGATGGAAATTCAGACCTTGCTCTTCTCATTTTATTAGCCAAGAATATCATAGTTCCTACATGACCATGGAAACGATGGCCTGGCTGGTCCATACTTCTTTTAAAGAACGTATCTAAATTATATAGCGTAACCTGCAAGCCGTATGTTGAGACAGATTTTTTTTTTAAAAAAAAAAATATTTTCAGCCAAAGTAATTTATGATCTGTTCTGTGTGTGTCACTTGTTAAATTTGGACCTTTTTAAAAGAAAAGTCGTGGCATTGTGTAAACACATTAGCTTTTAATTTTCCTTAAGATGGTGCATACTGGAATAAATTTTTTATTTAATTGTGTATATTGGAATGAGCTCCAATATTATGAAATAAAAAGCAGAAGCCGTTGAGAAAACCATGACCCCATTCAGCAAAAAGCAGATTATGAAATGAATTGAATGTCCATGCACATGCATCCCCAAGGCAAGGAAGAGCATGTGCTGTTACAGGAAAAAGGGCACAGTCTGAAGGATACCAACTGAAACAAAATTTGTCAAATTAAGCTGATTGGATTTGTAGCTGTGCTTTATAATCCAATATTAATCTGATGAATAATGGTATCAGCTACTTTAGAAATACGTCGGTGCCCACAGGGGTCTGGTTCCCAAAAAGTTTTGCAGCAGTGTTCAAAGCTTTCAAATTTTTTGTGCGTTGAAAGCTGAGGCGTAGAATGCCAAAATGCTTTATGCTATTGGGCCAGCATGTTTACATGGCAGGGGGTGGGAGGGCATAAAATTTGGTGCTACCAAAAATAAGAGACAAGGCAAATAATCTGAAGATGTCCTAGTGTGATCTTCATTAGGGGAATGAAATAGAAAGATACTTCACCTTTTTATAGGTTTGCCCATATCTTCGACCGCATAGAAGGCGGGAGAGGGGGGAAGCCATCTCACCTGATAATGAAATTGTTTAACAAAACAAATTAATTGCATCTGTTGCTATGGATCTTTTCTCCTTTTGCCCAAGTCCCCTACAAAAGCGTGTACTGTAACTGTTCAGAGAATGAAATTTCTATGCACTGAGTCTGATTAAAGGAATGCAGAAACCTGCTTTGCACTAGTTTATCTCAATGCTCTGTGGATGATCAGCCCCTTAACCCTTTTTAAAATGAATGCTCAAAGACTATATTCACTGTAGAAATGCTAACTGTAACTGCAAATCTCTATGTGGATTGCAGTGCAGTACCATTTGATAGGTGAAGCCTTCCTATATAAAGCTTTTGTTAAAGTGCTCTGAAACTCGGGCACTGATTTGGCTTCTGTATCACAACCATTATGGCCTTTCAGAAGGTTCTTGTTGAGAACTGTCTTTTTAGGACCCACAGAGGCTGTGCTTGGGAAAGCTGGGTTCCAGACAAACAGGTGCTTTCATGGGGCTGAACTGCCTTTTCTCCTGCTTTACAGAGTTTCATGACACTATTGAGGAGGGCAAGAAGGCAAAGCACGCTAAAATGCAATACCAAATTGTGAGTAGAAACCTTAATTGGTCCTCTTTGCAAGTCTCTGAAGTGGCTTCACGTAAAATGTAGTCTCTAACTTCCTGCTTCAAACAGAATAAGCTGAAGTCGTGAGTGCACGGTGGTTGAAAATCCATTTTCTCAACACATTATGTAGTTTGGATTTTTCTGGGTCTTAGAACTTTGTCCTTGTTTTTTCTTGCTTAGAATATTTGCATAGGTGCATTTGGAGGCAGTCTGGGGAGTGATTTAAACCATGTATTCAGTATGATATACAGACTTGTGAGAGTCCCTGATGGCAGTAAGGAAAAATTGCCTCTTTTTGATGTTTAGTGTAGTCAAGAACAGCTTTGAGGAGTCCTATGAATACCTAATAGAACTCTCATGGGAATTGACTCTAGAACTAAATCTAGGCAAAAATCAAGTGATTTATTTTAGACCCTACTCAAGGTTTCTTGAGGAAATACTGTTTTTTTTCAGGGTTTTTACCAAGCACTAAAACCTTGCTGAGGAGCAGGTGGGGACAGTAAGCCTCTTAGAAAATACTCTACAGCAAGGTCCCCCAAATACTACAGTACTCCTCTTGGGAGCTGCAGTGTCTTGGGTCCTCATTATTGTAGCCCTTTCTAAAGGGCTCTAGTAAATGTTCTCGGTTTATAATAGCACAGCTCTGATAAAATACATGTACTCTAGGAATTTTTGAGGGGAAGTTCTCCTCTCCCTGCTCCCACAAAAAAGAATTGTCAGAGGAGTTCAGGCTCTATTTTTACAATCCAGATTACTTACCTCCCCGAGTTCTTGATGGGGGTTAACATTCACCCTATGTAAACCAAATAGCACGAATTAAGTATTTTGTCTGTCTGAAGACTAAAGTATCATTTATAATTAACATGACTTGAATGTAACTCTACAGTCATAACTTCATGATCAAAACCTGAGTTCATCAGTTAGAAGCTAACAAGGGACTGAATAGACTGAGAGAGATCTAGCTGGTTCTTTGAGCTAGAGTGGAAGGGAAGATGACAGAAGAGTGATGGGATGAGTCATGAGAGAATTTTCTTTTTGGCTAGTTATCCTTTATGATTTTCTCTCTTAAATCTTGCCCAGGAAGTCGACCCATCCCAAGTCTGTATTTTCCAAAAGTCTGTGTTCAGTGTTGTTCACCGGCATTTGTCTATTTCCAATTTGAAATTAAGCACTTGTTGCTTGCTTAGGTAGAGGGACCAAAGATTGAACTGGCCATGTAAACTATTCCCTGCACCCAAAGAGAATCTTCCCAGATTAGCTGCAGTTATGTAGTGCCTTAAATCAAAGGGTCACCAAACCACAAACAACTGAATTAAACCTGTGGCACACTGCAGAGGGAAGGAAATGTTTTCCCTATGAACTGTGGCCCACAGAAGCTGTGTCTGACCCAAGATACCAGGAAGACTTTGGTGACCTTTGGGAAATCCTTTAACCTTCCTGTTATAGTCCATATGAAAAGTGGAGATAATGGATCTCTCACTTAACAAACAGGGATGTTGGATGGATTGCTGAAGTTTGTAAAGCTCTTTGGATTGGAGATGCTGTTGCTGAAGAGTAGTATTTGTACACTAATGTGTACATGCTGCTAGGCATTTTACTGAACTAGGGGATTGGGGTTTGAGAGGGCTTCCAGTGAACTTGGGATCCTTTTTGTACATCTATGTGTCACATCCCAGCACCCAACCTCAGCATCCCTGTTGAGAGAGAGAAACCTTGATGTGGGGTATGCATGTCTTTTTGCCTGGCTCCCTTTCAGATTTGGGGCCCTTTTCTTTTCGTCCCTTGCCCCTGCCAATCCCTGGAGTCTCACTTAACCTCCTCTCCACCTTGCTGGCTCCAGAGCCCAAATAACATTCTCCTTAGAAGATCGGATAAAAGGTCATAACTTCAATTCAGCTTTAAGGGAGCTCATGTGACAGCACCCAGAGCTGCCACCCAGTGCAGCATCTCAGCTGAGCTCAGACAGGGTTCCTAAGCAATATCTGTATTAGGTCATCTGTTTCCCCACCACCACCATCTTCAACTCTGCCAATGCCTCTCAATCCTGACCTCCAGAACCCTTGTCGCTCCAGCCTGGGGGAAAAACTCCAGAAGCATCTGGGCTCTAATACCTTAAGCAGACATGGGACTATTGTTAGGCCTTGGTATCCCACACTGCTTTGCCCGTAGGCACTGCTCTATTCATCAGCAACTGGGTTAAGTACCCAAGCAATAAATGTGCCCGGTGCATAAGTAGGGCTGTTCTCCTCTTCCATCCTCCTACTCGGCTCCAACGATGACCCATCAGACCACATCCTCATAATTCCCAATGAAGTGTATAAAAAATTTTTCACAGCGACAATTGAAAGCTTAATGAAAATCCCAATGTGTGTAGGAAATCTCTGTCAATAGCCATTTGTCCCAGGTATTCCCTGGAGCCTTTCTGTTTGTACATCTTCATAATGACTTTTGGAATTTTTTTTAAAAAATAACATTGAAGGAAGTCTATTATTCCCTTATTAAAGCTGCACACATGTTGCATGGAATGGGGCAAGGCCATACCAAACTATTACCAGCAATATTTACCGATGCGGTGGGTGTCTGCAGAACAGTATGATGCCAGGGATATGCTGAGTGGGAGAAAGAGGGACCTGGGCCATACTGAGGAAAGTAGAAGGCAGGAAACTTCAAGATATGGATAGTGTTGATGTGGAACATCTGCTCTTACAGAGGGAGGCATAAGATAAAACTACAGTTCTTGGGTTAGGAATTCTTTAGTCAGTTCCCTCTGGGTTGACCTGGGGCTTACGAGGGTTAAAGTCAACAAGCTGGGCTTGTAGAAAAGACTGTGGGTCCATAACAATAGGGCGTTGACATGTTTTACATGTGAAAGGATGCTGCCCTGGTGGCCCATTCAATACTTGGCCTTATCTGTGGGGCAGACAACAAGGGAGACATTTGTGATGTGTGTCAGCATCACAGGTTTGAGGTATATTGGTAGGTGATGGGGGGGGGGGGGGGCGCGGTCCCTGCAAGACTGCTGCCTGTGCTGAAGGTTCTTCTGAAGATAGAGGAAATTTGCTCTTCAGGGCTGTCAACCAGGTGCATCTTGCAAATATTCCCTTTTTTCCATCTCTTACTAGCTCTTGTGCTCGGAGGAGTGAGTGCTTGAGCTTCCTCGTTGAATGCTTGACTTGCAGACTGTTCTTGTATTTTTTTTTAAAGCTCCTAACCATTCATGAGTGGAATGGACAACAGGCTGTGAACTTGGGAGGTTTGTTTACCAGACTTGGACTTCTTGCCAAACCAATCCATGACAATTCTAGTGTAAATTCATAAGTTTATTTTCTTTTATTTCCCCCCTGGATCAGCATGGAAAATGCAGCTTATTTTGGTGCATCATTTGCCTCTAAAACATTGGAAATATTTCCTTCTGCATAGTTTGAAGATTACGTTTAGTCTGTATTCAAATGTCAAGCAGGTATGTGACTGAGGCTTTTTAGCTTAAGAGTTGCAAACTCACTTAAGGAACTTGAGGGAATCAATACTCAGGAATCCTAAAGCTGGTTCATTTATGTCACTTACTCTTCTGGGCTGAACATATGTGGTTTTTCTTGCAGCTGAGTGTTTGTGAGAGAGGATTGTACGATCCAGTGATGGGATGTAGTTCTGCCCTCAGTAATACACACTTGTCTTTTTATTTTAATTTGATTTGATTTTTTTTAATGTTGCGGGGGGGGGGGGCTGTTTCTCCATGAAAAATGGTTGTGCAAAAGCCAATTTGATATTTAAAAAAAAAATAAACAAAAGTTTTATCATAATGTTGTCTGGTCAATTTGTTTAAAGCATTAATAGATAGAGAGCTTTCTCTGCTTCCACTATTGTCCTCCCTGCTTCAAATTCTTATCCCTGTTTCTTCCCAAAGCAAAGGTGATGGCCTTGAAATAATTCAGTTTTGAACACGAGCTTAATAGAAACGTACACTGTGAGAAAAATCCTTGCTTATGATAGGCTTAAAAAATTGTCTTGAGAGGTGGATAAATTTCTGAGGTTTTTTGATACCTTTGGAGCACTATTTTAGTATGGAATCTTAACTAAGCAAATCACATGTAAAAGATGTTGCATTGTGATTGGCTGCAGCATGTGTCCATAGAAACAAATGAGTCAGTCATGCCACCTGTAGAAATGTCTGTGTTCTGATTGGCTCAGAGGTCAATACATTTTGTCTGGATCTTTAACTTAACTGTTTTCGTCAGAAATAAGGGAGCAATATATACAATTCTCGTCTCCTTCTGTTAAATGGAGATAAGCATTTTTACAGTGATAGTCCTGACTAGGCACATTTGGGCTGTAATATCAGAAAAGCCAAACTAGCCAGTTAAAATGTGGCTTTGGCTAATGGGCCACAGTTGATTAGTTTTGAAGGGAAAAAAATATTTTTCCCTTTGGAAATTTGTGACTAATGAAGTTACTTCTGATGGAGAAACTGCCCTGCTGTGCAGTGACTGGTTTCCAGCTTATCCAAAATGAAGGTGCACTGCCCCGTGAGGTAAACTGCTGAGCAGAACTCTTAATTCACTGAGGCCAAGTCTGTACTGGCAGCGGAATTCAGCAGCGGTCGAAGGGATATATGTAGGTTATGTAAAAAAAAGTGTGTATCTCCCTTTGACTTTCTAATGCCCACTTACCTGCCTGGCTTCACTGCTCTGAGTCGAAGGGAAAGCTGTCCTTTCAACTCGGCACTACTCTTCTTAAGGGGGTTGAACTCCAGATCAGTTGAGTGAGTCTTGACTGACCACTCAGTCAAACCAGAAACATTGAACTGGCCTTGGTGAATTTGCTGCCATCAGTAGACTTGGTCTAAGTCTTGATCACTTCAGTAGGTCATTGTTACTGCAAGATGCACTTTTCTCAACTAAAAAACAAAGCTCTTTAAGAGCACTCAGAAACAGAATGACAGAGTCCATATGAAATGTCTGAACATGGGTTTCCTCTTCGCTTGCCTTCCAGGACCAGTGTTCAGAGCTCAACACTTGAGGTAATGTTGTCTTAAACTCCTAATATGGTCCAGATGAGTGCTTGGGTGTTAACCATGGCATCATGAATGAAGGAAAAACTGAACCTTGAACTGTAGCCTCTGCAAGCTAGATATGGAAGAATCTTAGAGATGGAAAAGGCCTAATAGGGGACCAGTGGAGGATGATCCCTACAGAGCACTGTCTAGTTTTGTCCAGTGCAGTTTTAAATGTAGCAAATGATGGGACTACGATCGCTTCCTCTCGAAGATTATGAAAATGGAATAAGTTCCAACACCAGAAAGGACCTTTGTGATCATCTAGTTTCTATTTCGACCTCTTGTATAACACATGCCATAGAACTTCCCCTAGGTAATTTGGAGAGCAGACCTTTTAGAAAACCATCCAATTTTTAGTTAAAAATTGCCAGTGATGTCTTGGTAAAAATTGTTCCAGTGATTAATTATTTGCACTATTAAAAATGTACATCTTATTTCCAGTCCAGATTTATCTAGCTTCAGCTTCCAACCAGTTATCTTTCTCTACTACAGTTATTAAATATTTGTTGCTATGTAGATACTTAGGTTGTAATCAAGTCATCCTGTAACCTTCTCTTTGTTAAGCTAAATGGATTGAACTATACTTTAGTGTTAAGTTCCAAAGGGGTAGCCGTGTTAGTCTATTGCAGAAAAACAACAGAGTCCTGTGGCACTTTTAAAGACTAACAGATTTATTTATCGCATGAGCTTTCGTGGGAGAAAATCCCACTTCGTCAGACGCTTTGAAGATGGGAAACTTACAGAATGGGAGGAAATTAAATGGAGAGGAGTGTATGACATAGGATCAGGTCAGGCTGTAACAGCAAATCAAAATAGATGTTAGGATTCAAACACTGGGGAACAGCACATAGAGGAAGGTGAGGTCAAATCACCTGTTGTAATGAGAGAAAAATTCGTAGTCCCTGTTTAACCTGAAGGCAACTGAGTCAAATTTGCATATAAATTCAAGTTCAGCAATTTCTCTTTGAAGCTGTGGTTTGTTATTCATCTGTTTCAACACAGCTATTAGCAAGTCGTCAATGGAGTGAGCAGAGAGATTGAAGTGTTCCCCTATTGGATTTTTAGTGTTGCGATTTCTGATGTCAGATTTGTGTCCATTTGTTCTTTTGCGCAGAGACTGTCCTGTTTGTCCAATATATAAGGCAGAGGGGCATTTCCAGCACATGATGGCATAAATCACATTGGTGGATGAGCAGGTGAATGAGCCCTTGATGGAGTAGATGGCTTGATTAGATCCTGTGATGGTGTCTTCAGTGTAGGTATGAGGGCAAAGTTGGCAGCGTGGTCTGTTGCAGGGATATGTTCCTGCTTTCGTGTTTCTGTTGTTTGATCTGTAGTTGCTGGTGAGTATCTATTTAAGGTTGGGGGGGCTGTCTGTAAGCAAGGAGAGGTCTGTCTCTCAAGGCTTGAGAGAGTGAGGGATCATCTTGTAGAATAGGCTGTAGATCTTTGATGATGTGGTGAAGAGGTCTGACTTGGGGGTTGTAGGTGGTGACCAGTGGTGTTCTGTTGTTTTTTTTTCTTGGGCTTCTCCTGTAGTAATTGACTTCTGGGTACCCGTCTGGCTCTGTCAATCTGTTTCTTCACTTCTGCGGGTGGGTACTGTAGTTTTAAGAATGCTTGATAGAGATCCTGAAGGTGTCTGTCTCTGTCTAAAGGATCAGAGCAAATGCGGTTATATCTTAGGGCTTGACTATAGACAATGGATTGTGTGGTATGTCTTGAATGAAAGCTCAAGGGATGTAGGTAACTATAGCGATCAGTAGGTTTTTGGTATAGGGTGGTCTTTATGTGCCCATCACTAATTTACGCTGTAGTGTCCAGAAACTGGATCTCCTGTGTGGAGTATTCCAGGAGTGGAAATTGTTGAAATCTCTATGGAAATCTTCAAGGGCATCCTTAAGTAAGTAAAGTAGAGGTGCTTTGGGATGAGTCGTGAGGAAGCGTTGTTCTAAATCAGCCATAAAGATGTTGGCATATTGTGGGGCCATGCGGGTACCCATAGCAGTGCCGCTAACTTGAAGGTATAAATTATCTTCAAATCTGAAATGGTTGTGGGTGAGTACAAAGTCACAAAGTTCAGCCACAAGTTTAGCTGTGGCATCATCTTGGATAGTTCTTCTAATGGCTTGTAATCTGTCTTTTTGTGGGATGTTGGTGTAAAGAGCCTCTGCCTCCATAGGGGCCAGGATAGTATTTTCTGGAAGTTCACCAATGGATTGGATTTTTCTCAGGAAATCCGTAGTGTCTCTCAAATAGCTTGGTGTGTTGATAGCATAGGGTCTGAGGAGAGAGTCCACATAGCTAGATAATCCTGCTGTAAGCGTGCCAGTACCTGAGATGATGGTTTCCTTTCCAGGGTTTCCTTTTCTATGTATTTTTGGCAGTAGATAGAATATCCCTGGTTGGGGTTCTGGCGGTGTGTCTGTCTTGATTTGTTCCTGTGCTGCTTTGGGGAGTTTCTTGAGTAGGAGGTGCAGTTCCTTTTGGTATTCCTCAGTGGGGTCAGAGAGGAGTGGGGAGAACACTTCAATCTTTCTGCTCACTCCATTGGTGACTTGCTAATAGCTGTGTTGAAACAGATGAATAACAAATCACAGCTTCAAAGAGAAACTGCCAAACTCGAATTTATATGCAAATTTGACTCAGTTGCTTTGGGGTTAAACAGGGACTACGGATTTTTCTCTCATTACAACAGGTGATTTGACCTCACCTTCCTCTATGTGCTGTTCCCCAGTGTTTGAATCCTAACATCTATTTTGATTTGCTGTTACAGCCTTACCTGATCCTATGTCATACACTTCCCTGCATTTAATTTCCTCCCATTCTGTAAGTTTCCCATCTTCAAAGCGTCTGACGAAGTGGGATTTTCTCCCACAAAAGCTCATTCGATAAATAAATCTGTTAGTCTTTGAGTGCCACAAGACTCTGTTACTTTAGTGTTAGGCATGTTTTTAAACCTTTAATCATTTTTGTGGCTCTTCTCTGAACTCTAATTTATCAAAATCTTTCTTGAACTTTGGGCACTGGACTCCATAGTCCAGCAGTGGTCAGTGCCAAATACAGAAGTAAAATAAACTCTCTACCCCTTTTCAAGATTCCCATTTATGCATCACAGGATCACATTAGCTCTTTTGACCACTGTGGCACACTGGGAGCTCAAGTTCAATTGATTATCCACCATGACCTCAAAACCTTTTTCAGAGTTACTGGTCCCAGGATAGAGTCCCCCATCCTGTAAGTATGGTCAACATTCTTGGTTTCTAGGTGTATACATAACGTGCATTTTAATGCGAGAATTTATTTCCTTGTGTCCAGTTTAGCAAGTGACTCAGCTCACTCTGTAACCTGTCTTCATTACTTACCACATCCACAATTTTTATCTGCAAATTTTATTAGCAATGATTTTGTTTTCTTCCAGGTCATTGATAAAAATGTTAAATAGCATAGGGACAAGAACCAATCCCTGCAGGACTTTGCTGGAAGCACGCTTTCTCAATGACTATTCTTGGTTTACACAATTATATTTTTTCATTGTCTGAAAAAAGCTTCCAGGCTTCTGAGCCTTGTTGAGACACAAGTTTTTCTCTTTTACTTAATACCTGTGCGGGGCGGAGAATAAGCTATACCAATATAAGCACATTCATGCCTGTGATGGTGCACCCCTACTCAGGTTTTACCAATGTAACTATCACTAAAATCTACTCCCAACTAACAAAGTTATATCACTCCAGAAACTATTCCAAAGGGGTAGCCGTGTTAGTCTAGTTCAACAAAACAAACGAGGAGTCCTATGGCACTTTTAAAGACTAACAAATCTATTTATCGCATGAGCTTTCATGGGTAAATGCCCACTTCATCAGACGCATGAAATGGAAACTACACTATGGAAGGGAATATATAAATGCATAGAAGGGTAAGTCACAAGATCAGTTCAGATTTTTTCAGCAAACCAAGAGAGTTGTTTTGATTCAAACAGCGTGGAACAACAGATAAGGTTAAAAGAGGGAGAAATCACATGAACTGTGTAGACCAGACTTCAGTCACAAGTGGACAAGTCTTGCGTCTTGCACTTGTCTGACCCAAAATAATGTAAGCAATGATAAGGGAAGAAAGATGACTAAATGGCACAGGTTCACTTCTTTCTTGCATCATGGTCTTCATTGGTATTCTGTAATGTCACCCATACCACAGGTGATGTAAAGTTATTAATGGCTCTAACTATCTACTCATTCAATTGTCCTGTAGTCAAGGGTATGAGCAAGCAGCTATGTGGTCTATTGGCTAAACCAAGAAAGTGGAATTCAGGAAATCACGTGTTCCAATCCGGGTTTTGATTCACTCTGTGGCCTTTGGCAAATCCTTAACAACTTTGTTTGTATTTCCCCATTTGTAAATTGAGGATGAGACAGCCCTCCTGCATGCACAGTGTCACCTATGAGCAAAGCTTGTGAAGAGC
Source organism: Pelusios castaneus (assembly GCA_007922175.1). Taxonomy (NCBI): domain Eukaryota; kingdom Metazoa; phylum Chordata; order Testudines; family Pelomedusidae; genus Pelusios; species Pelusios castaneus. Next base: position 9,926,015 of record ML685803.1, read on the forward strand.
TAACTGTCATGATTGTGCTAATTAAATTAATGAACGACACCAGCTGCAGAAGTGCTTGATTGTATTAAGCCCAAGGAAGGCAAAGGCTGCCAAAATGGTGACTCGTTTTGTCACCTTATTTCTAATTAAAATTGCCAACATTTCTAAAAGCTGAAGTTTGTGCCCGACTGAAGAGGGATTTAACTGGTTTCTCTGCAGGGTGGGGCGATCACAGGAATGCAGTTGGTACCTTAGTAATTGGATGCTGGACTTGCAGTGTTCATCCTGACATTCAGCCTAATTTTTTTCCTTGTATATCCCATTACGTCTGTTTTTTTTAACTCAAGCCAGGATATTTTTCTAAAAGATCTGCTCTAGGAATCATTTTGGGGAAGTTCTGTGGCCTGTGCTATATGGGAAGTCAGACCACGTGATCACAGCAGTTCCTTCTGGCCTTGTAATCTATGAATCTACATCCCAACCCTTTTTTTAATCAATGCTGTTTATCTCTTCCATCTTTTCTCCAAGTCATTCCAGCTCCTGAGAAGTTTTTGTTGCTCTTAATTCCTTCCCATTTACTGATACCTTTCTTATTGAGGCACCCAGGACTGTGACAGTTTTCCAAAAATGGTTGCATTAGTTCAGGGCCTGTAGCCCTTTACATTTCATTGGCTGTTTGGGGTGGGGGACATGCTGGTCTATAACATAAGCTCCTATTTGATTTGCCATCTGCTCCGATCTCTTGGTTACTCTTTTCCTTTTGAGTAGTACAATTATTTGTAGTTTGTAGCAGCCCCTTATGGGTCAGGGCTCCTTTGTACAAGACAAAGACAATCCTTGACCTAAACAACTTATAGTTGAAACGTAAGATGAGACGACAGGTGGATACAGATGGGGGAGCACAAGAAAACAGACAGTAATATCCCCAGAGCCACTTAACAGAGTGACAGCTGCCTCTGAACTCTTGTTGACGGTGTCTTTCTGGCATTTTTAAATCTAAAACTTATAACTGTTGGCAGATGTTGTACATTGTTATTCACTTATCTTATTGTTATGACTTACTCAAGCTGTGCCATTTCACCTGGAGACCAGCTAATATAGTACTACATGTGCCAGTAGCATTTTAAGGGCCTGTTGGAGAAGCGGATTGATGGGAGTGACAGTCTCCACTACGGTGTAACTCCTGCGTATTTTTTTAGATAGGTTGGCCAATGCATTTAGCCTGAATACTTGTTCCCATCTGCTTCCTGCTGAGGCACCTTTGTTCCTGTTGCTCTGTCTTTCTCCCCCATTTGCCCTGCATTTTTTAATTAGGGAAGAGCCATCTGCAACATGTACAGTTGGATGGCGCTCCTGTAGCCAAGGGAAGGCAGAGCGCCCTGACTGTAAATGGCAGAGGCAGCTGGGGTGCAAGGCACAGTGTCTTCCTTAGGGTCTTTGGTCCTGGTTGCAGTTGCTGTGGGCCCCACCTTCCTCCACTCAGGCAGCCAGAAACTGAGCCCTCCTCTCCAGGAATCACAGCCAGGAGCTCCGGAGCAGCATGGCCCAGCCATCACCTTGCCTCCCCCAGCGCTGGGATTCATGGGCTGTGTTGGTCCTGGCTGGCGGGCCAGGGCAGGTCCTGGAAAGTCCTGGAGCAGGGGCAGGCAGACAGCCCTGGAGACCCCCTCCCCCTGGCATCTAGGCCCACTCCCTATGGTATGCTCATCAAGGGGCCTCTGTCTACACCAGCGGTTCCCAACCGGTGTGCCACGGCACACTAGTGTGCTGTGGCAACACCCGCAGTGTGCCGCGAAAAGATCTGGACCCAACCAGTGTGTCATAGCTCATGAATATTCAGGTATTTAGTTTGAATATTCATGAATTTATAATGGAGGTGTGCCTCGACATAATTTGAAGGCATTAAGGTGTGCCACGGCAGAGAAAAGGTTGGGAACCACTGGTCTACACAGGTGGCAGAATCAGACAGGCTGGGCAAGTGCCTCTACAATGGCCATTTTGTTTGGGGGCCATAAAAGCAGGACCTGAAGGTCGCAGCAGCACCTGGGAGCCCAAAAGGACATTGCACTTAGGTTCCATCCTTAATAAAATTCTGGTTCTGTCCCTGCTGTGTCCCCTGCCCTACCCCGCCCCGCATCGCTGCATCAGTTTAAAGGACCAGAGTGCCTGGGAGAAGATGAGGAGCAAAGAAGCCACCTCATAATCCCTGGCCCTGGGTGGGGACAATGGACTGCGGCACACAGAAGCCTTAACAATGTAGGGAGGGGGGTTATTGGAGTAAAGTAGAAACCTGGACTCAGAGATCAAAGGCTGGGACTGAAGAGCTCAAAAGGCTAAGGAACAATCTCTGGTGAGATATCGCTGGATTAGTGGAGCAGGCTCCATGCTTGAAGCAACTTGCTTGTGTGCTACCTACATGCAGTATGTTTTTCCGTGTACTTTAGGATCAGATATAAAGGAAACAGATGCATATAACAGACCATTAAAAAAGAACAATGTTCCACAGGTGACCATCCACTCCTTTAAAGGGAATATTTCAATGTTCAACATCCGAGGTATGATCACTGACCTATTCTGTCATTTCCTGCCTCTCCAAGGAGTTAAGAGGGGCAAGTGCACTGGAAATGGACTAGGAGAGCCTGGAGCTGCCACTGTTGTTCTGTGTGCTTTGGGCAAATCCCATCCCCATCTGTGCCCCCATTTCCCCTCCCACCTGTTGACTTCTTTATTGATTTAAACTGGAAGCGTATAGGGAGATAGAGCGCCAAGCCAGGCCCTAGTCTTTAGTACCAAAGTACAATAAGAAATAGTGTTGAGATTTCTACTGCAGTAGTAGTTGGGAGATAGAAAGAAAAATGTGGAGGATGACTATTTTTTTTTGGCTCCAGCTCTGTTCTACTCAATGTGCTGATGAGCTGTGTTCCCCACACACTTGCTCCCCAAGAAGTTCTCCCACGGCCTCAGCAAAGATGTAAACCTAGCTTGGCTATCCCTGTAATTGCATTATGCGGGTGGAGTTTACCTCAGAAAATGGTCAAGTGCTCAGAGCTTGAGCCAGCTCACTGCGGAGCCTTGCCAGGGAACTAGTTACCAGGTTGGGAAACCAGCGTAAATTGAACACATTTTTCTTGTTACTTAATAGGGAGGTGTGAATAAAATCAGTCGTCAGCTTCCACCACAGCGAGAATGTCTTGTCAGCTGCTGGAGTTCAAAAATCCTGAGTCAGAACCAAAAAATCATCAGCCTGGCCTGAAAATGGAGGTTTTAAAGCAAGAATAAATCTTGTTTGTCTTCTAGTCTATGAACACCTCCTCCCACCCTAATATGTGATAAAAGGTTGAAAATCCAACCTTAGATACCCATGACTTGCAAATATACAACACGTCCTCCCTGCTCCCCCCTCAGGGCCGTCCCGTAGGGGGAGCGGGCCCCCAGCCCCCATGCTGGAGGGCAGCGTGACAGGCTGACCGGCCCACTCCGCCCCCAGGGAGCCAGCCCGAGGCCGAGGGCGCCTGTTGTGGGGCAGGGGGAAGCCGGCTCCAGCTCTGCCCCCGAGCCGGGCGGCCGTCTGCCGGAGGAGGAGAGTGGAGAGCCGGCTCCGGCCCGGCCCGGCAGGCCGCCTGCGGGAGGGAGCCAGCGGCCCCGGCCCCGAGCTGGGAGGTCGAGGCTGCCTGCTGGGGGGAGCTGGCAGTGGGGGGCAGGCCGGGCCCCACATGCTCCGCCCCTGGGCCTGCCTGGTCCCAGAACCGTCCCTAGGGGGGAGCGGGGCCCCCATGCTGGTGGGGAGTGCGGGGGGTAGCCTGCTCCTCCCCACAGGGACCCCACTTCCCCCCAGGAGCCGGCCCCGGCCCTGGGGAGTCGAGGCAAGGCTCGGGCAGAGGGGCGCCGTGGCCCCAGGGAGGCGGGGAGTTGAGGCCACGGCCCCGGGTGATGGGGACCCAGCCGCAGCCAGGGCCCCGGGTGGCCACGGCCGGCCCAGAGGTCGGGGCCCAAGCACTGGCCCCGTCCCTGGGCCTGCCTACTCCGCCCTGGGGGCGGGGAACAGAGCCGGCCTAGGGACCAGCCCAGAGAAGTGCCCCATTCTCCTCCCCCAGGGACGGCCCTGTCCCCACTGGCTTCCCTTATTCAATCCCAGCAGGCCTCCAAATGCCCAAGAAGGCCGGGGATTTACTGCAGCTACACGTAGCATCCGTTTGCAAGGAAGAGGCGTCCCTGGGGCTCTTCTGTCCAGTCTTCTTGTTTCTAGAGTCACTGTGAATGGGGACCCGGCGCTGTGAGGCTGTTTCTGTCAGCTGAGTGGGGTGGGCGGCTACACTTCTAAGCTCTGTCTGGTACAGGGGTGCTGGTTCTGCAGGCAGCAGCTATGGCTACCCTCCACACAGAGGCCTTTGGTGGCTGACTAGGAAAACGGCTGGTGGCTCCTGCTAAATTCCTTACCTGCCTGTTTTATAGCATGGTATTTCCCCACTCCCTCAAAAAGGGGCTAGAATCATGGTGACTTTTGGCAACGCTGTTTTATTGTAAATGATTTTCCTGCCCTATATAAAATTACTTTTTTCTGGTGATTTAGTCTGTGCTTTGATTATATTTTCCTTTATAAGAATTACTAGCATCAGCCCCAGCCCCAACTCCAATCGAGTGCATCACGGCCTTTTACTGTGCTGTAAAGAATAGGGCTTCTTGTTTTTAAAAGGTCGTTATTATGCACGCAGAAGTAGGAGGGCAAGGCCTTGCTGAAGATTGGGACTGGGATCTAGTGTTTTTTACCTCCAGAGCCGCAGTTCAAATGTACATAGGTCTGTCCGAGCCTAATCCCGTGATATACTGAGTGCTCTGGACTCCCATCAGAGCTGATAAAAACGGAGGACATCCAGAATCTTGGACACTAATTGAAAGAAAAGGAGTTGCTTGTCTCAAGCAATTGGTATTGGACAAGTATCCACGTCTCTCGAATTACTGTGACAGATGGCACCGTGACTCTTAGCAGAGAGGTTATAAGTGAAATGGACCAATGAGACAGAACTCCAGGCTCTGTCCCACTTAAGACTAACTCTAGGTCTCAAATGAGGCATGGCAGCTGGGGCAGAAGCTAACCCTCCCATTAACTTGCACCATCCCTGTCTTGTGACTATAGATGTAATTGATCATCTAGTTCTAATAGCACCTCTTGCACAACAGAGGTTAGAGAGCCTCATCCTGTAATTCCTCCCTGATGCCCCTAACTTCTGTTTGAGCTATAGCATATTGTTTACAAAGACATCTTAATCTTGATTTAAAAACTGGAAGTGACCAAGAACCCACCAGAGCCCCAGGTAAATTGTTCTAATGGTTAATTACCCTCCCTTAATTTATTTCTAGTCTGAATGTGTCTAGCTTTAGCTTCTAACCACTGGATCTTATGTTGTCACCTTCATCTTAGATTCATAGATTCCAAGGCCGGAAAGTCACCATTGTGATCATCTAGTCCAGGCGTCAGCTGTCTGTGGCTCTTTGGCTGCCCCCTTGTGGCTCCATGGCTGGAGAGCTGGGGGTGGCAGGGCCATTTTAAATCTCCTGCTCTGCTGCATTCCCATGCACGTGGCCTGGGATGGAGCAGGGTGGAAGATCTAAACCAGCCTCAGGCCATGTACACACGATCACTTTATCGCGCATTAACAGTCATTACCGTGCGATAACAACAGCGTACACACGTGCAATAGGGCTGTTGCACGTCAACAGCCCTATTGTAGCGCATTAGAAAAACCACCTCGACGAGAATGGTAGCAGTTAACGCGGAACAGCTGTTGCGTCTTTCAACTCGTATGTATGCCTACTGCGCAATGATTGGCCTCTGGAAGTGTCCCAGCATTCCAAAGTTGTCCTCTCTGGTCTTCCCCCCACCCACTCTCTGTGGCCTTGATGAAACAGTCTCCGCCCTCTTTCGATTCCCGGGATTTTCGAATTTCTCCTCTGTTGTCACTTCCTGTTCTCTTCCTCATGGAGTAGAGTGCAGTTCTGATCGTCACTAGCAATGGCGGCCCATCGTGGAAGACGCGCACCCCTTTGGAGCACAGCAGAGGTGCTGGACCTGATCAGCATCTGGGGAGAGTCTGCTGTGCAGGCGCAGCTACGCGGCAGCAGGCGAAATTATGATACATATGGCATAATTTCTCGGGCCATGTCAGAGAGAGGTTATGATAGAGACACTGTGCAGTGCAGATCGAAGGTGAAGGAGCTAAGAATAACCTATCACCGAGCGAAGGAGGCAAACCGCTGTTCGGGATCAGCGCCTGCTACATGCAGGTACTACAAGGAGATCGAAGCCATCCTCAGTGGGGACCCCACAACCACTGCAAAGAGTCCTGTGGACACATTGGCCCCCCCTCATTCACTGAATGCCAGAGCCGAGCAGGATGAGGATGTGATTGATGAGGAGGAGGAGATGGAGGATGACCTGGAGGAGAGCACAACAATGTGTAGCCAGGAGCTCTTCTGCACCCCCGCTGAGACATCCACCCAAGACATGAATTGCAGCGTGTCCTCTGAGGCGGCAGAGAGGTGTTCAGGTAAGTTTCTCTTTCGTGCAGCTATGGCTCCTGCTAAAAAATCATTGTCCGGGGTGGGGGTGTTTGCTGTCTCGGTCCCCGCTGTGCACACTCTTTAATCTGCATTCATTAGAAGTGCATCAACACAAGCAGTGATTGTCAAAAAATCATCTGTATTTGGGTCACTAAAGGTTTCCTAGGTCTCCAGAGCCTCCTACTCAGGATAGATGGGAAAGCGTATGTGTCTATGCTCCCGTATAAGGATACTCGGCCTCGCCAGCTGCAAAGCACAGCACTGGGAACCATTGCAGCACACAATCCGGCAGCATACGGTCCTGGCTTGCATCCGGTGGCCTGTAGGATATGTATTCTAGCTAGCCAGGGGCACTGAGGGGAGAGATACCGGGTTCCATCTGTGTGGCCTGTGCAGAATGCTAGTCCACAGTAATGTTTCTATTAGGACATACCTTGCCCGCTTCAGCGAAGCAGAGGATGTTGACTGCCCTGTACCTTCCAGTGGAATGTGCTACTGGAAGGTTACATTGGTTATCTATGCTATGTGTTAACAATAGCTTTATTTTTATTTTTTTTATTAGATTCGATCTTCACAAGGCCGGTGTCTACCCGAGCTGACCGCATGAGAAACATTCGGCGGCGTGCTTGAAGAAACAGGGAGGATATGTTTCAAGAGCTGATTAAAACAACAGAGGCATCCGCGAGGGAGAATCGAGCCTGGAGAGAGGAATTCCAACAGAGGAGGCAGAAACACAGGGACAAACTGATAAGCATCATGAAGGAGCAAACAGAACTGCTCAAGAGCATTATTGCTTTGCAGACCCAGGCGATTAATGTACGGGCTCCACTCCAGACACTTCAGCCGTGTCTGCCTCCCACACCCCGTAGTCCTTCAAAGCATTTCTATGAAGGCCACCCGTCCCCCTGGTATACTGCAACATCCAGTACCTCACAGAGCTACTTTTTAGAGACCCGCAGCTACACCCACCTGTAACACCTCCCACCAACCCCCCCTTCATCTCTTAATAAAAACAGTAACAAAAACTTTGAATAGTGGCTTTATTTGTACACAGTGAAAATCTCATAAGGTGCACTTGATGCGTCCTTGAAGTGAACTATGGGAGGGCATCATTGAAATGCTCTCTGAGGGCCTCCCTTATGCGAGCAGCTCCCCGTTGGGCCCCCCAATACTCCTAGTGGCTGGCTGTTTGTATGCTCCCTCGAGGCACGGTGCCTCCATAGCCCACCCTGGAGAAAACTTTTCTCCCCTATTTTCACAAATGTTATGAAGGACACAGCACGCCACAATTACAGCAGGGATGTTGTCCTCGTCCAAGTCCAGCCTCACATATAAACAGCGCCAGCGCCCTTTTAAACGGCCAAAGGCACACTCTACAGTCATTCTGCAGCGGCTCAATCTGGAATTGAACCGTTCCTTGCTGCAATCTAGGTTCCCAGTGTACGGCTTCATGAGCCATGGCATCAGTGGGTATGCTGGGTCTCCAAGGATGACTATGGGCATCTCCACATCCCCCACAGTAATTTTTTGATCTGGGAAGAAGGTACCCTCTTGCAGCTTCCGGTACAGACCAGTGTTCCTGAAAATGCGGGCATCATGCACCTTTCCCGACCACCTAGCATTGATGTCCGTAAAATGCCCCTTGTGATCCACAAGTGCTTGCAGCACCATAGAGAAGTAGCCCTTCCTGTTGATGTACTCGGTCGCGAGATGGTCTGGAGCCAAAATCGGGATATGTGTGCTGTCCATTGCTCCCCCGCAGTTAGGGAATCCATGGCAGCAAAGCCGTCCACAATCTCACAAACATTGCCCAATGTCACCGTTCTCCGTAGCAGAACGCGATTGATGGCTCGGCACACTTGTGAGATGGCTAATCCGACGGTGGACCTCCCGACTCCAAACTGGTTTGCAACCGACCGGTAGCAGTGAGGAGTCGCCATCTTCCAGACGGCTAACACAACATGCTTCTCTACAGTTAGGGCGGACCTCATGTTGGTATCTTTACGTCGCAGGGCAGGGGCCAACTCTGAACACAGTTCCAAAAAGGTTGCTTTCCACATTTGAAAGTTCTGTACCCACTGCTCGTCATCCCACAGCTGCATAACAATGCGATCCCACCACTCCGGGCTTGTCTCTTGTGACCAGAAACGGCGCTGCACCGTGTGCAGATGATCGGTGAAGGAGCTGAGCAATGCAGTGCTGTTGCTCTGCAGGGCATCGATCAACCCCTGCTCCTCAGTGTCCTCGTCTGATTCGGAGCTCATTGCGTACTGAGCAACCACCCGAGATGTATTTAGAATGCTGAAGGCGACAGTGGAGATTAGAGCAGGATCCATGGTGTCGCAATTGTGATTGCTCGCAAGTAGTGCGGCACTGCACTGTTGAAAATAGGCGCGAGTTGCTATTAGCAACGAGGAAGACACCTGGGGAACACAGTGCACCATCGGAAACTGAGAGTTTACCCGTGGCGCTTTGCATTCCTTTCCTTCATCCCAGGATTCCAAGCGCCGATTCAGGGAAAATTGAACTGTGGGCTAGGTGCCCAGAATTCATTGCGCTGCACCGCGATATAGCAAAGAACTCTGTTGTGTTGCAAGGAGCGATGTGTGTACGCGCTATCCTGCAATAAAGGTCACGTGTTTTTTATAGCGCGATTGCCATGTTGCGCTTTAATCTGATCGTGTGTACATAGCCTCAGCCAGTGTCTGGAGACACCCCCACTCCAGCACAGGTTAAGTGCTGTGCTGGGCCGGGGTAGGGGCACGGAAGGGACTTGGGTGCATGGGGGAAAGGTTGTGGAGGAGGCACCAGGAGCCAGCCATGCAGGGCCTGAGGCTGGGTTGGGGGCCTGCCGGAAGGGCCAGGGGCACAGGGCCAGTCGGGTGGGAGACCAAGCCACTGGTAAGGCCAGCTGGGAGGGCCTGGGGCATAGGTGGGGGGGCTGCCAGGAGGGCCAGGGGCACAGTGCTGGGCAGGCAGGTGGGTGGGTGGGAAGGCCATTGGCAAGGCCAGCTATGCAGGGAGGCTACACCCATTGTGGCTCTCAAAATACTTGGTCAATGCAGGAATTTTTTTTTAAATGGCTCTTCTTATCTTTTGAGTTGCTGACTTCTGATCTAGTCTGACTGCCTGTATAACACAGACCATGGAACTTCCCACAATAATTCCTAGAACAGATCTTTTAGAAAAACATCAGACTTTGAGTAATGGAGAATCCACTGCAATCCTTGGTACTTTTTTCCAGAGGTTAACCACACTCAGTGTTAAAAACGTATGCCTTATTTCCAGTCTGAATGATCTAGCTTCAACTTCTAGCCATGAGTCCATGCTATATCTTTCTCTGATAGATTGAAGAGCCCATTATTAAATATTTTTCATCATGTAGGTATTTATAGACTGATCAGCCAGACTTCACTATAAGTCTCAAGTTGCCATGCTTTTTTAACACTATAGATCACAATTTCCTAACTCAAAAAGTGTTTGAAACCAACACAGGGAAATTCTAAATTAGACTTAATCATGACAGATAAAGAGGTACTGATCACAGAGCTAAAAATTAATGGTAGCTTAGGTAAAAGTGTTCATGACTTGATTACATTTGTAATGTGCAAACAGAAAAAAGTCCAAACCAGTAATATATACTTTATGCTTTAAAAGGGCCAAATTCACAGAGCTGAAAACAGATATCACTCAAATCAGCTGGGGGAAGAATTTAATCAGAAAAATGTGAATGATAATTGGGAAATGTTTTTAAGAACATTTTACTAGATGTCCCAAAAGCTGCAATCAAGGAAGAAGGCCTTATTGGTTAAAAAAAAAATGATTTGGGGGAGACGGAAAGTGAAATCATCTATTAAAAAATTTAAAAAATAACAAATAGAAGAAAGAGGAAGTTGAAAACATATTTCAGAAGTAGAAATTGTAGACAATTGATAAGGAAGCACAGGAACACGAGAAAAAAAATTCTATGGCCAGCAGAGTTAAAGACAATAAGAAGGATATTTTAAACCATACTAGGAACAAAAAAGAATCCTGGCAATGGTGTCTGTTCATAACTAGATGGTAGATTTTTCCATAATAATGCAGAGATGGCAGACATATTCAATAAATAATTGCTATTCTATATTTGGGGTAAAAAACAGATTATATAGTCTTATATAAAAATAACATTCTTTCCAGATTGCTAGTAGGTTGTTAAACAGCAGCTACTAAAGTTAAGCACTTTAAAATCAGCAGATCCAGGTAACTTGTATCCATGAGTTTTGAAAGAGCTGTCTGAGGAGCTCACTGGACCATCAATGTTGATTTTAAATTAGTGTGGAACAGTAGGGAAATTCCAGAAGCCTGGAAGAAAGCTAATATTGTGCCCTTACTTAAAAATGGAAAATCGGAAGATCCAAGTAATTAGAGGCCTGCCAGTCTAACATGGCTCTGGTTTAACATAATGTAACAGCTGATATGGGACTTGATTAATAAAGAATTAAAGCTTGGCAATTAATGCTCCATCAACACGTGTTTTTGGAAAATAGATCCTCTCAAACTAACAATATAGATATAGATATAGATATAGATATATATAATTGATGAGCTTTACCAGTTTGGGGTTGGTGATATTTTATTTTAAAAATAGAATGATATAAAAGTTATTAAATATATTGAAAGGTAGGTAACTCAAAGGTCTCAAAATGTAATTGTAAACAGGGAATCATCAAGTGAGAGGGTTTCTAGTGGGGTCCTGCAAGGATTGGTTGTTGGCTCTAATCTATTTAACATTTTCATCCATGGCCTGGAAGAAAATATAAAATATGTAGATAACACAAACATTGGGAGAGTAATAAATACTTAAGAGGACAGGTCACTAATACAGAGAGATCTGTATTACTTGGTAAACTGGGTGCAAGCAACAATATTCACTGTAATATAGCTCAATGTAAATGTGTATGTCCAGGGAGCAAGAATGTGTAGGCTATACATACAGAATGGGAGACTCTGGGAAACAGTGATTCTGAAAAAGCTCCTTGAGTCCATCTCTTTACCTTAGCAAAGAGAAGATTAAGACCTTTCCATCTGAAGTCCCCCTGGATCATACAGGGTTCTTGTCTTAATCAGAACAAACAAGGAGTCCTGTGGCACTTTTAAAGACTAACAAATTAACAAATTAAATTAAAAGTGCCACAGGACTCCTTGTTTGTTTTGCTGAACTAGACTAACACAGCTACCCCTTTGGAACTTGTCTTAGATAGGTGCAGAAGCAGCCAGTCAGCCTGTTCACTGGTGTGATTTGCTGGTATAATATCCCACATTGTGCTTTATCTGTGAGGACATTAATCCATAAGCATTTAAGGTCATTTTCTTCTGAGTTATCAGTGACTCGGAAACAGGCAGTGCCATTTTTAACAAAGGATGGATGCCCTTCTGCCCACTTGATCCTTCTTAAATAGGTTACCAATGATGTTAGCATTCCAACTGTGGGAATCACCAGCAGATTTAATATCAACTAGATTGAATTTATGCTCATAAAGGAGCATTTCCAATTCCTCTAGGTTTGTTACTCAGAATCCTAGCATGGGTGATTGGCAATTAAAGAATGTCTTCTCTTCATGTTCTTTAACACATTGATTCGGTACTAAAAGAGTCTTTCCTCTTCACCCTTCCCTTTTGTTACCAGTTTAACTCCTCACTACTCCAGCCAGCCTTCTGCTGAGGTGAAAGCCATCCACACTTTACTCTATTAATATTGAGAGTTCTGCGCCCTCAATCTGGCACTTTCTACACTACTTTTTCAAAATGATGTATTGCTTTTTTAAAAAAAATAGGAGGACACAGGCCTAAGTTTGGTCCATCCATATTAGCAGGGATTGCACTGAAACTGCATCAGGACTACTACAGAAAGATAATTTGGATGTATATTAATGACTCAAATTTTTCCTTTGGGGCCCATCTGTGATGAGCTCCCTTTCCATGGGCTTGGATTCAGCTGGGACTCCCATTTAGCAGTATGTGAACTGAAGGGCTGGGTGCTCCTGACTCTCTGCTACACACATCAGCTAGCAAACCATCCCCATGCACAAACTGAAACACCCCATCCCGCTTCTGCAGGGTGGCTATCCCTACACCACTCAAAGGGGAGATCCGGGGCCATATGTTCAGCTAATGCCCACGGGCAGGGATTAATATTTGTGGAATCCCTCTAGCAGCCGGAGGGCTGGAGGAGAGCGCAGGGGCGGTCAGGCCAAGGACAACACGCCAGTGTCCGCTGGACGCGGGTCCCCGGGGGGCTTTGCACTGGCTGCCCCTCGACAAACCCGTGGGCTGGAGGGCCCAGTGTCAGCGGCGGGAGGCGAGGCCAGGCCCGCGCAGGCCACTCGCTCCACCGTCCACCCCTGAGTCTGCAGGGGGCCGGGTCTGTCGGGGAGAAGCCGCCGCCTGCCCCCGCCTCTGCAGCGCGTCTCCCCGCCCTCCCCGGATCCCGGTCCGGCCCCGTCACGAGTGCGGCTGCGGGCGCTGCGCTGCCTCCCCTTTGCCGGGCCGGGGCTCCCGCACAGGGCAGGGCGGAGCGGGCGTGCGATGAGCGCGGCGGGGCTCAGCTGAGGGCCGGGCGGTGCAGGAGCAGGGCCCAGGCGGCGGGCCCCGCTCGGGCAGGGCTGGCCCCCCGAACCGGCTGGGAGCGGCGCGGAGCAGCCCGCCCGAGGCGGCAGCCGGCGGGACGGGCCTCGGGAACCGGCAGGACGGAGCTCCCGGGCGGCTGGCGGCGAGGCGGCGGCGATCGGCTGAGGCCGCCGGGCAGGCGGGGGAGGAAGCGGGCGGCCGCCGGGGCCAGTGTCATGGAGCCCGGGGAGGTGAAGGACCGGATCCTGGAGAACATCTCCCTGTCCGTCAAGAAGGTGAGAGCGGCTGGATCGGGGCCTCAGCTCCCCCTGCCCGCCCGGCTCTGCCCTGCCGGGGTCCCCGGCCAGCGGGCTGGCTTCCCCCCCACCGTGGCCGGGCTGCAGCAGAGAGTCCACTGGCCCGGCTTCCCCACCATCCCCAAGCCGGGCTGCCTTGGGCACTGTTGACCACCGCCAGACCCAGCCTCCACAGTCTAGCTGGAGGCCCCACTGTGTGGGTCACTGGGTGGCTGCAGAGCACTCAGGCCAGACCCTCCCAAGAGATTTAGGCGCCATTGATTTCCTTGGGCCTCAGAGGACTGGGTGATTGAGGATCTGGAACTTGGTGTCCCTTAGCTGTCCTCGAAATCAGCTGGGGTGTGCCACGTCATGGAGGTATTCCTCACCCAACGCAGCCTCCAACCGCCCCCAAGCCTGGCTGCTGCGGGACACGATCTGTCTTAGAATCGGCATCACAGTCGACAGTGACACAGCTCATCAGGATCCAACTCGAGGTCCTGTCAGGGTGGCCCACATCACAGTGGTGGCACAGTTAGGCCCACATCATCAAAGGTCTTTTGCTGCCTGACCCCTGTTGATTTCAGTGAGGATTGTGTCTTCAGCATCTCAAAGCTTTTCTTCAACCCGCCTAGGGTGGGCGATGGTTATACTTCATCATGGCTGTGGCACAGTCTGTGCTCCCCACTTAATAGTGACTTCTAGCCCACGTGGGGTGGGCAGCAGTCCCTAGCGTGGTTGTCTCCATGCCCAAGATCGTTGCTCTGAAGTTTTCTGACCTATAGACCTTCGACTAGTTTGTACCCTGCCTGTAGATGTGTTCAACTCCACATACCATTTGTGTCCAACCTCAGCACGGCTGACGCACAGTTCTTGGCCATGTGGAGTGTAGTTTCAACCCTACGTGTAAGGAAAGCAGTGCCAGTTCTCCGGCTGTATCCAAGTTCTAACATAGTTCCTCTTCTATGTTCCCCCAACCTGGTTACCCAATCCTACACTCTGTGTAGGAGGACATCCCAAAGGGCATTACTTGGGTGAGAAACACCCACAGTCCTGCTGTCCCAGACACCAGCAGATGAGGCAGTGTAGCAGAACTGGCTTCGTTTTTCACAGAAGTCACTGGTTCCAAATAGGTTATGTAACTTGTTAAGTGTGGACTGGATGAAGCAACATGGTTGGCTGAGGCAAATGTTGTGTGGGTAGGCTGTACTAAGTCAGGGTGTGAACATGGAAAAGCCTGGCTGTACTTTACATGAATATAACTGTAGTGTAGGTGGGACTCCAGAGTCCGCACTCAGTGTGGTTATCAACAATCACAAGAGAATGTGCTTGAACCCTGATTGGGGGTTGGCTTACATAGTTGATTGCAACACAATCTTGTCCACACTAGTAAGAGAACTGTGTCTCTGTAACAGTGTTTAAGAATAATTTAGTTATTGTCTGATTGGGCGAGTTTTTCCTGCAGCTATTCCCATAGCTGGCTTTAGTATAGACTTGAGGGTGCTGTTTAAAGCTGCCTTTGAATGGAGAAGTTCTTTCCATGATTCACAGGGCACTGGAACTGAGTTCTGCATGCGTGCAGCTGAAAATAGAAGTAGGCCCAAAGTGTGTTGTGATTTAATGAGAACTTGTCAGAAGAAAAACGCCGAATGAAATTTCAGGGCTAACAAAAATAAGGGATGGATGGTACAAGGGTCCATGATGGTCTTCCGGTGAAAGAAGATCCAGAGTCTATTCTCAGCTCTGTAACAATTGATGTGTGACCTCAGGCAAGTCATTTAATCTGTCTGTGTCTCAGTGTATCCATCTGTAAATGGAGACGACTTCCCAGCCTCAAAGTTAAATCATTTGTGCTTTGAGATCCCTGTGAGAACCTCATCTCACAATCTCTGTAGTTGAGCAAAAATATTAGTTATAAACATTCCAGTCCTGGGCTCATACACAACTTTACTGATGCACCTTGGTCCAAATCCTGCTAATTCCAGCCCTGGGCTAGCAACAAAAAGAAAGGCTCTTACCAAGCATTTTTTCTTCATAGCTAAATGTTGCTTACACTAGAATTAGGCTGGATTGGTCCTTTTTTTGGCATAGATTTCCCAAGTGTGCAGCTTCATCATTGGTACCAACGGGGGGAGCAGGGGGAGGAGCTGGTGTAGGCATACTTCCCTGGTGTTTGTGATACTGTGTTTAGTCCTGCTCTGAGCAGGCTGAGATGGCATGTTGTTAAACACAGATACTGGGACTCCACTGAGTGTTGGCAACAGTGGTTCCAACCCAACTCTCAGTATAGACCTAGCCTTGTTATATACAAGTTATAACAAAGCCATCTGCAATCAAATAGCAAACCTCCAACTTGAGCTCCAACTCAGCCCTTAGCCCCAGAAATGGAGTTCTTCTTCCTCCAATGCATCACTCTCCTCTAGTTACAGGTAACTATTTTTACAGAGCTTCCTGAATACCTTGGTGTGTCTGACTTAGTCCCTCAGACTCCAGCCTTCCTATTTCACTCAGCCATGTGCATTAGTGTGAGGTCGGAACAGGTAGTTAATTCCCTGCTTGTTGGAAGTCAATAAGACCCTTCCAGACCCCAACAAAGCCCAGACGTAGATCTGAAAATTCACCTTGATCCTCACCTCCTTCATCCTCTGCTCTTCTAGTCAAGGTCTTTCCTAAGCAAGTCTGCTTAATCATTCTGTTTCGTCAAACTGTGTAGAATAGTTTTTAATATATCTAAGAGAGTATTTGATTTCTGGTTTCAAAACCACTCTGAGCCCTTTTAGCTACATAGAAAGTGTACTTTAATATTTGCCACAAAATAGCCAGGACAAAACCCAGCATCCAGAGGCTGAAACAATGATGGGTAGAGGTGAGGGAAAGCACCGATGAAGTCTAGGCCAGTGAGGGACTCTGCTCCTTCTCATAACTTCCAAAGCAACAACCTGAGATTGATCTGGTGCTTCTTAGTTTTACTGCTTCTTGCAGGTACTGAATAGCAACAAAAGTGACCTGATTTTTGTCATCCTTCACTTGGCTTCACATTGGGAAACTTTGGGGCAATAGCTGGGCTGTACTGCCTCAGGGCACTTCCAGCGTGGTACCTTCACAACTGTAAGGGCTAGAAAAATTAGACTTCATTCAGATTTTTATACTAGTGTTACTTTATTGCCTTCACTTTTGAGTTTCACTGGTGTGAGATGATAATCAGGCCCTCAGGCTTTCTCAGAATGAATGTCGCCAATAAATTCTGCACAAATTGATAGCAGTGGCCTCTTCCTTTGCTTGAGAGCGCTTTCTGCTGGCTGATGGATTCATCAAGTCTTGGAAAGGAGGCGAGAATACTTCTTTATTCCCCTCCCTCTCTCAGTGTAGTAATTAATGATCACGTGCAAGGTATCATCAGTAGTTGAAAATGTAATGGTGTCAAATTAATTAGAAAGAGTCATTTAAACTACAGATCATTTAAGAAGAGTGACAGAAATCAGATTAGTGGATCACAAGAAGGATCTTGTTAAACTCCCTTTGTAAAGTCCTCATGGAAGAATGTTAATTTGCCAGGAGGAGTTGTGTATCTTGGGTGTGTAAAATGAGGGGTGAGGTATCCTGACCCAATGGCACACTTGTGTGATTTATCGAGGCCAGCAGTTGTTTGTGTATTTGGCCTGCCAGTTCTGCATCATTAAAGTCCATGAGAGTTTTGCTATTGCTTAAAGTGGTACAGACTCAGGCCCCAAAGATACAGAAGAATGGGCAGAAATTTGGAGTTGAAGAAATGTAAATTGCCAGCCTCATCCTGAAAGGTGCCAAGTGCCCTTCTCTTCCATTGACTTGTATATGAGTTGAGGGGGCTCAGCACTGA
This sequence comes from Pelusios castaneus, assembly GCA_007922175.1. Taxonomy (NCBI): domain Eukaryota; kingdom Metazoa; phylum Chordata; order Testudines; family Pelomedusidae; genus Pelusios; species Pelusios castaneus. The sequence continues at coordinate 9,943,292 of ML685803.1, forward strand.
CAGAACAGACCTCCACTTGCTCTAACTGGAGCAAAAATGCTGGATGTCTGACCTTTCTCCTTAGTCTGCTCTGTGCTGATACTGCCTCTGGGAGTATAGAATCGTCTGCTGTTTTGAATCAAATATGTGGCTGATGTGTTGATTTACTGGCTGTAATTTGTCTGCTTTGTCTCCCTTATTAGGTATTCATTCAGAGGAGGAGGAGGTTAGGTTTTCGGGAGATGATGTGAACAACTTAGTGATATGGATTTAATTATTTCTCTTAGCTGCTCCTCCTCCTCTGCCTGTCACCTTGCATGCCCCAACAGGCATACGCACCCTATTTCCCGCCTGGACGGCTGTGCTCAAATGAATTATGTTAAAGGTAGCAATCTATGGATGAGTGTTTTTTTTAATTAATGTAGGGCCTGTCAAAGGCACAAGGCCATCAGTGTCATCATCTGAAGATCTCTGTACAGCCACATACCAATGACGCTGTAAGCTTTCTCACCCATGGGCCTCAACCCTGATAGGTGGGGCACTTCTTGAGGTAACAAAGCAGCTCAATCTTGGGCTTCTCTGTAGAAATTCCTACTCTGTGTACCTGTTGGCTGGGGACTGAATGGAGACCCCACAGTACAGTAGCAAATGAACACAGTATATATGCCTAGATTTTCATATAAATTAGTGACCAGCCATCTTCTGTTAGCCATATGCAATCAGTGACCTATATATGTCCTATGATCAAGCTTCTGGGCCATCCTGGTTGCTGTAATCTCCACTGCGAAGGAGGAATTTATTATTTGCCCGGTTGAAACTAGGTGCCAGGATGTGGATTCCTTAAAGCATAGCCTATGTTGCTAATTTCAGAAGTTTAAAAAACCATGAGCTAGACCCCAAATCATGGTTTTTGATCCATCTTCTGGTTTGTGAACTCTCATACCCCCACCCCTGGGACACATGGGGTGACAATGACCGTGTAGCTGCCTCTTGCCAATTCATAGTCAGTAACGTGGGTCTGGCCTTTACTGGAGGAGCACAGTCTGAAAGGCCCCCTGAGGTTAGACTACATCAGGTCTTCCACTTGCTCACCAAGCCCCCAAAATGCCCGTTTTTTAATTCTACGCCTCTCCAGCCCTCTAGCGATTCTCTGCCCTTGAGCCCCATCTTACTTACCGGTAATTCTCTGCCACACATTGATTATGCCCCTCCCACCCTACTATCTACCCTTTGCCCCCTAGCACCTCTGCTGTTCCTGCAGCTGCAGACCTGGGACCCTTGGGACCTGGGAGGAGAGTGGAATGGGGAAGGAGAAGGACAGCTTCAGTGGTTTTTCACACCCCTTCCTCCCCCAGACTTTGGGGCCAGCTCCAGGGTGTTCTTTGCCTTCTCCAGGACTAATGTTGAATGGACAGAGAGAAGAGATCAGCGGACTCATTTTTCACCAGGGGGGAATGGGGAGGAGGTGGTAGCAGAATTTTCCTGAGCTTCTGGAATCTTTCTGCTCAGCCCCCTCCCTCCCCCCGGTGGATGGGATAGATGCTGCTGTCTCCCCCTCCTCTGCCCCCACCTCAAAACTTCTCTCTGCTCCTAGAGAAGGAGCTTTGCCTGACTCCTGCAGCTGCTCTGGTTGCCGAGGAGACAGGCAGTGATGAAGGCAGCTGTTCAGAGTGCGGTTCCTCCTTGGCAGTCAGAGGCTGCCTGCAGCAGAAGCCCAAATGCTATTACTCTCAGTCACTGGCACCTACCCTTGAAGAGCTGTAGAGTAAGAGGGCACAACCTGACAGCCTTCATTGCTTACGCTCTCCTTTCTACAGAGTCCATTTGAGCACAGAATGGTTCCTCCCAGGTACATGACGGATGATTGATTTAACTGACCAAACGTACCAGGCAGATGCGCACTTCCCACATCCACTTTATGGTTAACGACTGGCTCGAGTCTGCCTAGAATTGACATTGTGCATCATCTTTTTTTGGACAAATGCTGCCTCAGGAGTGGGTGGGTGAGGTTCTGTGGTCTGCAATATGCAGGAGGTCAGACTAGGTGATCATGATGGTGCCTTCTGACCTTAAAGTCGCTGAGTCTGTGAGTCCTCAGCACTCGCTTGGTATTTTCCTTTTTAGTGAGCCCAGAGCAACTTCATTGTGGGTTGTATTAGATCTGCAACTGCACAACAACTTCTGTAGCTGTGTGTGTGATCTGTGCCTCCTATTGGCCAGCCCAGAAAGAGTCGGGGCTTTTCATAACCACTTTAACGGAGATAGTCTGTTGAGTAATAAACTATGGGTAGCAAAGCAAATGTCGCAACCAAGTGCACGGGTCCTTTCCACTCATACTGTTGACCTTGGGAGCTTGTATTTTTTGTGCATTATCCCAATAGCCCTCTACCAACAAGGGTCATTGAGTGTGATTTAATCTCCTTATGACGTTCAAAAGGTTTCATTTGAAACCTCTTACCTTATGAAAAGAAGATCAGACTTTCTTGTAGGCTCATCACAAAGTGGGAAGTGACTCCAGAGAAAGTGTAGCTTCAAAATATGTCAAGGACAGGGACCTGCTCCCCATAGCTTGAGAACTTTCTTCCGGTATCCCCCAAGGGCAGTCACTGGCCACCAGGATTTGTACAAAGAGTCCATTGGAAGGACTGTCTACTAATAATATAGTTCAACACAGATTGCTGAAATCAAAACTCATCGAAGTATTGCAATTTATTTTTTGCAAGTATGTTGGTCATTTCAAGCTGTCTCTTTTGAAATGACTACTGCTATGTCTTAATGCAGAGGATGTAATCGGGCTTATCTGTCACAGTCATAGAATCATAGAATTAGAAAGGACCAGAGGGTCATCTAACTCCCTGCCAAGATGCAGGATTTGTTGTGTACAAACCATCCAAGAGAGAGGACTATCTAGCCTCCTTTGGAAGACCTCCAGTGAAGAAGCTTCCACAACCTCCTGTCTGTTCCATTGTTGTGCTGTTCTTACAGTTAGGAAGATTATCCTAAAACTTGATCTAAATCTGCTATATTGGGTCTGAGATCCCTTTATAACTCTTCGCAGCCTACTTTAGACTTAACTATCTTGAGTAATTTTGTATATCTGCAAATTTTTCACTTCACTGTTTACCCCTTCTTCCAGATCATTTATGAATATGTTGAACAGTACTGGTCCCGGTACAGTCCCCTGCAGGGCACTACTATTTACCTCTCTTCATTCTGAATACTGACCATTTATTCCTACTCTTTGTTTCCTATCTTTTAACCAGTTACTGATCAAGGAGAAGGACCTTCTCTCTTTTCCTATGATCACTTATTTTGCCTAAGAGCCTTTGTTGATTGATCTGGTTGATCTAAATACACTATATCCACTGGATCACCCTTGTTCACATGCTTGCTGACCCCTCAAAGTATTCTAGTTGATTGGTGAGAATCATGTTGACTCTTCCACAACAAATTGTGTGATGATTCTGTCCTTTACTATAGTTTCAGCCTATTTATCTGGTACTGAAGTGAGGCATTCTGGCCTGTAATTGCCAGGATTGTCTCTGGAGTCTCTTAAAAAATTGGCATCACATTAGCTATCCTCCAGTCACCTGGTACAGAAGTTGATTTAAATGATAGGTTACATACCCCAGTTTGTAGTGCTGCAATTTCACATTTAAGTTCCTTCAAAACTCTTGGGTGAATCCCATCTGGTCCAGATTACTTATTACTGTTTAATTTATCAGTTTGTTCCAAAACCTCCATGAATGCCACCGCAATCTGAGAGAGAGAGTTCCTCAGATTTGTCACCTAAAAAGAATGGCTTAGGTTTGGTAAATTCCCTCACATCCTTATCTGAGAAGACCAATGCAAAGAATTAATTTAGTTTCTCCACAATGGCCTTACCTTCCTTGAGCGCTCCTTTAGAATCTGGATTGTGCCTTGGGCCCATTGCTTGTTTACAGGCTTCCTGCTTCTGATTAGGTGTGGGGGTGGTGGTGTTATTTTTGAGTCTTTGGGTAGTTGTTCTTCAAATTCTTTTTTGGTTTTCCTAATTACCTTCACTTGCCAGAGTTTATGCTCCTTTCTATTTTCCTCACTAGGATTTAACTTCCACTTTTTAAAGGACGCCTTTTTGCCTCTGACTGCTTCTTTTACTTTGTTGGTTAGCCATGGTGGTATTTTTTTGGTTCTCTCATAAGATTTTTAATTTGGAGTATACATTTAAAGCCTCTGTTGTGGTGTCTTTAAAAAACTTTCTGTGCAGCTTCCAGGATTTCACTTTTGGCAATGTCCTTTTAATTTCTGGTTAACTGATGTCCTCATTTTTGTGTATTTCCCCTTTCTGAAATTAAATGCTACTGAGGCTGTGGGTTGCTTTGGTCTGTCTCCTCCCCTCCCCCCAAGTTGTTACATTTTATTATGCTGTGGTCACTATTACCAAGCAGTTCAGCTATAGGCACCTCTTGGACCATTTCATGTTCATTTTACATTCAGTCCTGGATATTGTATCACCAGACAGATTCAGACAAACTGGTGGGAATTGAGACAAGATCAACACAAATAGTCTAGGGGTCTGTAAAGACTGATCTGTGAGGAGCTGTTAAACGTGCTAAATCTGTACTGTTTGGCTAAATGATGGCTAACAAGGGGAACACACGTCTACAGATATTTGAATGATGCAAAGATCAAGAAGGTAAAAAGCTTACTTGTTGTGGTAGGCAGGGATGTAGCTAGTGAGAGAGAAAAAACATCTGTAGTTGCTTCAAAGGGGTAGTCTATTGCGGAAAAACAAGAGTCCTGTGGCACTTTAAATGATCTGACCTCACCTTCCTCTATGTGCTGTTCCCCAGTGTTTGAATCCTAACACCTATTTTGATTTGCTGTTACAGCCTGACCTGATCCTATGTCATATACTCCCCTTTATTTTTTTCCTCCCAGTCTGTAAGTTTCCCATCTTCAGTGTCTGATGAAGTGGGATTTTCTCCCACGAAAGCTCATGCGATAAATAAATCTGTAGTTGCTGTGATTCTATGAAAGATTCCTTCAGTACTGATCAAATTGACAAAAAATCAAAAGGCTATTTCTTCCTGTAAAGAGAATCATGTTAGTACATCCATGATTTGTAGAAGTCTGATTTTTAACTGTGATGTTGATCAGATTTCTTTATTCTAAAGTTTTACTGGAGAGCAGTAACCGACTTCTCAGAACCAGTTAGCTCGTTCTTTCTACAGTACTTTCCAGGCTTGCTTGTTTTTCTCTGCCTTGCAACATGTGCACTCTATTATGCTGAAGAACTTGTGACCTCTACTGCCTTTTTCTGTAACATCGGGAACCCAGAAGTCATGTGCCATCCCTATGTCTTTATCATCTGTGTCTGATGAGGCATACCATGATATTCAGACCTGGGTGTCAAGACTAGGCTGTTTCAATCTTTATTTAAGATGCTAACCTTGCCTGCAATGACTAGGGCCCTACCAAATTCAAGGGTCATTCTGGTCAATTTCACACCCCTAGGGCTATGTCTACACTTACTAGTTAGTTCGAATTCACTTTAGTTTGAACTAAGCAAGTGCCATTCATGTTCATTGAGTTCAATGGGCTGGTTAGTTCGAACTAAGCAATTAGTTCGAACTAACATGGCCACATTGATTAATTCAAACTAACTAATTCGAATTAACCCTTAGTTCGAATAGCATATTCAAATTTATTAGCTCAATTTAAGGAAGCCCTTACTTTGAACTAATTAAAGCCTAGTGTAGCCATGGCTTTAGTTAGTTCGAATTAAGCTTCCTTAATTCGAACTAATTTCCCAGTGTAGACATAGCCTAGGATTTGAAAATGGGTCAATTTTCACATTTTCAGATGTTTGCCCCTGAAATTTCACAGTATTGTAACCAGGGAGTTATGGGGGTGGGGGACCAAAACTATTGCAGGGTACTCATGGGATTGCTGCCCTCACTTCTGTGTTGCCTTCAGAGTCCAGGTCTGAAGGCAGCAGCCATGGAGCTTCCTGCAACCAAAGAAGGTTCTCGGGGGGGAGGGGAATCTGATCTCCCCTGTGCTGTTGGGAGTGCTGCAACCAGTGGTGGATTAGGCTCATGGGGCCCATGCCTGGGAGCTCTAGCCAATATAGGAGCCCCCTGGAAAAACTGAGCACCCCGAGCTGCAGCAGAAGCTGAGGGTCAGAAGCCCTGAGCCAAGGTGCCTTGGCAGAAGGTCAAGGGTATAGAAGTGCCAAGCTCAGGTGCCCTGAGCAGGAGAAGCCATGGAGCAGATGCACCGAGCCCAATTCCTGGTGGGGCTGGGAGAGGGACAGGGCTTGCTCTTCCCCTGCATAGCTGCTCTTGGGGGGAAGAGAGGGGTCTGATCCACCTCCACCAATGGGACACCATGTGGCTGCAGGAAGTGCCAGGGCTACTCTGCAGCCACAACTCATCTGGCTGCAGGAAGCGTTATCTGGAGGTGGGTCTGATCCCCCCTGAGGGCAGCCATACAGAGGAAGAGTAAGTCCCGTTCCTCCTCAGCCCTGCTGGAACTAACAGCTTGAGCCCAGAGCACAGTAGGAGCTTCCAGTTGGGGTGCCCCCAGCCCCATCCCTCCCTCTTTCCTCCAATAGCTAGAGTTCACTGGTGAGGTCTGGTTTTATGGCCCATGCCAAGTTTTATATGGCCGGGAATTTTGTAGGGCCCTAGCTATGACAAATTAAGAGGCTGCTCCCTAGGACATGCAAACAGGCACATGTCTCCGGCACAAGTAAAAACCAATCTCCAGTTTGTGTCTGGCTGCAACAGGGCTGTTTGTATAGACGGGTACAAACCACTGCTGCCTGCAGTAGGATTTATCTGTCGGAAAGAGCAAACCTAAATTAAAATGAAGTCCCTTGCGTTTGAAAATCCACCTGTGTAGGACATCCTGCAATCCAGTAGTTCTAATGGGCCTTAGGAGAGCTCATGAGTAGCGAGATACAGAAGCTGTAGGCCTGAGATTCCAGTCTGTTGGTGGAATGCTTAAAAATGCAGGAATTTGTGTTCTCTTCCAAGCCATACAACTTCTGCCCTCTACGGATTCAGCTACCTCTAATCAAGGCTCCTATTTTGGTGCACCATGAACATGTTATGTCTATTTCCTGACTATTTTGACATCAGTTAGAACTGTTTCTAAAGTGGCAATCTGCTATGTGGGGAAAGTCATTGGATCTGCCAGGAGAGCAAATATCTGGACAATAGCACTACTGGTTGCAGCGCATGTTGTGTTGATCAACTTTGTGTTTCTGGGGTGAGAAATTGAATGCCGTGATCGCTGCTTTGTCAGATGCTTGTTCTAAGAAGTGCTGAATCAGATCAGGTAACCCCTGGAAATGTGCACCCTGATACCCCCAATGTATCCTGCCTATGCCAAAATGCAGAGATTTCATGCTTTGCACGTTTTTCATTTCTTGGTGGTCTTAAGGTGGAACCCAGAAGAGAAGAGTATTGATTGGCCAATTGTGTTGATCTTCAAGAGCTAAATGAGATTCTCCATCTCTCTAATCAATTGAATCTACCTCAGGAAATGAGACCCAATAAAATAGACCTAGAAAAAGTAACAATGAAGGAGAGGGCATCACTGCAAGAGCTGTTTGTTGATAGAAATACTATCTAGTGTCTTTCCTGCCCTTCAAAATTCACTTCCTTATTAATGAATACAAGACTGGGAAGAGTTACAAAGGGATCTCACAAAATTGGGTGACTGGGCAACAAAATGGCATACAAAATTAATTGTTGATAAGTGCAAAGTAATACACATTGGAAAACATAATCCCAACTATACATATAAAATGATGAGGTCTAAGTTAGCTGTTATCACTCAAGAAAGAGGTATCGGAGTCATTGTTTTCTGAATTCAGTTGTCAGCAACAGTCAAAAAAGCTAATAGAATGTTAGGAATCATTAGGAAAAGGATGGATAATAAGACAGAAAATCTCATATGCCTCTGTATACATCCATGGTATGCTCACATCTTGAATACTGCATTCAGACCTGGTCACCCCATCTCAAAAAAAAGATAGATCGAAAAAGGTAGAGAGAAGGGCAACAAAAAGATTAGGGATATGGAACGGATGAGGAGAGATCAGTAAGACTTGGACTTTTTGACTTGGAAAAGAAATAACTAAGGGGGATATGATAGAGGTGTGTAAAATCTTGAGTGATGTGGAGAAAGTGAGTAAGGAGGTGTTATTTACTCCTCATTACGCATGAACTGGGGATCACCTAATGAAATTAATGGGCAGCAGGTTCGAAACAAACAAACGAAGGTATTTTGTCACACAATGCATAGTCAACCTGTGGAACTCTTTGCCAGGGGATATTGTGAAAGTCAACTCTATAAGTCGGTTAAAAAAAGAACTAGGTAAGTTTCTGGAAGATAGGTCCATTCATAGCGAGTAGCCAGGATGGGCTGGAACGCAATCCCATGCTCTGTGTCCCTAGCCTCTGTTTGCCAGAAGCTGGGGAGTGGATGACAGGATGGATCGCTTGATGATTGCCTGTTCTGTTCATTCCCTCTGAAGCACCTTGCATTGGCCGCTGTCTGAAGACAGCATACTGGGCTAGAAGGACCTGTGGTCTGACCCAACATGGCCGTCCTCATGTTCTAAGGCAGGCTGTGCCCACCTCCATTGTTCCAGTTCACCTTCTCCATTCCTAATCTCATTCCTCGGCCTTCTCCCTCAGATCAACAATTACTGGGCTTGGCCAGGGGCTGGGAAACTGTCACTCAGAAGTTGAGGCCCTAGATGAGAGCTCCATGCCCTGTGCGTCATCCCTCACAGATTCAGGGTCACTCCCAAGGCTTGTTCTACTGTGTTCTCACTGCCAAGCCCTGAGCCAGCTTCTAACTGTCCTTTGGTCACATTGCTAAATTGGGCTTTCCAGACTATATCAGCACAGGCTAGCAGGCAACATGCAGTGCCCTGGCTCCGCACAGGCTCTGCACAGGTTCAGTCCATCTGTCACAGGCTCTGTTTTTGGATACTGTGCGTCTTACCAATGGCTCACATGTGCCACCAACCTAATTCCCCAGTCATGAACTTGCTAACAGTTGAAGCATTGTCTGGTCAGAGAAAGCTGCCTGCTCACTCCCTTGCTAGCGTAATTGAAGATGTTATCAGCTGCTCTGGAAGGTTGAGAGGTTGGAAATGGAGGTTAAAAGAAGCCCAGTGCAATTAAAGTTACATTATTAGCCTCCACTTCCAGTCATGCACAGATACGTGCACTTGTTCTGCAGTCCTATCAGAGTAGAATAATAATTGCTGATAGAAGCAGGGTAGTCAGGGAAGGGGCTTTTTAATTCCTCACTTAAATCAATGGCTCTGCAAGAAAACAGTGGTTAGTAGTAAGAGCTGGCCCAGAAGTGTGCATTGGGTGGCCCCATCTGGCTGTTTATTTTGCTTTTTCAGAATGTTTGTTTTGCCAAAGTATCTCTGAAGCAGTACCGAAGAATTTCAAACCCAGTTAAGCTAAGCATTCAATAACCAGTCAGTGGCAGAGACTACAGTTGAGTCATGAAGGGGCAGTTCCAGGTGTGGAAGAAATTTTCATAGTTTTGTTGCTTCCAGTGAGGTTTCCCCCCACCCCTCCCTTCACCAGGGAAGTTTCTATTTCTTACTCCTCTCCTGGGAGAGAATGTGACCTAATAGTTAGAACAGGATATGGGAGTCAGAATTTCTGTCCCAGGCACCTCTCTCTACTCATTTGCTGGGAGAGCTGTTGGGTAAGTTGCTTAACTTCTCTGAACCCACATACATATGTAAAATGGTGATAGCATTTACCTATCTCACGGGGGATCCTGGAACTTTTTAACCTTTAAAAAACTTCTTCCAGGCTTGATCAGGGCTGCAGTGCCATGTCTCAAAGCCTGGTATTTAATTGTTATGTTTTCTCACAAGAGAAGTGAAAAACCTTCCTCCTTAGCATCAGCAGCTTATATGTCACTTATTCTATTTCAGGAGGAGATGGCATTGAATCTAAGGAGAAGTACAGGCCTTCTGTAGAGCATTTTGGTGCCAATATTTCAGAAATTAGGAAAGCAAAAAATATCAGTTGATCCTTGCTTGCTTCTGTATTGTCCATTTTCAATACACTGAATACCTACCGGCCAACAATCAGTTCTCAGAATGGCTTTTGTTACTTTTCACTGCAGCACTTTCCATGTCTCCCAGTCCTGATGGGGCATTCTGCAAGTTGAAGCAGTGAGTAGAGCCCACAATCTTTTCTCACTTCTCCATTTGAGCAAAAGCTTGCTGCCTGCGCAGCATCCAGCTTTTGATGCCTTAAGTCATGTTGTGTAGTGCTGCAGCCTTTAACATCTCCATTCTTCTGAGATGGGGGCAGCGCCCAAGCTAATCTTGAAGCAAGGCCAAAAGTTGCAGAGTAGCAGCAATCTTCATAGCTGGACATCCAGCGTTTCAACTCTCTCTGATCCCACCACATGGCAGATTTGGTTTTCCATAGGCCTTTAAAACTTTCTCCATAGTACTCTAGGGTATGATCTCTCTCGAGAAGCCTCTCCTCCAAAGACGTCAAATGAAATGACATAGCAAAACCAGACCTCAGCTTGGAGTAACCTGAAATACCGTGCTTTATCCACAAGTTATCTTGCCAAAGGAATGGGGAGAGTGGGAAGAGGGCCTCTTCAGTTCTATTCAACTTTATCTCTGCAGGAGAAGAGCAGGAAAAAGTGGACCGACAAGATTCCTGCCCACCAAGATTGGAGTTCAAGTCTGTTTGTCTTTGAAGATCTGATGAAATTACTAGCCTATGAAGTGGTCTAAGGAATGTCACATCCAGCCCACTTTTGGGTGTCGTGTTGAGTCTGACCTTGGTGATTTGAAGGAGGAATGCCCATCCCTCAGCTCAATTCCTGGCTGGTAAATGAAAAACAAAAAAGATTTTTCAGTGACATTAGAGCCCGTCCCCTTGGAAATTGAGTCATGGCCCCTGATGTGCAACAGTTAAAAGTGCCAACTCCCCGTCTCTTCTTCTGCAGCCCTGTTTATCCAGACAAGTCCCCTATTCCCTGTTGGCCAAACAGTTCCTACTGTACCTTGTTTATAAACATCTACATTGACAGCCGTATGATTATTTTATTTGGAATCATGAGTTTTACTTGGCAAAAGACTTTCTATCCACCTTCTTGCCTGGCTGACAGGTGGCCTTGGTTTTGTTCGGAAGTGTCGCAATGACAGCCGGCCCTGTTCAGAACTTGCTGTGTCCCATTACTTGTGAAGCTGAGAAACAACCAGCAGAGATGCCTTTTGGGTAGGGACACCATTTATTTTGTCCTTTGGAAAGCCTATAAATAACTTTGGCTCTGAGCTCCTTTGAGCTAGCATTCTGAATGGAGCAACATCTTGCTTCATCTCCTGTGTCGGCTTTGCTTATCATTATCATATTAAGACTGAAGTTACTCGGTTAATCCAGCATCTGCAGCATGAATGAACTCAGGGAATGTTGAACTGAACCATGACAAGAGTGTGGGGGAAGGGAGAGAGGTGTCCAAATGGAAAGTCATAGAATAATATCCTTGAAGGAAACGGTACCACATTGTCAAAGCTTTCTGTCCTTGCTGCCCGTCCAGCTGCTAGTGTCTATATTTAAGTTACCAGCTCAGCCCACAGCCACAAACAGGAAATGACTTCCCAGGAGCATCACATGGGAAAGAATATTTGATCACCACGCTCCAAACAAGTTCTTTTGGCCACATGACTAAGCAGGCAGAGGGAGGTTTGTTTTGAATTGTTAATTTGTGCTGTATAAGGCTATTTGCGGGAGGCAAATAAACAGGACGTATAAAATACCCCAAGTTCTTTAAAGCAGGGATGAGCAATGCTGTTGTTTGGCATAGCATGCAGCATGTTGTTGAAGATCTGCAAGCAGGGATGGCCGAAGGGTTTTTGGCACCCTAGGCAAACTATGACATTGGCGCCCCTCCTATCCACATTTTATATATAGAAAAATAATAACATATTCATATATTTTTTTAATAGAGGGAAAAATTCACTTTCATCTAATTTGGCACCCCTTAAAGCCTGGTGCCCTCGACGACTGTCTAGTTCGTGTATATCGTAGGGGCGGCCCTGACCCTGGACAGTCTAATTTAGAGAGTGTGTTCTATTCTAACTTTCCTATCTCCTTTCATGGGCATCAGTCATTGTGGAAGTACCATTTATTTAAGGAGGGGTGGTGTCTGCGTTCGAGTCCAGAGGAGAAGTATCTGTGCATTTCAAACTCAGACAATGTGGAAGGAATAGGGACCCCTATTATTAGAGCCCTTCACAGATACAAAAATGTGGATCCGCATCTGCTCACTGTCCGCCTGAATCTGATCTGGAATGCGCATGCTGGGTTTTATGTTCAACCACATCTGTACCTCCCCAGCCTCACAGGAGCTCTTGCTCTGACTATAGAAGCAGATCATCTGTCTGATTGCTGGGAGGGGGCAGGGAGGAGTAGGGCCGTCCCGTGGGGGGATCGGGGCCCAGGGCCAACTGGTCTAAGCGGGGCCCTGCCATGCCCCCCCAGGGAGCCAGCCTGGGCAGGGAGGCTGAAGCCCCCAGCGGGGAGCTGGCTCCGGCCCTGGCCCCAGAAGCGGGGGCTGCCAGTGCGGAGAGCCGGCCGTATCTGGGACCCCAGGCTGCTGGTGCCCCAGCTGGGGACCCGAGGCCGCTGCCGGCAAGGGCTGGCCCTGGCCACATGGGGCAGGCCCGCCCAGAGGCGGGCTTTGGCCACCTGCCCCGCCCCTGGAGCTGCCTGCTCCGCCTCAGGGGTGGGGAGAGCTAGCCCAGAGGCTGGGTTTAGTGCTCCCGGCCTGCCCCACTGCTTTCGGCTCCCTGCCAAAGGCAGCGGGGAGCAGCAAAGAGTGTGGCCGTGGGGGGGCTGTGGGGCCCGCATAACCGCGAGGCCCGGGGCGATCGCCCCATTCACTCTCCCCCTAGGGATGGCCCTGGGGAGGAGGGAGTTGCTGGGGCTACTAGAGTTAGTAGAGGTGGGGCTATCCGGTCAGCTGAGCCCCCATGAGTGACTGTCTCTGATAGACTGACAGACTGCAAACAGAGCTGAGCTGGGATTGGCTGGAGCTCTTGGCAGCTGTGGCAGAGGCAGCAGCTGCAGCACTCAATCGCACCCTGGGCAGATAAAAATAGAATCCACATCCAACCTCCAATCCACAACAGTGGATCTGCAAATATCTGCAGCCGCAGCCGCGGTTATGGATACTCACGGATCTGAAGCGGATACCTGCAGATCTGCAAGGTTCTACCTATTATTTTTGTCTAGTGAGTAATGTGGATCTACTTGTGTATGAGAGCCAAATTAATATTTGGGCTCCACCATAAGGAAAACTCATGATTTCAAGGAGTGGTGTATCTGGGCAAGGAGTTGAGGGTTCAGCTCTCACTATATAGGAAGCGATGAAGAGCAGAGTAAATCTCCCCTCAGCACATACATGTGCATTCTCCTATACTTCCCTTGGGTTTGTCAGAAGAAAAGAATAGTATCCTATGAGGTAAAGGAAGGGGAGAGGATTGAAATCTACTTGAGAAGTTTACCATCAAAGTAGGAAAAGGGCCAAAATACAGATGTGAGGAGAAAACCCATTCTTTAACCTACGGTCAGTATCAGAATTTTAAGTACAGTCTATGCAGTGTGAAGAGGCCTGTTGCTGAACAGAGGAAAATGGAAATCCCTGTTCCTTCCAGCCTGAAGTTGAACAGATCACAGTGAGGAGTACAATGGACCTACCATCGATCAGATGTTGGCCCCATCCCTGATCTGCCAGGCCCTGCCCCACTGTCACCTGAAGACCCACACCACTGGGATAACACTTTCCTGTCAAGATGGCACCTGACCCCTCTGAGAACTCCTTTCACCACCCTCCATCTCTCAGGGTGGGTTTCACCCCTGTATGATCTCCTCGGAGAGCAGATCGAGCAAGTAGGTGGGGCGGCAGGTTCTGGGTGTAGTGGAAGCAGGTTCTGTGACTACTTGGAGGTGAACTTGTGAGCCCTCTAAAAACTCCTCTTGCTGCCCTCCCCCAAGAGGGGTGGTTTTCATCTCTGTAGGGCCTCCCCGACAGCAATTAGGCAGTGGGGGGGGAGGTTCCATGTGAGCCTCTGAGGACTCCCCCCACCACCCTCTGCCAATTGGAGTTGGTTTCACCCCACTTAGACCGTCCCAGAAGAGAAATGTGCACCAGTCAGAATGGATGTAGCACAGGGGTCGAAGCCGGAACCTCAACTCAGTCTCTGGAGGTTTGGCCGACCGGAATCTCTGCCCCAGAAGTCCCAGTGGCACGTGGAAGAGTCTGTCTTGTTTCAAGAATGCGTGTTTCAGAAATCATGGAAATGGTGAGAGGAAACATGGATTCCTTCCCCTCCCCCGTGAGAACCTGGGAGTTTGTTTTAGCTCCCAGGGCATTTGCTACTACAAGAGTGACAGATCTGAGCAAGGACGAGATACTGAGCCAGCTCATCTGTTGATGCATATGCCAGAACCCAAGACCCAAGCGGTGGTGAGGCAGCCCAACGAACACAGCGATCTCTTGTTGTCACCAGCAGAGAGAACAAATGTAGAAGACCTGGCACACGCAAATACGTGATCAGAAATGATGATCAGAGAATGGGACTTAATGGGGTTATGAAATGACCTGGGCGTTGTGTAAATCCAAATAAATAAATAAATAAAAGCAGGTGGGGGGGCAGTATATCTGTTTCATCCTTGGGGAGCCCAGTGTTGCCTTTCTAGATGCCCCAGAGAGCATGGCAGTAGATAGTGAAGATGAATGGGAGCTAATCCAGGAAGTTTTTGGAGAGTGTTGGGACAATTTTCTGGTGGAGCAGCTAGGCTGAGCTAGCCCCTGCTCCAGAGCCCTAGTCAAGGGTAAAGTGAAACCAGCTGGGTGAGCTGGCTGGCCAGGGAGCTGATGGGGAGCAGCTGGTGGCTTTAGTTACCAGGCTCCATAAAACCTCCCAGGGAGGAAACAGAAGGGGGGAGCCAGGAAGAGCAGCCAGCAGAGGAAAAAGCTGTCTGCAGTAAAAGCCTAAGTTCCCTGACTTCAGGCTGGGCTGCTAGAGCGCCTCGAACTGAATGGCCTGTACAAGCCTGTTTATAGACAACAGAGTCCTGTGGCACTTTTAAAGACTAACAGATTTATTTATCGCATGAGCTTTCATGGGAGAAAATCCCACTTCCACTCCCCTGCATTTAATTTCCTCCCACTCTGTAACTTTCCTATCTTCAAAGCGTCTGACAAAGTGGGATTTTCTCCCACGAAAGCTCATGCGATAAATAAATCTGTTAGTCTTTAAAAGTGCCACAGGACTCTGTTGTCTTTCTACAATAGACTAACACGGCTACCCCTTTGGAATTTAAGCCTGTTTATAGTTGATGGTGGGTTGTGCAATGCAATAAAGTGCACTGGTGATCCTGGGAGCAGAAGCCTGTGTATGCCTGTGGTGGGATCCAGCAGGGGAGACGAGGTGAGCCTGTTACAGGCTGTGCTTCCCTTGGCATGCTGCACAGAAACAAATAGCAATTGGTAGGGGAAGAAGAGGTTGATGCTTGTGCAGCAATGTGAACGTGAGATGGTTGAGTTCAGAAACCTGACAGAAGGAAAAAGGAGAAGAGCACCCTGGATTTCAGGAAGGAAGACTTGGATTGCCTCAGGAAACTGATGGGCAGGATCTCCAGGAAGGTAATCTGAGTGGGAAAAGAGTCCAAGAAAACTGGCTGTGTTTGAAAGAAGCCTCATTAAGGTACAGGAACAAACCACTGTGACATGCAGGCAGAATGGTAAATATGGCAAGTGACCAGCGTGGCTTAAGAGAAATCACTGGTGAACTTAAAGTGAAGAAAGGAAGCTCACAAGAAGTGGCAGCTAGGACTGATGACTAAGGAGGAGTACCAAAATTTTGCTCAAGCATGCAGGTGTGAAATCAGGCAGCCAAAGCACAACTGGAGTTGCAGCTAAGAAGGGATGTGAAAGGAAATAAGAAGGGTTTCTACAGGCATGTTATCAGCAAGAAGAAAGATAGAGTTAACTGTGGGCTCTATACTGAACGGGGAAGATAAGTTGTGAGAGATGATGTGGGAACTCTGTTTTGCTTTGGTTTGTTTTTGCCTCTGCCTTGACGGACAAGATCAGCTCTCAGCCTACTGCACTGGGCAGCAGTTTATGGGGGAGAGTGAGCAGCCCTCGGTGGTAATGCACCAGAAAGAGTTATCTAGCGTGGTAATGGTATGTCCATCCTGGAAGTTTTTCTAAGGCCTGGCTTGACAAAGCCCTGGCTGGGATGATTTAGTCTGGGTGGGGTCTGTTTTGAGCAGGGCTTAAACTACATGCCTCCTGAGACCCCTTCCTAGCCTAGTCTCCCATGGCTCAAAGGAGTCCATGTTTTTGCTCAACATTTCAACGATTTCTGAAACACACATTCTGGAAGCAGGATGGACTCTTCTGTGTGGCGCTTGGACTTCTGGGAGCAGTGCTCCCGGTCGGCCAACAGTCAAGCTCCGGAAACTGGATGGAGATTACGGCCAAGACCCCCGCGCTACACCCATTTCGATTGGTACACGTCTCCCTTCTGGGATGGCCTGTGGGGGAGAGACCAGCTCCGATCGGTAGAGGGAAGGGGGAGACATCCTCAGAGTGGTCACATGCTCTCTTCTGGGGGGGCGGGGGGGCTGGTCAGTACACCCAGGCCCTAATTAGTCAAATCCCCTCTCGGGGCAGTCCGAAGGGTCTGAAACCCATGCTGAAGAGGACAGTGGGAGTTCTCAGGGGGTGGCATGACCCACTTCTGAATGGGTCAATCTGTTCTCAAGGGTGGTCTGATGAGGGTGAAACCCACCCAGAGGGGTAAAAGGTGGAGGAAGGAGTTCTTAGAGAGGTCACATGACACTTTAGTGATGCTGGTCAGGTGTCCATCTTGACCTGGAAGTGGTATTGTCAGGCATAGGTCTTAAGGTGACGGAAGGGCAGGGCTTGGGAGTCAGGGGCGAGGCTAACATTTGATAGATGGGTCCATTGGAATGCTCTCTGTGATCTGGTCAATGCTCAGCTGCTGGACTGCATATCCTAAAATGACAGAAAGAGAAAAGGAAGTTTAGAGTCATAGGTGAAAATCCATTTCCATACCCTGTAAAGACTTGCAGTCTGACCTGCCCAACAGAGCTATAGGAACCTGCTCCCCGTCCCTCAGATTCCTAATAAATGCCTTCCTGTTTTAAAGGAGAAAATGCAAAGCCTTTCTGTCCTAGGAGAGCAGAAGAAGAAAGTAAAGGATTGCTGTAGGCAGCAGTGAACACCAGTATAGCATAAAGGACTTGCTTTACCGGAGGACAATGAGTAAATGCTACTCTCATGCATGTCCTTTTCCAGGGGGGGCGGGGAGATAGCCCAAGGGAGTTCTTAAAAACATTGCTATTCTCAACCTCAAAAATCTGTCTAAAATCTACAGTCAAGGAAAGAAGGCATTGCTCCTGTCGTAGTCATAGAATAAGGAGCTCTTGCGATGAAACAGAAAATGGTTCTTCCTTACAATGAGTGTAGATAAGTGTATTGCCTGTGTTTACTTTTTTAGAAAAGTGGCAACCATATTGCATATCGGCACCTAAAGCTCTAACCAAACATGGTGATGCACTTCCAAGTGTTCACACAGAGAAAGAATGAGATATCCTAATACTTACCCTGTGGCAAAAGGCCTTCTCTGTTCACCAAATTTTTCATTGCTCTGTGGAGGGAATGCAAACTGAGGGTCATAGAGCCAGGAGGGTGGAGTCACCTTGAAATAAAAAGAATAGAAAGGAAATATTAGCCTCAGCGAGCAATTCTATCCTTTGTCTCCTGCCTCCCCATATTCCATAGTAGATACTAACAATACCCAATTATCCTACCTCCGAGTAAGACCAATGGTCATTCGAATTCAGTCCATCAGAATTACCTGCAGCGTTAAGCATATTGAAAGATGAGTGAAAACAAAGATTAGTAGGGAATGATGCTGAGGAGAGGATGTCTGACTGACAAAGGAGGCTTCTTCCTGAGTGAAATGGAAATAACAAAATATTAGCGGTGCAAAATGACAGATCCTAGTGAGTTCCTAACAAGAGTATTTTTAGTGGTAAGGAAAGCAATGTATGGGGAGTGTGTTTATGGAAGGCAGTGAGCAGGAAAGGAGCATGTCTGGCTCCAGCATGAAGCAGGAAACAATTGTTAAAAGTGTGGCTTGATACATTTTAATAATATTTCCGGAAGAGATCTCTGAGAGGAACCCAGACTTCCAACCATGCAACAGACATGTAGTTCAGAGGGAGACGTGATACCCTGTATGCTAAACAGAGCTGCCAGCAGGATCTTGTGTGAAACTGTCAGTGAGCCATATGCTATTCTGAGGCATTTTAGCTTAATTATGTACTAAAAGGCTCAACTTTTACCTTTCACCTCTCACCCCTCACCCCCTCTCTCCTCCCATGGCTGTCACACAGGCCCTCTTATTATTCTATACGAAGTGTATGCTGCAAAACTTTTCTGATCATCTTACCCAAGAATTCAGGATCATTTTCACAGTATCCATCTGTGTGGCTGGAGAGGAAAAAATCCTCAGACCTAAACTGAATAACAGTAGAGTTATTTACATTAGATGTGACAGAAATCTCCCATGCAGTTAAAGAGTGATGATCTGACAATGGGAATGTCTTGTCTTTTGAGAGTGGCCAGTGCCAGATGCTTCTAAAGCAAGAGCTATAACAGGGTCATATCAAGTTGTGTACAGACCCAGCTGCTTGCAACTAGAGTCTTAGCACAGCTGGAGCATGGGAGTTTCATCCCTCACCATCTCAAATAATAGCTATTGATAGAGGTATCCTCCCAAGAAACTTTCTAATTCCTTTTAGAATGCAGTTCTGTTCTTGGAATTGAAAACATCTCCTGGCAATGAATTCCACAGACGGACTATGCATTCTGTGAAGACCTTCCTTTTGTTTGTTTTAAATCTGCTGCCTATTAACTTCTGCATTGCAAACCAAGAATCAAATAAGTCCTGGGCAGTTCTTATGGCCGTAACTCTCTTGAAGTCCTTATTTCTATGACAAAGTGAATAGTCTTTCATTATAAACAAATTTAAACTGGGTAGTCCTTGGTGCTGCAGAACAATGCATGCACCTCGAGAAATGCTTTGTCATATCTAGCCATCATCCATCACAGAAATAGATAATACACAGGATATTGCACTAGGATCATAGGGGACCTGTTTTTGGTCCATATATGGAATAAATAGAACCCCACTCTGCTGAGTTTTAGACACACACCAATCCAGACTTCTGACATGTCCATCTATATATGACATAACAATCCATGCCACTATTATTTCCATATATGGGATAATGTGAGACTTATAATTGACACAAATGCCATTAATATTTCCATATATAGGAGAAAGGAAGCCACAGTGTTACTAAATTTATAAGACATAACAATCCATACCATTAATTTGTCCATAGATGGGATCAAATGAGCTTTGTAGGCTATGCATAGCAGCTGTCACACCCCCATGCAGGCATGGGGAACCCCCGTGCAGCCTGGCAGCCCCCGCCATCCCTGCAAGCCTGCTCCGAGTTTGTGATGATATTGACCTCTCTAGGGACTAGCCCCCAAAGAGAGATAAAAGCCCCAGTTTTAGGGAGAACTGAAGGTAATTCTCTTTCTGCTCAAGTGAGAGAGACTACTTTTCGAGCTGACGATCCCGAGTTCTGCTTCCTATGCTTAGCTGACAGCTGGCATCTCCTGTGCCTGTCTGCATCCAGCCCTGGGTTAAGCAGAAGTAGTTTATCACATAAGGGATGACAGGCACCTGTAGAGGGACTAGAGTAAGAGAATCCCTAGATCTGTTCCAGAGGGTTAGCCATGTTAGTATATTTCAGCAAAACAATGCATTAGATAAAATTATGTTCAATACATTTGTGAGTGTTTAAAATTGCCACAGGACTCCTTGTTCGTGTCTCAAGATCTGGAGTCTCTTTGTGATCTGGTTCAGCTTTAGCTGAATGTGACTTGTAGAAACTGCACTAGTGAAATGGTTCTCGCCGCCCACTGAAGGAATTGGTTCCTGTAAGCCGAGATTCTACGATGCAGCTAGTGGAAAGCTATACTCTCTCACGCTAGTGGGATGGTGTGATCGCCCGCCCTGTGAAGGGGGTGGTTACTTGTACACTGAGATTCTTCTATACAGAGCCTAAGGAGATCCATCCTAGAGAGTAGTCAGCCCCCTCAGAGAGTACCATGTGATATGGCTGGAGATAGCACTGAGGTATCTGTCCCTGCAGAATGTGGTAGGGCTATTGCACTGAAAGGTGTTACAACACATGTAGAGTCCAAAGGATGTGCATCCTCTAAGGATAGGCTCAGGTGTCCGTGGTGATGCACACCTGAGGCTTGATGCTTAAATTATGTCTGTTCTAGTGGACCTATACTTTACCCTGCATTGAATGTTCCCCCAGACAGGAATTAAGAATGCACGTATTCTGTTTGTTTTCTTCTTTCTCTGATTCCTTAATGGGGGCATTAAGAATTTTTCTGGTGGGTGGAGAATGCAGCTACCTTGTACTAGAGGGACCTAAGAACTTAATTGGGAGTTTTACAGTTGAGAAGATCCTGTGTGCTACAAATCCCGCTTGGGAGATGGCTTGGGAAAAACAGAGGAAGACCCTTCCTCTTGCAAGGAGCACAGAACCAGCATGTGCAGACTCCATTTTTGGGGAGTGAGAGCATGGGCAGAGCTGGCCCAAGGGGTTTTGGTGCCATAGGTGAACTATGACTTTGGGGCCCCCCTCCGCACATGTTATAAAAAAATGTACCATGTTAATATTTTTTTTTTTTAATAGAGAAAAAAATTCACTTCCATCTAATTTGGCTTCTCTTAAAGCCTGGTGCCTTAGGCAACCGCCTAGTTCACCTATATGGTTGGGCCAGCCCTGACTGCAAGTAACAAGGATCTGGATTATAGTTGTGGGATTGTTAAATGCAGGTAATGGTGCTGGGTTGGGGTATTAGTACACAGTGATGGTACAGGGTTATTCTGTTTATTTTTTTACCCAGCTATGTAGGGAGGTATTGGGAGACCTCTTGATGATCATTTTGCTACTGAAGTTACAGAACCAGGGAGGTGTTTATAATGATAATTTACCACCCCAGGCTGTCTCTGAATAGTTTCCAGCTAGTCTGGAGTTGTCCCTAAACATTTCACAATCTGGTTCAAGCATCCATGTTTCCGCCTGTTTTAGCAAAAAACAGCTTTAAAGGTTCATCACTAGCTCGGTGTCCTCCGATCAGTGTGGACATGAGCGATATAAAAATTAGATCACAATCCCAAACTAGAGATGACTTCTAAAGGCTAGGCCATGATTTTCAGCTAAAATCCTATTCCACCCCACTTCCTTGTCCCTGCCACGTCCCTTCACTCAACTGGCTCCACCATGCTTTCTGAAATAAATGCAAGTGCTTCCCATCCTCCTCTTCAAGGTTCTGCTAAATTCTCCTCTGGATACGATACGCCTTTGGCTTCCTTTCTTACTCTTCCGTGCCTTTGTTCATTCAGGCTTTCAGCCATACAGCTTCTTTCATATCCACCTCCTATTTTCAAGCCACTTTCCGTGTTCTCCCCAGCCCCAGGAGCTCCCTCCCCTAACGCCCTGGTTCCCCCCTTAAAACCCAGTGCTTCTACCAGGCTCACTAGTGTTGACCCACCTGTGCTGCTACCCAGCAATTTTAAAAGCTCCACCCATAAAATCCTATAATAATCACAGTCGCTCAGGCACGTCCTGTCTTGTCTCTTCATATAGGCTGAAAGCCCTGTGGGACAGTGGCCATGTCTGCCTCTCTGCCTTGCATAATACCAAGCTGAACTTCCCCAATAACTCTGTTCCACAGCTTTTGTGTGTATGAGATATATTGCGTGCCATCCTTTGCACAGTGGCCTTATTCTGCCATGTAGAAGACAGCAGTTAGTCACTGGATGCCTACCCCAGCGTGATGTGGCCTAGAACTGCTGTGATTTTGCAATCAGCCCCGAAGGCTGGGAGAAGGTGTTGCATTCCTCTGGTAGGCGTGTGGACTATTCCCACCCCTCTTCTCACAAGGTCATCTAGTCCAACCTCCTGCTAAAAAGCAGGATCACTCCCACTAAATCACCCCAGCCAGGGTTTTGTCTAACCGGGCCTTAAAAACCTCCAAAGATGGAGATTCTACCACCTCCCTAGATAGCCCGTTCCAATGCTTCACCATCCTCCTAGTGAGAAAGTTTTTCCCAATATCCAACCTTGACCTCCCCAGCTGTAATTTGAAACCATTGCTCCTTGTTCTGTCCTCTGTTACCATTGAGAACAGCTTAGCTCCCTCCTCTTTGGAGCACCCCTTCAAGTAGTTGAAGGTTGCTATCAAATCTCCCCTCAGTCTTCTCTTCTGTAGACTAAATAAGCCTAGTTCCTTCAGTCTCTCCTCATAAATCATGTTCCCCAGCCCCCTAATCATTTTTGTTGCCCTCCGCTGGACTCTTTCTAATTTGTTCACATCCTTTCTGTAGTGGGGAGCCCAAAACTGGACACAGTATTCCAGATGCAGCCTGACCAATGTCGAATAGATGGGAATTATCACATCCCTCGATCTGCTGGCAATACTCCTACTGATGCAGCCTAATATGCCATTGGCCTTTTTGGCAACAAGGGCACACTGTTGGCTCATATTCATCTTCCCATCCACCATAACCCCCAGGTCCTTTTCTACAGCGCTGCTACTTAGCCGATCGGTCCCCAGCCTGTAGCAGTGCATGGGATTTTTTCGTCCTAAGTGCAGGACTTTGCACTTGTCTTTGTTGAACCTCATGAGGTTTCTTTCGGCCCAGTGTTCCAATTTGTTCAAGTCTCCCTGGATCCTGTCCCTGCCCTCCAGAGTATCTACCATTCCCCCCAACTTGGTGTCATCCGCGAACTTACTAAGCACGCAGTCTATTCCATCATCAAGATCATTAATGAAGATGTTAAATAGAACCGGCCCCGGGACTGACCTCTAGGGCACTCCACTCGTTACCGGTTGCCAACCAGACATCGAGCCATTGATTCCTACCCGCTGAGCCCATTGATCTAACCAGTTTTCGATTCACCTTACGGTCCACTCTTCCAACCCATACTTCCTTAACTTGCTGACGAGAATGCTGTGGGAAACCGTATCAAAAGCCTTGCTAAAGTCAAGGTATACCACGTCAACGGCTCTTCCCGCATCCACAAATCCAGTCATCTCATCATAGAAGGAAATCAGGTTGGTCAGGCACGATTTGCCCTTGGTGAATCCATGTTGACTCTTCCTGATCACTCTATTTTCCTCCAAGTGTTTCAGGATGGATTCTTTGAGGACCTGCTCCATGATTTTCCCAGGGATTGAGGTGAGGCTGACCGGTCTGTAGTTCCCTGGATTCTCCTTTTTCCCTTTCTTAAAGATAGGTACTATATTTGCCTTTTTCCAATCCTCCGGGACCTCCCCCGTTTGCCACGAGTTCTCAAAGGTAATGGCCAGCGGCTCTACAATCACTTCCGCCAACTCCCTCAGCACCCTCGGATGCAGTTCATCCGGCCCCATGGACTTGTGCACTTCCAATTTCATTAAGTGTTCCCTAACCTGACTTTCCATCACCGAGGGCCGCTCTTTTCTCCATTCCGCGTTACCCCGTGTAGTAGCCTGGGAGCTGGCCCTCCCTGTGAAGACTGAAGTAAAAAAAGCATTGAGTACTTCAGCCTTTTCCGCATCATCCTCCACGAGGGTGCCTGCCCCATTCAGTAAGGGACCTACACCACCCCTGATCCTTTTCTTGTTGCTGATAAACTTATAGAACCCCTTTCTGTTATCCTTCACATCTCTTGCTAGCTGCAACTCCAATTGTCCTTTGGCCTTTCTGATTTTATCCCTGCAGTCCCGAGCAATATCTTTATACAACTCCCTTTTCATTTGTTCAAGCTTTCACTTCTTGTAAACTTCCCTTTTATGTTTCAGCTCCCCGCAGAGTTCCCTGCTAAGCCACACTGGTCGCCGTCCACATTTGCTGTTCTTTCTGCACATTGGAATGTTATCTTTCTGTTCCTTTAACAGGGTTTCTTTAAAATACAGCCAGCTGTCTTGGACGCCTTTCCCCTTCAGATCAGTCTCCCAAGGGATCCTGCCCATCAGCTCCCGAAGGGAGCCAAAATCTGCTTTTCGGAAGTGCAGGGTGTGTGTTCTGCTTCTTTCCTTCCTTCCATTGATCAGGATCCTGAACTCTACCATCTCATGGTTGCTGCTGCCCAGGTTGCCATTTATTTCTACTTTCTCGATCAATTCTTCTCTGTTTGTGAGCAATAGGTCTAGAGGTGCAAGGCCCCTAGTTGGTTCCTCCAGCATTTGTACTAGGAAGTTGTCCTCAATATTCTCCAAAAACTTCCTGGATTGCCTGTGCACTGCTGTATTATCTTCCCAGCAGATGTCAGGATAATTGAAGTCCCCCATAAGAACCAGGGCCTGCGATGATCTGGAATCCTCTGTTAGTTGTCCATAGAATGCCTCATCCACCTCCTCCTTCTGGTCTGGCGGTCTGTAGCAGACACCCACCACGACATCCCCCTTGTTGCATTTTCTCCTAAACTTAACCCACAGACTTTCAACTAGCTTGTTTCCACTTTCATAGTGGAGCTCCGAGCAGTCGTACAGCTCTTTTACATATAGCGCTACTCCTCCCCCCCTTCTTCCCTGCCTGTCCTTCCTGAACAATTTATATCCATCCATGGCAGTGCTCCAGTCATGCAAGTTATCCCACCACGTTTCTGTTATTCCAATTATATCATAGTTCCTTGTCTGTGCCAGTACTACCAATTCTTCCTGCTTGTTTCCCAGGCTCCTCGCATTATGCTGCCAGTTGGAAGAGGTTTCAGGGATGCAGACCCAATGGTCAGGTTGTTTGAAAGAGGGGATATCATACTTTTGTTTTTGCCAGATCCAGGTTCCACTGACACTGAGCAGGTGTGTTCTTCTGGGAGTTTTGGAAGGGTCACTCATCCATTGATGTTTCTGTGCCCCTGTAATTCAGTTGCATAGTTCTTTGCATCCACCACAATAGTGACCACTTCGTATAGCTCCCTGTTATTAACCCCAGAAGCATTCCCTTGCCGATCTCCTGCTGTTGAATTTGTGTTGAGTTTTGTGCATGAGGTTTGGGTCGCATCCCCACTGCTAGCTACCCAGCAGGCCCTAATGAAAATGGTGTCATTCAGAGTCCCTGAGTCAGCCTTTGAAGGATCGCTGTGTCTACATGTCTGCTCCGCACGCTCCCAGGGCTGGGTGCCATCACATGACTGTGAGCCTTTCAGCAAAAACAAGTCACACGAGTGCATCGCCCAGCTCCTGACATTTGAGAGGAAAGACTCTTCGAATGCACGTGTCTTTGCTCTAGACTCGTCCTGGATTGGATGTTGGTGTGGCAGAATAGTAGCAAAGCAGGGTTTCTGCCACAGGAAGTGGGTACAGTGCAGGGCTACAGAGTTTTCTTTTTCATGTTTGTGCCCATTCGGTTTGTTACTAATACTTGGATGCCCGTGGCACTTGGGCTGTCAGTCCCTTGGGTGCCGAGTGTAGTTGAGGAGTGCTGGCTTTCAAGGCAGTCTGCTAGCTAGGGAGCTGAAGGCTGCATTCGGAATCCTTCTCTTCAAAGACTCATCATGCACACAGTGTCAGGGTTAAAAAAGAGACTCCTTGCTGACTTACTGTACACTGCCCGTAGAAGCACCAGGATGCCCAGCGGTGTTTTAAGACGGTGCCAACGGACCATGCCCTGGCACCTCTCTTTCAGTTGGCATCCTGGACACTGTGGTTCAGAAGGTGGCGTCCTCAGTGCTGCTAAAGAAAATGCTGAGGCCCTTATCAAAGGATCCTTAAAGAATGTCCTGAAACATCTGTTTCCGCTAAAATTACTTCCCCTAGTGGGAAATGAGGCAGAAACTCGTCTGAGTTATGTAGACATCTGAATGAAAAATGCTAGGTGGCCCTCACAGTTCAGAGCCAGAGTCAATGATATAATCCTGTGGATTTGCACACTGTTTACAAGCAACAGGACAGAGGGATGCACTTCTTCAAATAAAAGAAAGCCGAGCTCTTGGGACTGCTTTCCAGCTTTGTAAACGTAACAGTGCTGGAGAGGCTGGAAGCCGTGAACGGAGTTAGCTCTTTTCTAGCTGTGCAAAGAGAGAAAGAACAATGACAGAAATTGAAACTGTCTAACTTGCTTTCAGAAAGGAGGGGAGAAAATGAGGAAATGCTTAAAATAGTTCAGCTGTTTGGTATTGAGACCTGGATTCCTTCCCAGAAATGGGAAATTCCCATAGTCTGTGACAGCGCGATGTTCAGAAACTGTCAACCAAGAATAATAAACCATCACGACCTCCACCCTCCGAGTGTTGCTGAGTGTGCGGAGGTTAATTGCAAGAAGGGCAGGAGAGCTGAGATGGAGAAGGGAAGAGAAATTACCAAAGGAGATGAGATAAAATAATCCTGGCCAATGACAGATCCTCTCTGCTGAGGATCTCAAAGCACATTACAAGCACCGCTAATTTAATTATCCCTCATGACAGCCCTTTCAGAGAGAAATAATAAGTTACGTACATTTAAAAAAAAAAATCCTGAGTAAGATCCTCTGTTGGGGTAAATTAGCATAGCTTCAGTGAAATCGAGACCAGTTTACATGGCTGCTGACTCAGAGTTGGCTGAAAAATCAGATGATAAGTCAGCAGAGTGCTTGGTTTTTCAGTTTGCTCAATATCTGCACTTTCCACTTTCTCTAGTCAGTGACAGCCAAGAATAAGAGTCTCATTCCCGGAGGGACACATGGTAGTGCCCTGCCCTTTAAAAGACTTGGATGGGGATCGATTTCCGATTTGTCCATGTTGCATACGTTGTACCTGGTTGGGATGAGCCACGAATTTCTGCTCTCTAATTGTGACTCTAACCCCGACTAACTCTAGGGCAGCACTTAACCTCTTTGTGTCTCTATCCCTCCTTTCTAAAATGCGGAAGCACTTGCCGCGTGAGGAATGCAATATCCTCTATGGCCTGCGCAGGGAGAGTAAAATACTCTGTGGGAGTTAAGTGTTGTTGCTATTGTTGTGTGCATGGGGAAGGGACACTTTTGTTAAAGGAGCAAAGGTCTGTTTCATGCTGCAGGGTGTGGTTTATAAATAATGAGGAAAAACCAGATGGTGGGGAGAGCTGGAGTGTGTAGAACGTCCCATGATGGGCTTGCAGGGAGAAGCCACAGGGTGTCCTGTATTCTGTGCACTAACAGTATAACGGCCAGTTTCCATGTGGCGGTAATGCAGACTGGAATGTGTCCATTACACTTTGTGTTTGGTCGGGAATCCAACACTTACTTCTCACACCAGTGGACTCTCTAAACGCTCTGCTTCTTTCATTCCTGAGCAGCCACTTTCCTGAGAGCCAGGAGCTGCCAAGGATAAATACGTAGAGCCTCTCAGATGCCTCTTCCAGAACCTACACCGCTTTACATCTGTTGGTGCTTTTAAATGTGACTGCATTCCTGGCTGTAGGCCTCCTTTCTGTGGTAATGTGTTAAAGATTTGGCTGTAGATAATGGTTGGCAAAGATGTTGAATAATTATGCTATTCTTCCCCCACCGCAACTTCCTGGTAATAGCAGAATCTTCCAGGCTACTTTCATCCATCAAAAATCTGAGAAAATACGATGAAGTGTATGCAGAGGGATGTGGGGGGGGGAGGATTTGGAGGAACAGACTGGGATAAAGATTGAAGCGGAGCGTGAATTCCAGAGAGTTGAATGGCTTTGCTTCCAAATGTGGAGAATACCATCTTACCACCTCTGCCCTGACACAGACCTGAGCCTCCAGGATGGATCACATTTACCGGGAGCTGTGCATGAGGGAGGACAAGCCGGTTATGGCCTCCCCAGTAATCATTGGGGCACAGAACTCCTCCAGCCATGGAGACAGGGGAGAAGCAAGCTGCTCTCAGTCCAGAGGTTGGCAGGCTAGGGAGGGACCAGGACATGGGGAGGAACGGGAAGAAAGGCAAGAAGAGCAAGCAGAGGGAGGGTGGGGAGTGGAAGCAAGCTCCTCCTGATGGGGGCTGGGGCACAGAATGTATTCCCCTTCCCCCAACAGGTCAAAATTAAATTTCTGCACACACCCCTGACATTTACCATATATACTTCCAGAGCAACCAGCACCTCCTAATGCCTTTAAATGTAATTAAAAAGCTTTGATCCATGTATTAGTGGCCCAGCCTGATGCATGAGGCTGGGATTTGTGGAGCCAGTACTGCCTGAGGAACTCACGGCCTTGGCAGGAACAAAAAGGATGACTGCACTAGAAAGCATCTGATGCCACCTGGGGGTAATATAGAGTCAGGGAATAATCGGAGAACCACCCGGGCGGGGGGTGCGGGGGCGGATTTGTGTTGGGTGTGTTAAAATGACTGCTGAGAGTTTGGTTGAGAGCACAGAGGAAGAAGCTGTTCTTGCCTCTAGGAGTTTCCATCTAGATTAGACAGGACAAACATATGCTGTGTGCTAAGATGAGAGGAGCTTTGCACTTACATCTTAGGTTGGACTGGCAGCTCTCTCTCCTGCTTGGGGATGAGATCCCCTGGCACGGGATCAGCTCTACACAGGAAACCCTGGCTCTGCAGGGCTCTCTTCTGCTTTGTCTTGGTTAGACTCAGGCATCCTTCTGAAGCGGGCCTGGAATCTTGGCCTGATTTCTTGGATTTGTAAGGGAGTCCATACAGCACAGTGGGGTTTTTTCATTGTTGAGAGTCAAGACAGCCCTCCCCTTACACAAACACTTATTCTCTGTTATTCCAGTGTAAATCTGTCCTAATTTCTCTGACATTGTTTGACTGAGGCTGGATTTACACCAGTATGACTGAGAGCAGAATTTGGCCTTGAGTGGGAAGCAACTCCTAATTAATCCATAAACCTTTGTAGAGCCTACCAGGAGGACACTTTCCAAATTTAAAGCCTCTGCTAAATATCATGGTAAGGAAAAAGCACTTAGGCTATGTCTACACTTGCAAGTTAGTTCGAATTAAGGAAGCTGAATTCAAACTAACTTAAGCCTTGGCCACACTAGGCTTTCATTAGTTCGAATTAAGGGTTTCCTTAATTTGAACTAATAAATTCGATTGCTTAGTTCAGACTAACCCTTAATTCGAAATAGTTAGTTCGAATTAAGTCAATGTGGCCATATTAGTTCAAACTAACTGCTTAGTTCGAACTAATCAGCAGATTGACCTTCCTGCAACCGACTAATTCGAACTAAGCAAGTGCCCTGCATGGCCATGGCTAGTTCGAACTAGCATTCTAGTGGGGCCATGCTAGTTTGAAGTTAAAATTAGTTTGAATTAATTAGTTCGAATTAACTAATTTGGACTAGCTTTTGTAAGTGTAGACATATCCTTAAAGAATCCTGCACCTTAAGTCTTACAACCAAAGGCTTGGTGGCTCTAATTATCTGAGCCTGACACTTCACAGCTACTAAGAATAGCTTGCTGTCTGTCTGTGCATCTGATAACAGCGAAGCAAGGACCACCTTGGTGATAGAGAACTGCAAATTAGATAGATCTGATGCTGGGACTTGATAAAATTCAGTCTTTCAGCCAGTGCTGAAAAAGAGCAACAAGTCAGAGCGGGCTCAGATATGATTTTGTGGTCTGCTATCTTGTAAATGGTCAGAGCTAGAAACAAATGTGTAAGAGATGGCCCTAAGTAAGAGGGGCAGCCATATTTACAATAGAGGGCCAGCAAGTCAGCGTGTGACAGAATTGGGACTTAAAGCACAGGGGATTTCTAGTGGCTCTTGAGTATTTTTGCAAAAACAGAAGCTCTCCCTCTTGAAGGAGATACTCAGAGAGCTGTCTTCTGTGATTCTCTGGCTGGAGCAGTACTGTGCTGCGGATGTACCTTGTAGCCTCTTTGCTATAATCTACATTCCCATCCCTGTGAAGTGGTGCATGTGAACTTACCTTCCTTCCTTTCTTACTGATTCATTGAGCTGCGCATAAGTGAGTTCAGAAGAACTACAGATCCATTTTCAGACCATGAAATAGGATTTTAATGGAACCCGGGGACTGATGGTGAAGACTTTCTTTATGACCCTAATTATACAATATTGTCAGAGACCAGTCCAGTGACGTGATATTTATCAGCAACGTTCTGCAATCCTGTGGGGGAATGTGTGTGAGCTCAGTGTTGCTAGTAAAGAGCCCTTTATCAATATCAAATACAAACAAGTGTCTGATTTAAATCAATAGAAGTAAGGAAAGGATGCCTGCCTTATTCTTAATCTCCTCTTCTGATCCTTTCATGTTGCTGAGGTCTCTAATCAGTGTCTAATCTTAAAGTATATAATGTGCGCTGCAATATCTAGGAACAGCCTTTCCTTTAACTGTGTTGCCTCTTTCCTGTTTACACTGATATTTTATCTGATCCACTAGTCACTGAGAGCCTGTATGAGTCTCTAAATGTAGCTAAACTGGATTTTAAGTGGTAAAAAGTGTTGATAGCCAAAAATAATGGTATTTTGTTCTCATCTGCTTCCTTTTATCTGGTAATCTCAAAGTGTCTTTTATAACTGAATCAAGCCTCACCACGCTTCTGTGGAGTTGGTAGTGATATCTCCATTTTATAAATTGGGAAGTTGAGGCACAGAGTGGGGAGATGACTTGACTGAGGCTATATGTTGAGTCAGCAGCAGAGCTAGGAATAGCATCCAGAACCTTTGATTCATCATTTTATCACCTGTGAGCCACATAAGCATGATTTGGTTTATAAACCCTCTGGAGTACCTGCGTGTCTAATGGGAACCCCCGGCCTACCTTTTAACTCCAGTGCAGAGGTGTCCAGCAACATGGCTGTTGAGTTGTTTCTGTAACAGGGTCTGAATTGCTAGCATTTCTGTGAAATGAGTGCATGATTCTGTGGATTTTTTTTCTTCAAGTGCTTCAGGGTTCTTTTGACAACAAGTTGCTGCACCTTTGTGAACTAGATCTAGGTATGACTTATTAAACTGAGATTTGTTAACACTTTTCTCTTGTGCCGCTATGTTTTGAAGGGCGTATTCTGTTGCCTACATGATCCTCAGAGGTGCTAGTGTTTAGTGTATGTAAAAGTTGGTGTAGGGATGGGCCAGAACCAACACCTTAGATCCAGATACTCAAAAGGGCTGGATTTGAGCTTTATCACTCAGATCTGCTGCACGGTTGTGGAACACAAATTGGGCAGCCTCCTGTGTGTGTTATAATGTGCACGAGGGGAGCCTGTTGCTGTCACAGAAGGCAGTTCTGAGCCATTCTTTAGCGAGATGCTCACATCTGCAAGAACAGCTGCTGTTGGGTGAGAAATGACAGGCTAATCTTCCATCTATTAAAAGCTTACAGAGAACCCATCTGACTGTTCACATGGGCAAACTGAACCAGAGCCGGGCATTCAGACAAGGCCATGGCAGCTGTCATCTGAATCTCTCTTACCCAAGCCCGTGGCAGTTCTGTGACTAATCAGGTTGTCCTGAATGGAGCCATTATGGGAATGGTGCAAATGAGCCTGGCAGCTAGCCGGAGAAGCAGCCTGCCTTTGGTGTGCCCAGCAATGCAGAGCACAGTGTTTTATCAATTGGGAAACTGAGGCACAGGGATTCACTGACTCAGCCAAGCATGCACAGAGTCGGTAATAAAGCTGGAAGTAGAACCTAGATCTCCTGGCTCCTGCCAAAGCCACAAGACCATTCTCCAGGTAGTGATGGTATGGCGACGGAGGTCAAGCTGAGGCTTTTAGTGTACCCAGTTAGCTACAATTACACCTATTTGTTACACTGATGCACAACCATCTCATTGCATCTGTGCGATAATAGTAATATTTCTCCAGGGCCTGTTATCTGGGGGCCCCTAAGAGCATCACAAATATTAATGAATTAAATTCCAGCCCCTCCCTCCCGTTGGGTAGGTTAATATTATCCCCATTTTACAGATGGGGAAGCTGAGGTGATGATTTGCCAGTCAGAGCCAGTGAGATGCGTAAGATGGGAGAACTAGATCTCTGTGTCATTACCCTTGTGAGATAGGGTGTGGGGCGTGAGGCCCTGTGTGAGCATTTGAGCAGCTGTCCTGTTGAATGATGACTTGTTGTACAGCGCATACATGGCTGTGAGAACCATTGTCTGCCCCTCACGGTGGTGCACGGTGGCTCTGTGCAGCGCTGAGCTCCTCTCACACCAGTGATAACCTGGTCTTCTCAGTGACTGAGGCACTGCATGAGCAGAAAACCAGATGGGTGTTCAGCACTGACCAGCTACACACAGTGGAGGCATGTTTCCACTGTGTCAGCGCAGCTGTTCTGAAGCCAGTGAGAATTACTGCCATCTCTCTTGTGGGCACGCGTGGCATCTGCAGAGCACCACTTCATGGATGTAATTTTAGGTGCCTAAGCCATTTCAAGGTCTCAGAGACTCTAAGGTGAGAAGGAACCAGTCTGGTCATCTAGTCTGACCTTCTGTGCAGTGCAGGCCACAGAACCTCACCCACCACTCCTGCAATAAACCTCTAACCTATGACTGAGTTATTCAAGTCCTCAAATCATGATGTAAAGACTTTAAGGTACAGAGAATCCACCAGCAAGTGAGCCGTTCCCAATGCTACAGAGGAAGGCGAAAAACCCCCAGAGCCCAGGCCAATCTGCCCTGGGGGAAGATTCCTTCCCAACCCCAAATATGGCAATCAGTTAAATCCTGAACATGTGGGCAAGTCTCACCAGCCAGTCACCCAAGAAAGAATTCTCTGTAATAACCAAGAACCCACCTCGTCAACCCTTCCTTCTTAGGCCACTGGCATATCCACCACCACTGGCCAAAGATCAGCCAATTACCAAGCTAGGCTGTCCCATCATACCATCCCCTCCATACATTTATCAAGCTCAGTTTTGAAAGCATTTATGGTTTTTGCCTCCACAGTTCCCCTTGGAAGGCTATTCTGGAACTTTACTCCTCTGATGGTTAGAAGCCTGCATCTAATTTCAAGCCTAAATTTCCTGATGGACAGTTTGTAACCATTTGTTCTTGTGTCTACATTGGTGCTGTATTCAAATAATTCCTCTCCCTCCCTGTATTTCATAGAATCATAGAATAATAGGGTGGGAAGGGACCTCACGAGGTCATCTAGTCCAACCCCCTGCTAAAAAGCAGGACCACTCCCCCTAAATTATCCCAGCCAGGGTTTTGTCTAACCGAGCCTTAAAAATCTCCAAAGATGAAGATTCTACCACCTCCCTAGATAGCCCATTCCAATGCTTCACCACCCTCCTAGTGAGAAAGTTTTTCCTAATATCCAACCTTGACCTCCCCAGCTGTAATTTGAAACCATTGCTCCTTGTTCTGTCCTCTGTTACCCTCGAGAACAGCCTAGCTCCCTCCTCTTTGGAGCAACCCTTCAAGTAGTTGAAGGTTGCTATCAAATCTCCCCTCAGTCTTCTCTTCTGTAGACTAAATAAGCCTAGTTCCGTCAGTCTCTCCTCATAAGTCATGTGCCCCAGCCCCCTAATCATTTTTGTTGCCCTCCGCTGGACTCTTTCTAATTTGTCCACATCCTTTCTGTAGTGGGGAGCCCAAAACTGGACACAGTATTCCAGATGCGGCCTGACCAGTGTCGAATAGAGGGGAATTATCACATCCCTCGATCTGCTGGCAATGCAGCCTAATATGCCATTGGCCTTTTTGGCAACAAGGGCACACAGTTGGCTCATATTCATCTTCCCGTCCACCATAACTTCCAGGTCCTTCTCTACAGCACTGCTACTTAGCTGATCGGTCCCCAGCCTGTAGCAGTGCATGGGATTTTTCCGTCCTAAGTGCAGGACTTTGCACTTGTCTTTGTTGAACCTCATGAGGTTTCTTTCAGCCCCCAGTATTTATCCCTCTGATGTATTTATAGAGAGCAATCATATCTCCTCTCAGCCTTCTTTTGGTTAGGCTAAACAAGCCAAGCTCCTTAAGTCTCGTCTCATAAGGCAGGTTTTGCACTCCATGGATCATCCTTGTAGCCCTTCTCTGCACCTGTTCCAATTTGAATTAATTCTTTTTAAACATGGGGGACCAGCACTGCACACAATATTCCAGATGAGTTCTCGCCAGCGC
Organism: Pelusios castaneus; assembly: GCA_007922175.1. NCBI lineage: Eukaryota > Metazoa > Chordata > Testudines > Pelomedusidae > Pelusios > Pelusios castaneus. Next base: position 9,977,502 of record ML685803.1, read on the forward strand.
CTTGTATAATGGCATTAAAACCTCCCTATCTCTACTCGATATACCTCTTCTGATGCATCCTAGGACCGCATTAGCTTTTTGTCTCAGTCTCCTCTCTGACATTGTGAATATCCTCCAGCCCACTTTTGAACCTACATTTGCAGACTGCGTTCCAAAGCGTTTGTTGGTTTGCATGTTCTCGCTGCAGTTGCACTAAGCCAAGTCTTTGATTTTTAACTTGTGCATCAAGTACCCACATCATCTGTGGTTTGTGCAGATGTGGTTCAGTGCAGCTGAAAGCCTGCGAGGCAGGTCGAAACTGGAACAGCGACTTGTTGGGGTAGTAATAACATCCTTGTTGGGAATGGTAGATAAGGTCCAATCAGCCTGCCATTCCCTGGCTGGATCCAGAGGCATGAGATAGTCACGTGTGGTCCGTAGTGCCATCTCTAAAACAGGCTACTAAACCTGTTGTTTATTCAGCACTTCTGACTAAAAATGGGTGAAGATTGGCCTGTTTCCAAGTGCTGATGGCTTATAAGGCACTGACGTGAATGGCTAGTGCTCAAAGCATCAGAAATGCATATTTAGACACAAATATGTGCTAGAAACGTGCAGTGACAATAAAGAAATATTAGCCTGCTCAAAAATCCCATTCCCATTAAAAACACAGTCCTGCTCTCTGACCTGTTGCACATGTCTCTGTGCCTCTTGGAAAATCAGTTGCCCAGCACGTACGCATGGGAGCAAGTGGATTATTTTTTCAGTGTACTCAAAAAACCAAGGAAAAGGCTGGAGGACAATTCTGAGTCCAGTAGCTGTAGTCCATTTTGTCGTCTGTATGGGAGGGCGTAAGACGGTGAGTTGAAGTGTAGGTTGGATGAATAGACTATAAGATGGATAGAAAGCTGGCTAAATCATCGGGCTCCTGTGGAGTGCCCCAAGGGACAGTGCTGAAACCGGTTTTGTTCAACATTTTCATTAGTGATTGGCTGGATTGCACCCTCAGCAAGTTTGCAGATGACACTAAGCTGGAGAGGTGGTAGATACACTGGAGGGTAGAGATAGGAATCAGTGTCACCTAGATAAATGGGGCCAAAAAAATCTGAAATTCAACTAGGGCAAAGTGCAGGGTCCTGCACTTAGGATTGAAGAATCCCATGCTCTGCTACAGACTGGGGACCAACTAGCTAGGCAACAGTTCTATAGAAAAGAACCTGGGAGAAGCTGGGGAGGAGTCAATAGTGTGCCCATATTGCCAAGAAGGCTAAAAGCATATTGGGCTGCATTAGTAGGAGCATTGCGAGCAGACTGAGGGAAGTGACTATTCCCCTGTGTTCAGCACTGGTGAGGCCACATTTGAAGTCCTATGTCCAGTTTTGGGCCCCTGACTACAGGGACAATGTGGACAAATTGGAGAGAGTCCAGAGAAGGACAACACAAATGATATGGGGGCTGGAGCACATGACTTTTGAGGAGAGGCTTGCGGGGAATAGGCCTGTTTAGTCGGCAGAAGAGAAGAATGAGGGGAGGGGGGATTTGATAGTAGCCTTTAACTGCCTGAAAGGGGGGGGGGGGGATCCAGGAAGGGAGGAGCTGTTCTTAGTGGTGGTAGATGAGAGAACAAGGAGAAATGGTCTCAAGTTGCAGTGCGAGAGGTCAAGGTTGGATATTAGGAAAAACGTTTTCCCTAGGAGCGTGGCGAAGCACTGGAATGGGTTACTTAGGAGGTGGTGGACTCTCCATCCATAGAGGCTTTTGAGGCCCAACTTGACAAAACCCAGGCTGGGATGATTTAGTGGGAGTGGTCCTGCTTTGAGCCCAGGGGTTGGACTAGATACCTCCCGAGGTCTCTTCCAACTCTAATCTTCTGTGATTTGATAATTCTGTGATATAAGTGGACGAGTCTGATGGAATTGCACTTGTTTACTCCAGGTTTGAATGTGCCCTGAAACTGCGTATGAGTAGTTAAGGGCTCCGGGTTTCCTTACATTAGGGTGAGTCGCTGAAGGAATGTTTGAATATGGCCCTAGATATTGTCATGTAATTGAATGAAACTTAGAGGGCTGCTCCTCTGCTCAGTAGCTGACACTGTCTCTACCGTTTTCAGTTGCAGAGTTACTTTGCCGCCTGTGAGGACGAGACCCCAGCAATTAGGAATCATGACAAAGTCCTGCAGCGGCTTTGTGAGCACCTAGACCACGCTCTGCTTTATGGGTAAGATCTACCATGCCGTATGATGGTGTGCTTGGCTGGGTTTGGCCCCACCCAGGTTGCGGGGCTGGGGTTGAAGAAGAGGTGGGGTGTTCAGCTAGGGAACAAATTATTACATGTGCAGCCATATTTTGGCTACCAGCTTCTAAATCCCAATGTCAAAATAGTCCTAGCTGAACAAACGACGGCAGGACACTCAGGTTAGGGCCCCAGTGCTTGTTTCCTCCTTCTCAGCTTCTTCCTTCTTTCTCTCACCATTTGAATGGTTCTCTCCTCCTTCCCCCTCTCTGCCTTTCTCCCCTTTTCTTCTCTGCTTTTTATTCAGAACCAGGTGCCCGGGTTTTGAGAAAAGCCTTCAACATTAGGAAAACCTCCACAGCTCATCCTATCCCAGGCTGATGCTGAGACACCATCAGCGGTGGTCTTGTGATGACACTAAGGGATGGGTGGTTTCCAGCAGGGACTGTGGAGAGTCTATCTCTGCCCCCGCTCTTTCTAGGCACAGCTTATTTGCATCAGGAAGTGAAAGCAATGAAGTCTCTCCTTAACCATCCTCTCTGGTTTCTGTTCCCTCAGACTGCAAGATCTCTCTTCGGGCTACTGGGTGCTTGTCGTTCACTTCACCCGCAGGGAGGCCATCAAACAAATAGAGGTGCTTCAACATGTAGCCACCAATTTGGGGCGCAGTGAGTATTTTATTCTGCCTCTTCTAAGGCCACTTTCTCAGGGGGTGAGCCTCAGGTTTAGGAGAGCTACCGTGAGATCGGAGTTGGTTTTATTGGCACTGGGTTTGAGCTCCTGGTCTGCATTCACACTTGGCATGTGCAGGAAGGCTGTGAAGCAGTAGCCGTGCCTGCTAGCTCCGAAGCTAGCCCTGAATACAGTCAGCAGCCTCTTCCATGGTTGCCTTGTCCAGACCAGGGAGTAGAGAGTTGGTTTGTGGTGCCATAGGTAGCACAGGCTGTGTTTGTTACAGAGGTGCCTGGATGACTTAGAAGGAGAAAATTTTAATAAGAAACCCCACAGTTACCAGTTGTTAACGGGATGCCCCAATGCCCCCGTTTGGATGCTCAGATCTGGGCATAGCTCATATATCATTTGGGCCCTGAGACCCAACTGATGTATGCAAATACAGCTTGACATACCCAAATTCAAGGTTTGGACAGTACCCGTCGTGGAAAACTGGGTTTGGCATGGCAGTCAAGTGTCTTAGCTAACATCACCTGATTGTCCCCTTTGGGGTTTGCACACAGGTCGCAAAGCCAGGTGTTCTGGACCAAAGTTCTGGATGCGATTCTAATGCATCTGTGACCCAAACCAACCAGCCAGGCAGAGCAGAATTGGCTTGCGGGAGAGATTTTGGCAGGATGGACTTAGGTGAACTGGATAGGCCCCTCCCAATGTCGCCTGGAAGGTTACTGTGTACCTGCCACAGGGGGGCTGCGTCAACACTGGTAAATTAAGTCGACTTAAGCAGCTTGCTTAAGTCGACTTAAGGAAAATAAAGTCGACTTAATGAAAATTAAGTCGACTTTATTAAACCACCTTTCTACTCGACCTACGACTTAATTTGACTTTTTAAAGTCGAATTAAGCCAGTGTAGCCCTGGGGTAGCCCTAAGTCGACTTAGGGCTACCCCAGGACTACACCAATGCCCTCCCTGCCGGGGGGGGCAAAAGGGGAGCCTGGCATGCCCCCCAAAGGGCAGGGCATGTGGGCAGGGTGTGACACTGTCTGGATTTAGGGAAGCATTTATGATATTATTTTCTATGGATAT
>ML685803.1:9981871-10051229 GCA_007922175.1 Pelusios castaneus
ATATCCATAGAAAATAATATCATAAATGCTTCCCTAAATCCAGACAGCGTCACACCCTGCCCACATGCCCTGCCAGGGTCCCTGTCCCCCTTTGCCCCATTGCACACAATGGGTGCCCCCCCCGCCACCGTAGACCTACCCAAGGTCCCCCTAGCCCCACAAAGTCGACCTAGAGCATCCAATGTGGACGCTCTAGGTCAACTTTGTAAGTTCCCCTTCAAGTCGACTTTAATTTTAAGTATAGACACACTAAGGCTATGTACACACGATCACTTTATTGCACGGTAAGGCTCCTTACCATGCAATAAAGCCAATAGCGTACACATGATCAATTTCTCTGTTGCGCGGCAACACCCTCTTCCCGCACAACAGTTAAACCACTCAAAATGAGAGTGGTAGCATTATCGCGGAACAGCTGTTCCGCGGTAATGCTCATGTGTACTCATTTTGCGCAATAGACAGCCTCCAGAACTGTCCCAGAGTGTCAATCGAGGCCATTCTGGGACATTGGAGCTGTCAAATATGTCAATTTCACTGCTCTAGCTGAGCAGTGAAATTGAGTATTTTTGGGAGCTGCCCGGTTTGGCAGCTCCCTTGGACTGAGCTAGGGGGCTGGCCCGAACCAGCTGCCCACGCCGGTTCGAGCCAGCCCCCCAGCTCAGCTTTCGGGCTTCGGGAGTCAGCAGGTGCCGTGGCACTTAAGCGCCGCAGCACCTGCTGACACCCAAAGCCCGGGAGCTGAGCTGGGGGGCCAGCTCGAACCCTCACCAGTTCGGGCCAGCCCCCAGCTCAGCCTCGGGGCTTCGGATGACCGGAAGCCCTGCAGCTGGGCTAGGGGACTGGCTGTGGGCAGTGCATGGTGGGACAGGTGCCCACCATGCACTGCTTTTCTTTCGCAAAGGAGCATTCACACGGTGAATGCTTCTTTGTGAAAGAAACAGCACGTGTGTACGCAAGAAAGCGCTATATTTATAGCGCTTTCCTTGTCCCGCAATAACTTATTGCGAGACAAGTGTTCTTATGTGTACATAGCCTAAGTCGACTTAAAAGTGCAAGTGTAGACATAGCCGGGCTGAGGTCCCTTTTCCTTTGAGATGGAGAAAATGTGACGTGAAATGTGCAGCCGTTCTTTGCCCATTATTAAAAGGGTGTGAGACTCTTTTCCCATGACAGGACGGGGAGTGCTGTCAGGAGAGCCCCACTGCTGTACCCTCTTCCCACCACTTCCTCTGAACCCTGCTGAGAGCAGAGCTAAGCGTGTACAGTGAAATTCACCTCTTTCCGTTCACACGTTGATCATGGATCTAAAATTAATTTCCTGCTAATATTTTCTTTAAATCCCTGCTTCCAGGAACATTCCTGCCAGTGAACGGATTCACTAGGATATTCAAGGACTGTGACTGCAAATGGGGCCTGATCTGCCTCAGCAAATGGTTTAAAATCTGAATGAATTTTTGTAGGGCTTCCCCCTGCTACCAGCTCTGGGAAGCAGGCGCTGCTGATCAATAATCTTTGATGCTTGTTTCAGGTCGAGCATGGCTGTACCTGGCCCTCAATGAGAACTCGCTGGAGAGCTACCTACGGCTGTTTCAAGAGAATCTGAGTCTGCTGCACAAATACTATGTCAAGTGAGTAGCATGGGGCTCTCAGCCGTCTCTTGGGAGCCAATGCTGCTTGTGTTTCCCTTTCAGACAGCTGATCTCCGTTTTGCTTGAAACAAACTCGCAGCGAATCAGGTTCCACTTCCTGAGTGACAATACTGAGGGCTTCCAACCACCTTTCTCGTGAGAGGCTCAGCCAGACAGCTCAGTTGCTCAGGCAGTGGGTTGACTGTGTGCTGGTGCCCTGTGATGACCCAGGCAGAGGAAGGTGTGACTTCTGTATCTAACTGGGTCTGCACTCCTGCGTGGCTGTATCTAAATGTGTTTGTAACCTTGCCTAGCAGGTGGACCTACTCATGGAGCCAGTCTCTCTTATGGGCGGTGGTGTCTGGTGAATGGCATTTACTTGTCATGGCAAACCCATTCTTTAAACGTCCCCAGGAATATGCAGTCTCTTGGAACCTGACCATCTTTAATATATTAGGCAGAAAACAGTAAGGCGGTGATGAAGCACAGTCTCTTACATCCTTTATTGACATTACCCTAAGTAACATTTTCAAAGGTGTGTAAGTGATCTTAGGAGGCAAAATCCCACTGATTTTCAATGAGACTTCCAGTCCAAAGGGACTAAGTCACTTTGAAAATTTTACTTGTGGCAATTGCTATGCAGTTTATGATCATGGCATCCTTTCTGTCTGTGTTCATAAATGTGTTTGCTCCTACGGGTATCTTCTGCATGTCACCCCTGCCTTACGGGTTACCTGCCCTTTGCTTCTCTCTGTCTTGAATGACTCTGATCTTCTGTTCCCCGATTCCTCCCTCCATAGACAATCAAAGGAGTCTGTCATGTTTTGTTTTTATTTTGCTGTGATTGTGGTTGGGGAGGGGCACTCGAGGGTCCACCTCTTGCCCAATGCTGACGATGAGTTTGGTACGCATGTGAACTGCATGTTTAAAAGAAAGCTCACCAGCTTCTTGGCTAATTTGATTTTCTCACGCCAAGTCTAGTAAATGTCTCCTGATCTATGTTCCCTCTAAGCTGCGCACGCACCCATGCACCTATCACAGACGCCCACCCAGCCCGATCCCCATGTCTCGTCTCCCCAGCCTGACCCCATGTCTCTTCATCTCCCCAACCCAATCCCCACACCTCTTCTCCCCAGCCCAGTGCCCACGTCTCTTCTTCTCCCCAGCCAAACCGCGCGTCACTTCTCCCCAGCCCAGCCCTCACAGCTCTTCACCCCAGCCCAGCCCCCACATCTCTCCTCTTCTCTCCAGCCCGACCCCCCGTGTTTTAAAATTTTAAGTTTATCCCCATTCATAGTACAAAAGATATTCATGACCTCCTGGGAAAATACAGGCGACAAAAACTGAAGTGTAGATGACGGTAAAGGCGAGATAGGCAAGTGTCATCATCTCACATTTGTTTAGCAAATTAATAAAATGACAGTATTTCAGATTAATGTTTTTATTAAAGTTTGAATGAAAAGACAACATCTATGCATTTCTTATGAATTAAGGCACTTAAGCATGCTGATGCTTCCGGCGCCAAAAAACTGTTGCCCTTGCGGCACCATGCCTCACAAATTGCCGCTCAACAAGTACCATAACTTACTCAGCTGCATCATCAGCTTAGAGAGAACATTGCTCCTGATCCTCAGGGTTTTCAAGGAGACTACCTGTCTCCCTCTCATCCAGAGAGCAGATGATTGTGGCATGCCTCAAAGGCTGATCTTAACTCAGTAAAGGGTAAATGCCTAAAGGCTGTGCAGCCCTACTGGCTCTCCTGCAAGAAAGAAGTATTCCCATCACAATCATTCAACCCAAGTTAGCCTTGAGCATTGATCCCAATGCAAAAGAGCAGCCTTGATGCGCTATACGTAATAGGTCCCTCTTAGGCTGTCTGAGTCTAAGGTTGTTTATGCTGTAGCTCAGGGTCAGGTCATGGAAACTAGAAAAACAGATAGGTGGAGAATGTGTTTTGAGCCCTCAGATCATATGCTCGACAGCTGTTTTGTCTCCATGCCAAAGCTGAACACTCTTATGTTGTATCTGTGTCACAGGAATGCCCTGGTCTGCAGCCACGATCACCTGACCTTGTTCCTGACGCTGGTGTCTGGGCTGGAATTCATTCGCTTTGACTTGGAGCTGGTGAGAATACTGTTTTGTTTTACTTCTGGATAGAATGGCCGCAGGGCAGGAAAACCCCTTGGGCTGGTTTAGTATTTAATAAACTCTGCCCCTTGTCTGTCTGTCCTGTCAGCAAGAGAGAGGCATCCTCAGAGTTTCTCCGCTGCAGTCGCTCAGGGATAATCGGAGGCATCATTCAGTTTTGTGAGTCAGCACTTCTCCAGTTCTACAAAAAATGCCATTCCCCTCTGTGGGTATGACCAGGGGAAGGAGCACGGGGCTGTCACATGGTTCAAGGACCAGGGTGCATCTCAAAGGGTTGTTTTTGCCAATCTCTGGTAAAGATTTATTATTAAAAATCACTTGCATTGCACTATAATATACATGTTGCTTTAAGCCACAGACAAAGTCTCATTCTCTGCCCTAGTGAGCTCCCAATGCTAGACAGATGGGACAAGATGTTTTCCACCATTCAGGAAAGGGAAGTGGTCAGGCTCACTGGTTGGGAGAAATGGGAATGATTCCTAGAAGAAGGGCTTTGAAGGGTGAGCACAGAGCTCTGCTCCCGACACCTGACGACAGCATCGGGGACGCGCAACGAATGGGAGAAGGAGATGAAGGTGGGAAAAGAGGTGGGAAGCAGAGGGAGAGGAGAGATGCTGATGGGGATGAGTTGACATAGGGCCTTGTAGATGGTGAAGATGGCTCTCATGGAGTAAAAGACTAATGAAAGGGAGTTAGTGAGGGATTTCAAGGCGGGGGTTTCTAGGACCCAAATATATAGGTTCCAAAATCCCTATTTTCTGTGGAAGAAAGAGACTGTAGATCTAGGCAGGGCAGGGGCAGAGGCTCCCAGGGGCAGAGAAAGAAAAATGGAGGTGGTTCTCCATGCTGCCATGTTCTGCTATTATCTAAGCAATGTTCATTTGGAACATAGCCATGTGGCTGGCTGCCTTTCCATGCTGGCGCACTTTGCTGTCCGGAGGACTAACCCTGAGGACAGGAGGGATGTGTAAGTGGAGAGAGGAGAGGAAATGGTCATGATGGCAGATTGTCTGTTGACCTTTCTCTTACGCATTCAGAATGCCACAGCTACAAAGGTGTCTGTTACGAACTTTGGATGAGACGCTACCTTGAAGTTTCACTGGAGTCCATTAGAAAAGCCCTTTGTGGTGTGACATTTGGCTTCCTTTCTCCATTGTCTGTTTTCATCAGCCACTGGCCAGCACAGGTTTGCTTCCCACTGCAGGCTCAATTTCTTGGTGGTATCTTTCTCCTCCAGCCTGAGGGATAGTGACTTCCTACAAAGGTTTATTATAGCCAGCAAGACTTCCTTCTCAGTCAGGAGAGAACTTTTTCGAACAATAGCACCAGTTCAGTCCCCACTACAGATGTATTTGCATCTCTGAGCTACGTTACAAACCTTGTCCCCTTCATCCGAATATCAGGGTGCTGCAAAGGCACTCAAAGCTGTAAGAAGGGCTGGGATAGGAGGGGGACATGTGGATCAGGATTCAGGGGCATTGGCAGAGCTGGGTGGGGAAACCCCAGAGCGGAACAAGAAAGGGTGCTGCAGGGGCAGGATTGGTGTGCAATGGTACATCTGTGTAGTGGAAGCTTGCCCAGGAGCATACACTGTTTGCCTGCTGCTGACTAGTGCTTTCAGAGTAAAGGAAGAACAAGTCACTGAAATGTTGCAATATCTAATATACATAACTTTATAATAAACCTTTGGATGAATTCACTATCCCTCTCGGATCCTCTTTTCATTTAACAAAGATTTGTAACCAGGATGTTTGTGTAAATCCAATGTAACTTTCGTATTACAAATGGCCTCCCATATATTTTTGTATAATGTCCTCACTGGCTGGCTGAGTTGTCCGAGGAAAGATAGCTTCTGATGTAGTGTGCTGTCTTCTCTGGGTGTCTGCCCCCAGGATGCCCCTTACTTGGACCTGGCACCATACATGCCAGATTACTACAAGCCTCAGTATCTGCTGGACTTTGAGGATCGCCTCCCCAGCTCCATCCATGGCTCAGACAGCCTGTCGCTCAACTCCTTCAACTCAGTCACCTCGACCAACCTAGAATGGGACGACAGTGCCATCGCTCCATCCAGTGAGGGTAAGCGGCCTCAGAGGGCAGAGGACGCGGGGTAGGGGTGGATGCGCAGCTCCTGTTTGCACAAGAATCTGCATGCTGCAGAAGAATGAGAGAAAAGCTGTCAGGTACTAGGGCAGTTCCCAAGCCAGCGGACGTCTTCTTGGCACCTGTTCTTGCTTGGAGTATGATTAAAGAGCAAGATATGTAGCAGGGACCTGTGCTGTCCCATTTGCTAAGACTCCACTAACCCACTGGGCTAGATCAGAAAGAGGCTGTGGGAACTGGGCAAGATCAAGGGGGCCAGGAGTGAGCCCATAGTTTTTCTGAGCCACTTCAGTCTTGCAGACAGAGGTGTGGCCAGTGGAGATCACAGTGTGCTCTGCACCTTCGATGAAAGCTCCCAGCCCCTCCTGTGTGAATCTCCCTAGACTGAAGATTAAGGTTTTTCAAGCCTTTCAGTTCTTGACATTCCAACTGTGCTACAGGAAGGGATGCTCCTTTTTATAGGATCTCACTGTTACTCAGTGGGATTCTCCAGCGGGACAGCTAGACTCTGGGGCTCCAATTCTGTTTAAAGGCCAGAGGATAGACACCCTTGGTTTAATTGTGCCTACAGACCTAGCTGACCTTGGGTGCTGATTGCCGGGAGGTTGGGCTTGCTTCTTGACCTTGCAGACTCTGAGGTGTGAAGAGGGAAACGCAAAGTCTGTTTTGGAGCCTGGGCCTCCTGCTTCACTGTGCCATTTGGGCCCATCAATCTCCAGGGGGCCATGTATAACAGTTGCACCTGTTGGTGGAGAGAGCTAAATGACCTGCGAGGGCTGTTCCCACAAGCTAAGGAAAGGAAATCATACTCCAAGCATTAGTCTCTCTCTCTCTTTTTTTTTTTTTTTTTTTAAGGCCCTTTCCTTTCCTTTTCTCTTGTCCACAAAACAAAAACAAAGCCAGCTAAAAAACTCTGGGCAATAATTCAGCCAGCCAGCAGGGGAACTTGTCTCAGGCCCTGTTCTGTGAGGCTCTGGACACAGTCTGAGATTGGGCAAACTTGACAGGACTGAAGACAGCCGTTGCAGTGGGATTTGCCAGTATTTGCTGCTGTCCTTGTTGTCCGTTTGCAAATGAGAAGCAAGGATATTTAAAGGTTCTAAGGAAGGAGGGTGGCCCAGTTTAGGGGTAAACGTCTTCCAGCTACACGCAGTAGTAAACCTCACAGCAGTTTTAACTACGTCTTTCCTCGGCTCCCCTCCTGACTTTCCGCCTGTTGTTACTGTCACAGGGCAGTCAGATGCAATGGTGAAAGCCCCAGCAGCCCAGTATGAGGCAGTTAAGATCAGAGGGCGGATTTAGCAATAATCAGTCCATTTTGCATTGATTTCCCAGCCCTTGTTCTCTGCCATTTCTCTGGAGACTTGGCCTGAACTACTAACTCACAGCACGTCACGTTTCCTCGCAGACGTAAACCATCCCCTGCTCAGCAGAACATGTCTGGCTCCCAGCAATAATCTGTTAGGGAACGTCCATTCATATTAATTGAATGCCTGGATATTGCCATTGTATGGCCACAGGGTTTAATCCTTGTTCAAATAATACAGAGGGTTAAAAGCCAGGAGATGCAGATGTGAGGTTGAAACTCACAAGAAGCTGGAAGCGTGATTTAGAAATGGGAACTGCGAATCCTGGCTGCTAGTTTCTGTGTCAAAACCAAAAACAGCTTTACTGCATGACCCTGATTAGTGACGTCGCAGCTCTGTGCCTCAGTTTCCCCATCTATAGGAGGAATGATACTGACCACCCCATCCCCCTCCCACAATGAAGCAAGGAACTCAGTAAAATAAAGTGTCTGAAGTGCTTTCAAATCCTAAAATGAAATGTGCAATCAGCCCACACTGTGATTACGTGGGCTTGATGCAGTGTGACAGGAATTGGGTTTTGTGCTGTGTTATGAACATTCATCCCAGGGATTGATGACGTAATATAGCAACAATTGGACATTAACTTACTATTTCAGTGCTGATCATTGTAATAGGAACGACCAGCCACTCTGGGTTTGTAGGCTGAACGTGGTCAAAAGACTAGTTTTTCCTTTTAATTTTAATTCTGGCTTTGCAAACTTTACTGAATGAGACAACACAATACCTCTGGGAGGCAAGTATAAGTAGGGAAACTGAGGCACAGAGGGGTTAAGTACTTTGACCAAGGTGATCTCCCAAGCCACTGGTGGAGCGAGGGTTGGAATTCCTGGCTCTCGGCTATACCAATATTTTTTTTCCCAATTTTAACTTTACAGCATCTAGCAGAATGGGGCTCTGATATCTGAGTGGGGTCCTTAGAAGCTGCTGTAATAGAAATAAGAATAATTAGTAAGACAGACTTCCTTGACATGCTCCCTAACCAGTTTCTCATTCTTTTCAGACAATTGTTTTGTTCCCCCTCCCTCACTGTTGACATATTCCCCGTGTTCCCCATTCCTCCCGACTACTTGTGTTTCTAACCCTCCATTTTATCCCTCATTTTTGTAGATTATGATTTTGGAGATGTCTTTCCTGCAGTGCCGTCCATGCCCAGCACAGTCTGGGAAGGTGGGACATAGTCATCTGTTACCATGTTTATCTCTTCTGCATCCTTTCCACACCAAGCCTGCTGCATGTGATTGGTTTTTTCCTAAGAACAAAGCTTGCTAATCTTGATGGAATTCTGTAGCAGCAGAAATGAGCGGATCTCCTGGCTGTGGAGTGAGAGCTCTGTGGCACGTATACTGTACACTGGTTTCCCTCCAGTTACTGTGCACTCCACAGAGATACTCACATTACCATATGTCCTAGAATGTTGTGACTGTTGCGCTCGACTCCGATTATAATTGATGTGCCAGTTGCACCTGCCATATTTGTCTGGTTTTAAGACCTTGCACAGGACGTTTGTAGCTGAAATGTCTATCAAGTAAAATTTGATTTGTTTTATAAAATGACTATCTAACATACTATAGCAGCTGGATTGATATGTGAAACTTTTTACCAGATTAAGGAAGAAACCTGTTAAATTTTTCCTGCCACGAAAATGACACCTGGTGATCACAGACCATCCCGAACCTATCAGATGGTTAGAAATTGAAGTACCAAAGCTTTCCTTCTTAATACAGCATACGCTATACATTTCCTTCATGTGGTAAACAGCAGATTTGGTGATTAGTTGAGACTGTGAGAGATCCACATTCATAAATTATCCAACAGGATCTTGAAAATGACTTCTGATTTAATACTACTTCTAATAAAATTTTTGTTCCTTTAAGTGAGTTTTTTGTCCCCTTGACCCATGCTTCCATGCTGGGTTAATATGTTTATTGAAGCCATAACCTTCATTTGATGACCTCGTTTCATTGAGTCACTGTACTCCTTTTTACCCCTTTTTAAGCTTTGCTGGTTACAATCTCTATTTCTTAGAGGAAAGGGCACATCAGCATTTTATGGGAGTCGGTCCTCCCTTCTCTGCATGAAACATGTTATCCCTACTCACTTAAAGACACAACAGTGTATTCTTCATATGTAATTGGGCTAGAAAATCTGTTCTCTTTACCTGTGGTGGAAATATACGTGTATAGTTTCTGTCATTTCTCACTAAAAAGCTTGATGGATTTCTTCAGCTCAAATTGTTTTGTATTATCCTCATCAAACTGATACCTCATACAGCACTTTAGTAAAGATCTGCTTGAATTCCATTAGGATGGCTTCTGGCCTCTTAACATTTTCTCTTCTCTATACACTTGCTGTCTCTCCAAGCACAAGAGAGACACAGTTTGGTTTTCAGAGCACAGTTTGAGTAGCTAAAAATAGAAAACAACTGAATCGTTTACTGTTACAGTTGCATGTGGTTAACACGGGTCTAGCCTAGCTTTGGAGCCTTCTGCAGCCAGGGAACTAACAGCATTTGTTATTCTGACCGTTTCTGGAAAGACGAGAATGAAATAATCTGTGTTTCCTCACAGCCAGTGGTCCCTCCACCACTTCCTACTGAGAGATCATGGAACTATGATCCCCCAAAAGCCAATTTTCCTCCACCATTACCCACAGCAGCTCCTTATGGGAGAGGCTGTGCGCTTTCTATGGCCATAATTTTTTGATTGGGCTCTTTGGTTACCCTGGACAGAAGAAATTAGGTTTGACGCAGCTGTGGATTGCTGGAAATTAGGTTTGACGCAGCTGTGGATTGCTGGATAGGTGATCCTGGACCGTATTCATGGTGGCTGGCTTTGGTGTTAATGGGGGCATATTTGGTGGGTATCCATTATTCCTTCCTCCCCATAGCCAGGCCCCAGGGTGTCATGTTAGGGCAATCCTGATTGGTTGTTTAGTTCTGATGGGTGTTTATTCCTTAAACTTGTAAATACACTTTTAAAATGCACAGAATATGAATTGCATTTTTAAAATAAGGAACAGTGGGCTACTTAATAGTATGTGGTGTCATGTGTGCTTTACTGCAAGCCCTCCTTGTTGTGCAAGATCAGTTTCCATTCATGTCACTCTGCCATAACACAGCCCCCGCTGCGCAGTCTGATCCTTAGGGGCATGGAGCTACCCGTGGGGGTCAGATTTCAGGTTTGGGGCCTAAATCATAAGGATCAGTTTTTGCAGTACTGATCAGGCCTCTCTGCAATATGCATGCATCAAAAAGACCCTTCTCTCCTTCCATAGCTTACTGAATGGATTTTTTGCCACATACACAAAAACCAAGCATTTAAGAATTTGTATCTCTTTCTTTACACTTCCCCATTTAAATGGACCCTGTCAGAATAACAGCCAATATTTTAAACAAAACGAAACAAACTTTATTACCAATAAGGTAACAAATTGGGTGACTGAAACTGAAATAGTCCTTAAAAGTCATTTCATTTTCCCGTTCTACTCAATTTGGATGGTGAAAATAGACCCATCAATTTCACTTTTGCATCTATCTGGTTTCAGTTTTACTGTGGTTTGTTATCTGTCACTGCAAACTGTAGGGCACTGTTTAAATTTAAACAGGAACACAGTTTTGAAATTAAATTCACAAGACCATCCCTTACCATTGGGTTTTATAAAATCCTTTTCATTTTCCTACTGCAAAACCTACCGATCAAGTGTAAATTACTGGACAGGCTCTTGGTTCTGCAAAGCTTAGAACGCTGTTGTTTCTGGGTTTTGATTGGCCGAGCACTACTCTTTAACTTACAGCTTCCACTCATGATCACGAATCTGAATTCAATTTCCTGCTAATATTTTCTTCAAATCGCTGCTTCAGAAACATCGATAGATTCTGATCCGGCCTTTGAAACTAACCCTGTTTGAGAATATTTGTCTATGGGGCATGTAATGTTCATTTATCTGGCTTGATTTTGTGGACAGAGAACCGTGAACAAGAATCACATGAGCCCACTAATCAGAGTTGCGCTGTGTCTTCTGTCCATTAACGGCCTAGCCAGTCATACTAAGACTTTTCTGTTTGCTGCGTTGTTTCTTCTCACTTGAGGCCGGGTGCATGATGTATTTGTCTCCCCACACCTCCAGTCTGCTCTGTGTATTGTATACCAGGAGGAAAATAACGTCTGCTGTAACAATCTATCTGCCACAATCTCCTAACTTCTCTTTTTAAAGGAGAAAGCTCCTGGAAGAGGGAGTCTGAGCATTAATGTCATCTAAGCTCCCCAGGGAAATCCACCATTACTCATTAGTGGAGAACTGGCCCCCTCTGCTTGGATAGTTTCTCTGAACTAGTTCTCTGATTTCTCCTCAGGGAATTGGTGAGGTTAATGAAGATCTTCTTTCTAGGGTTCTTTAAATCACCATACCTATAAGAATAGAAGGATTTTTTTTCTTTACTGGTTGGCTCAGTGTTGCATTTCCTATGCTTCCAGCCCATTAAAGTTGGTCACATCTGTCTTGGACCCAACCAGTGTTGCTCCTTAAACAGGAGTGGTAGTGGTGAGCAATATAAGAACTCCATCCACAAGGCTGTGGATCCAGAAGACACTCGGTCCACAACAGCAACTTTGGCCCCTGCCATCCCCTCGCCTAGGGTTTCTGCATGGCAGCTCAGACCAGCTGTGGACTGGTCGTGAAGGACTCAGTTTCATGACTGATGCTGTCCAGGTCTCTCTCATGTACACCCAACTTGTGACCAAAGCTTTGCACTTTTCCAGCACGGCCTGTGTACGTTTGCATGACCCTCCCTCCACCAAACAGCCCACTGAGGCTAGGACCTTTGATTCTAATGTCTGCCAATTGCTTCCCCCAGCGTCCAGTGGGCATTTCTGAGTCTCCTGCAGGCAGCTGCCATTTACTGAAGGAGCACAGTGAACTGAAATTGGGTTTTGTCTGTTGCCTAGCATGTGATGTGATGTGAGTGCTGACTGTCCCTACTGGCCCAGGAGCTCCCAGCAGACCATGATGCTGTTTGAAGCTGCCTGGAGAGTCACTGTCTGAACATTAAACCTTTGTTTTCAGGCATTATATTTCATTTGATATGAAAAGTAGATTGATATCAGTTCCCAGTCTGTGCCACCAGATTCCCTACTGTCTGTTCCCCACCTATTCCTTCTCATTACGAGTGCCCACTGCCTGCAGGCGGCTCCAAATGCCAATCAAGTCTAATGGGTAGTACATACCCAAGTGGCGCCCCGGGCCAGGACCTTTCAGAGTCCGCCATGTGTGCAGCCGCACTCTATTTGAGATCCAGAAGCTCAATGAGGAATTCCTGTTGCTGTGGTAGCGGCTGACTGCGATCCTGCTTTTCCCCTCTCCTCTTCACCAGATGGAGACCTGACTGATACTCTCAGCTGCCCACACTCCATGGCCTCTGATCTGAATGGCGGCAAGCCTTCCACGAAGAGTCCAACGCAGCGCTACAACCCCTTCAACCAGGAAAAGGTTGAAGTGGTGTCCTCCACTGAAACCACCCCTGCGCATAGCGTCTCCCTGGAGAAGATGGACACCACGCTGGAAGGCACAGACCAGTTGGAGAGCTGCACAGAGTTAGAAGTCATCAGGTGAGTGCTGTGAGTCGCAGACCAAAGCGAGGGGTCTGCAAGTTAGCTGTGAGAGGAAGCAAGTAGTCACCATGTGCTCTCACTAGTTCGGCAGGGCAGTTATTGCGGAAAGTGTAAGCCGGGCAGCCAGAGCTTCTGGGTTCTTGGTTTATTCTTCAGGGCCAGGCTTCCCAAAGTGCTCAGTACTCCCCTACACCTGTTGCTGGCAGTGGGGGATGAGGCGGGATTCTCCAGTGGGAACTGTCAGGTGCGAGGTCTCCTGAAAATCTGGCCTTAGAATTTTGTGAACCTGATGCTATAGCACGGGGAACGGAATGAAATATCGTAAAACAGTGACAGTTTTGGTCCCCTGGGTCTGACTTTCCAATCCCTGAGTGTGTAGGCCTGGCTCTAAGAAGACAATCCTTTTCATATGTATTAGAGCCATTTATTTTCCCACTACCAATCTCCAATATGCCTCCCATTATTACCACTCTGCCTTTAGCCTGGTGCGTATCAGCTGTGTCCTGGTGCAGGATTTGAACCATCCAGTTTTATCCTCTCCTCTTACTGCTAGTTGCATCAGTTGATTTGTTCCTTCACTCAAGGCTGCAAGACCTCTTCCCTGATGGCCTGAAAACGCCTGACCAGCCTTGAAACAAACCCCATGAAGGACATCAGTCAATGGAGGCTGGTTACACCTTGCTCCCTTGATAAGCAGATGACTGGGCAATGCACTGGGCGGCCTATTTGATAGTACCTCTCTGCAGAGCAGCCCCAGAGTGATGCCCCGATGCGCAGCTAGAGAAGAATGCCGCAGGCTCTTTAATGACCATTGGTCTGCCGTGTAGTTTCTCAGACAGACAATACTTCCAAGAGGCCTATCTGGGCATTGACTGAGAACAGACCCGAACAGGACAGTGCCCTTATGGAATCACTGACATCCCTTCTCTGTAATACCCTGGGTTCCCCCCAGTGATCTCTTGCTCCTGCCTGGATTAGACCTGCATAACACGTGAGATCCGTCAGCCTGGTGCACTTCCAGCTCCCCGATAGCTAGCAGAACGTGCAGTGGTCTCACAGAAGCAAAGAAACAGCTGCTGTTTCTTACCTGCCAGGCCTTCTCCGGTGATGAGAAACCAGAGAGCATGTGGAGTCAGATGGCATTCTGCTTTCTCTGGCATATGGAGAACAGGAAACTTCCCTACACTCAGAGCCCCACTAACAGGAATTGGGTAATAGTTGTTCTGGACTTTACTGACAGCAACACTGGTTTTGAGGAGCCTGTTAAAGTCAGTAGCATGAGCACCCGGCAGTTCACGCTCCACATCCATGCAGCGTTCTGGAAAAAGCAGGGTGTCTCTGATTGTAACTAGAAAAAGCATCACTGTTGTGGGGTGACTGCTCCCTCTACTGGCCATTAGTCACTCCACGTCCATGTTGAATCTCTGTAAACGACACCAGCTCTAGCTGTCACCATTTTGTCCAGTGGATTTGAGACCATTCAGAGTCCTTGTCAGGTTCACTCAGCATCAGCTCATGACCTCCTGCTGCTAGCAGAGGGCATGAAAGAAGCTGCTTTTAACTGGAGATGGCTCTTCGTTTCCTCCCTTCCCATTTCAGATGGATGGGAAGTTAAACCCTCCCTGTGTCAGAACAGCGGCCCTGAAGAATGTCACATTTTTGGCCTTTCTTGGGAGCCAAGCAGGGAGGCCAGGAATATTCTGAATCCCAGTAGAGAGGCTGCAACCCGTCAAATGGGGTGGCCAGAGGAAGGGACGTGCAGTGTGCTCAGAACAGGGAAATGAGAGTCAGGAGACTTGGATTCTTTCTGCCTCTCCCATTGATTCTCACCTAGTGTCCTTGGGGGATTCATGTAACCTTTTGGCCTCAGTTTCCCTGTCTGTAGATGGGACTAATAGACGCTGACAGGAGTGTTGTGTAACTTTAGTTAACAGCAGAGGGTGGTGTGGTTCTTGGATGAAGGGCGCTGGGCCTTAATTCCTGTCCTGTTCTGCTACGAAAATTCACCCAGGTTTTTTCTCCTCTTGCCCATTGTTTGTGCATCAAAATAATTTGCTTTGTAGAAAAATTACCGTACATGTATGAGGAATAATCCAGGAGGCGGTATAAATGTCAAGAGGACGCTTTATTCCAGGAATCTGGGTTTCCCCTCCCATGGACACAGAGGGCAGGGTTAGTCTCTGATAACATCAGTGCAGTTTCTCCTCTTGCAGATTAGCTAAAAAGAAGAAAACAGGCAAGAAAAAGAAGGTAAAACTGGAGGAATCGGTGAATCCCTCCCCCCCCCAGTGCCACTGAGGCTGACGTCCAGCAGGTTGGCAGGGACAGTGACATGGACAGACTGAGCGAAGGAGCTGAGCTGAGGAAAGCCCCCAACTCTCCCTGTCCAGAGGCCGCAGAGGGCCAGGAGAGGCCAGGAGAGAGCAGCAAGCACTCAGCCCTGAGCCAGCTAGGTCTGCGGATCCCAGAGATGAAGGACACCTCCATGGGGAGTGTGGGGCAGCCCCTGAGCAAAGTGATCGACAAACTGAATGGGCAGCTGGACCCCAGTGGCTGGAATTGCCAAACTGACCCCCCTGATCAGTCCTTTCGGACTGGCATGCCAGAGGAGACCCCAGACAGGCCGCCCTCTGGCAGCTTTAGCGAGGGGATTTCGACCCCCATGGACTTCTACCGCTTTACCGTTGAGAGTCCAAACGCTCCTGCACCAGGTGGTGGCGACCATGACGCTGCAGGGCCTGGCGAACCGCCACATGTTCCTTGTAGCCCTGAGACTGCTGAACAAGAGGAAGAAGGAGGAAAAGGAGAAACAGCTGGGGCTGTAGAGGACATTCAGGAGGAGGCGGCTATAACCCAAGCCAGTGAGATGGAGACTGGCAACACAGAGGTGCTGAGCATGCTGAAAGGAGAGCAGCCCAGTCCCTCTCTGAGCAGTGCTGGTGACTCAGGGGTGGAGGAGGGCCAGGGCAGCCCTTCAGAAATGGCCCATCCATCAGAGTTCAGGTAAGCGGGTGGGGAAAGGGTACCCTAGCAGCAGCACCGCTCAGACTCTCCGAATCTTTGGCTGAGACCCAGAAAGCAGCGTGGGGAACGGCTTCCCATGGAGACTTCCCCTCCATGGGTGAGACACGTGGCTGCCTGAGACCATTTGCTCCCCTCCTTGTCCTGAAAGACTTGGGGAGGGCAAATGGTGGAGGGGTGATTTTCGGGAAGGTTGGGCTCTGTCCTGTAGGATTGGAGGTGTCTTTAAGAATCGGCTGCTTCTAGCTGCTGCCTGGTGGAGTTCGCCATTCGTTTTGTCCGGGTGCTGGGGTTGGTGTGTTTAAACGATAGACTTGGGGCCTAAGGCTGGGAGAGAGGCCTTGCTGGGAACTGACCAGAACAGCCCATAAAGAAACGGCGGTGGGGAGGTACAGCTCACCCCCTGCTCTGGGGAGTAAGAGTGGAGTTGGGGTGAGATTAGCTGTCTTACCCTGTTTTCATTATAAATGTACTCCTGTGACTGGTAGGTAAAGGGGTGGGTGGCCACATGCCTGGCCCCTGGACACAGCTGGCCATAGGTGAGTGGCTAGTTCAGAGTGGAGGCCATGACAGGACTCCAGAGCTTGCAGTGCTACCTCAGATCCCAGTGGAGGCTGCCCAGTTCCAGTGGGAGCACTGCATACTGGGACCTGAAAGTGTCCACCACTGCGTCTCTGGGCTGCACTGTGGCCTCCCTCCCCTTGGATATTTTGGGGGGAGGGGGAAGAGCTCCTCACATATCAAACCCTCCTTCCCACTTCTCTTCTCACTCAGGGTGGATAACAACCATCTACTACTGCTGATGATCCACGTCTTCCGGGAGAATGAGGAACAGCTGTTCAGGGTAAGTCTGGGAGCATGAAGGCAAGTTCCTTCCTTGTCTCCTTTGCCACAGTTGTGATGCAGAATGTGGGGTTACTGCCTGGAAACGACTCACGAGGCTTTGGTGGCTGAACTGATGGGTTCCTCTCTGGATGTACGCCTGATCTGTCCGGGCACCTGGGACTCTTCAGGCTCATCTCCTCTGCAGTAGGAAAGCTGCTATAGTGCTCAGCTCAGTAATAATATCATTCATAAGTGGCCAGTTAAAACACACCTGCCTTGCGCCGTATATGAGATCCAACCTTGCACCATAGCCGTGTTGCAGACGGGGGCATTTCCTAGGCTTTACCTCAGTCTGAGAACACGGTTACTACACAGATTAGTCTCACATGGAGCTAAAGAATGAGACTGCACGTGGGCCGTGTTGGATGCTGCCGCGTGGTAACCGGATCCCACAGCTTGTAGCTTTGCATGTTCACTGGGGCCTAGGAGCATGGAAACTTGGCTAGGAGGCCTCTCTCCTCTTTTCCCACAGATGATCCGAATGAGCACTGGGCACATGGAGGGGAATCTTCAGCTTGTCTACGTCCTGCTGACAGACTGTTACATTTACCTGATCCGGAAAGGTAGTCCATCCCAATGGTCTTCTGAGGAGACACCAGATGCCAGCTGGGGACTTTTGGTCTAAGAGGGGGTTTACCTTTAGAAATCCAGCTGTGTCAGGAGAGTGGCGTAGGGGCACCAGAATGCACACTCTTGGAAAGGGCCGTCTGACCCAAGGTTCATACCACAAGCTGGCTCCAGGACACCCAGAATGGTACTTCTCAGCTGTTGATGACAGGCCCTGTACCTCACCAGCTAGTCTGCTGGGGGTGTTCTGGCACCTGGAAGTAAAGATCTCCTCCTGCTCCTCAGAATCCGTGGCAGCTAATTCTGCATAAGAAGTTCGGGTCTGTAGACTGAGCTGCTACTGCTAGGCAGTGGGAGGGATCTGGGCAAATCTGTGGACTGCATATTGGGACTGTCCTCCCCACCTGTTCATACAACTGTCCTATTTCCTGTGCTAGGAGCAGCAGAGAAGCCGTACATGGTGGAGGAGGCCATTTCGTACAACGAGCTAGACTACATCTCGGTGAGTCCAGGCTGAGCTCACAGGCTGTGTCACACACAGGGCAAGGATAATGTCTCTCCTTTTGCCTAGGTGGGTTAGGATTATTTGCCAGTTCCCGGCATCTGTCTCTCACTGTTGGGACTTGAGGGAATCACAGAGGTACCACGAGAGGCTTCATGCCACTCGAAAGTAGCAATTCCCAAAGGAGTCAGGAGCTGTTGGAGGACTCTGAAGAACAGTTCCTTGATGACTGGGAGCTTTGCAGCCCCAGTGCAAGCAACCTAACTGGGGATGCAGAGAAAGTGCCTCCTGGTGCCACCTGTGCCTGCCAAAATCATCTCCTCCCAGCTGGCACTCTGCCTCATGGATTCCCCTTTGGCTTTTAGCCAGTAGCACACCGGCCTTTTCAGTGCACATTTGGGGGTGCCTTTCCAATGCCCTGTCCCCTTAGTGCTCTTCAGCCTTCCTAATGAGCGCTTGTGTGTTCCCGCGGCAGGTTGGCCTGGATCAGCAGACAGTGACGTTGGTCTGCACCAATCGCCGGAAGCAGTTCCTGCTGGACACTGCTGATGTGGCCCTGACAGAGTAAGCATGACTGCTAAACACGAACTGTAGATCTTTCCATGTGCCTGGGGTTCTTTGTCAGCCCCTCCCTTGAGCCTCTGGGCTGCCCATTATATCTGTGAAATTCCCTTGTGAAGCAGATGCAAGTGACTCTAACGAAGGGTCGCGACTGGGGACGGGGCTGGATCCCATGGGGAATATAGCTGAACTGCTTGGTAATAGTGGCAATAACATAATAAAATTTACCATCCCTGTGACAGGAGAGACACCAGAGCAGCCCACCGTGGAGCATTTAACGTCAGAAAGGGGAACGACACAAAAATGAGGAAGGTAGTTAAACAGAAATTAAAAGGAATAGTGCCCAAAGTAAATCCCTGCAAGCTGCATGGAAAGATTTTAATGACACCATGATAGAGATTCAATTGAAATGTATACCCCAAATTTAAAAAAATGTAGCAAGAGGACCAAAAACTCCACCAGGGCTAAAGAACAAAGTAAAAGAAGCAGTTAGAGGCAAAAAGGCATCTTTTGAAAGTGGAAATTAAATCCTACTAAGGAAAATAGAAAGGAGCATAAACTCTGGCAAGTGAAGTGTAATATAATGAGGAAGGTTAAAAAGACTCAAAAAGTAACAGCAACATTGTTTTCAGTACTTCAGAAGCAGGAAGTCAGCTAAGCAACCAGTGGAGCCACTCAGTGATCGAGATGCTAAGAGGCCACTTAAGTAAGATGAGGCCATTGTGGAGAAACTGAATGAATTCTTTGCATTGGTCTTCACTGCAGAGAATATGGGGTTGATTCCCACACCTGGGCCATTCTTTTCACAAATCTGAGGCATGGTCTTGTCCCAGACTGAGGTGTCGGTAGAGGAGTTTTTGGAACAGCATGATAAATTAAACAGTCATCAATCTCCAGGACCAGTTAGTATTCACCAAGAGTTCTGAAGGGACTCAAATGTGAAGTCGCAGAGCTACTAACTGTAACTAAGCCCCTTTGTTTTCAGAGAAATTAATTTTTACCAAAAAAACCAACCCCAGAATTTGAAAAAAAGTGTTATTTGTTGGGTTTTCTTCTCTCTGATTTTCACTGTATTTTTGTATCATTCAAATACTGGGAAAATACCTTGCTTTAGTAGGATAATACAATACATTGCAGAGTTACACGTCTTACGATAATACATTAGCCAGGGTATATACACAAAGCTGCCTGTTGAAGTGAGGGTATATATTAGTCTAGAAGATACACACAATAAACAAACAGGCACGCGTGCATGCAAGCTCTGAAGTGCGTGCACATCTGAATGTACTGAATGAACATACCTACCCCAGGCATTTCAAGCTGTTAGCAGACAACAGTTTAAAGATTTGAGACACTGAAATGGGAAGATAAAGAAAATCAGCATCAAAATATGTTTCAGAATATATGGACGCATTCAAAAGTTTTAAGGATGAAGTTGGGTGTATGCACTGCAAATGGGGTGGCATCAATAAGATTAAAAGAAGGTGAATAGAGGTGAATATTCAAATGAAAAGTTTTATTTGGTAGCAGAGGTATATTGTTTTCTTAAACTCAGAAGTGTCATTGTGGTTTGAGTTGTTTTATTTCTGCAGCAAACCACACTGAATACCATTCGTCAACACGTTAATCTACTGAATACTCCCCCACCCCCACCCTGTTCTTCTAGCCACCAAAATAAACTCTGATATTTACCCAGAAAAATTATTAGTAGTTTTTTGCACCAATTTTCAGCTGTTTTGGTTGTTCTAGTCATAAACACCAATACATTCCTGGGAAAAATCGAATAAAAACAGGAAAAAAAGGGCCCTATATATAACCTGTCATTTAAATCAGCTTCTGTATGAGCTTCTCTGTATAGTAAAGAATAGAATTATCAGACATCTAGATGAACATGATTTGTTGTGGAAGAGTCCACATGGCTTTTGTGAAGGGAAATCATACTTTACCAGTCTACTAGAATTCTTTTTGGGGGGTGAGCAAGCACGTGGACAAGGGTGATCCAGGGGATATAGCATACTTAGATTTTCAGAATGCCTTTGACAAGGTCCTTCACCGAAGGCTCTTAAACAGTCATGGAATAAGAGGAAGGTCCTCTCCTGGATCAATAACTGGTTAAAGGATAGGAAACAAAGGGTAGGAATAAATGGTCAGTTTTCAGAAAGAAGAGAGGTAAATACTGGGACCAGTATTTTTCAACATACTCATAAATGATCTAGAAAAAGGAGTGAACAGTGATGTGGAAAAATTTGCAGATGATAGAACTATTCAAAATAGTTAAGTCAGAAACAGACTGCGAAGAATTATAAAGGGATCTCGGAAAAACTGGGTGACTGGGCAAGAAAATAGCAGATGGAATTCAATGTTGATAAATGCAAAGTAAAGAAAGAGATCTTGGAGTCTTTGCGGATAGTTCTCTGAAAAAGTCTGCATCAGTAATCAAAAAAGCTAACAGAATGTTAAAAATCATTAGGAAGCAGATAGATAATAAGACAGAAAATATAATGCCTCTATATAAATCCATGGTATGCCAACATACTGAATATTGCACGCAAATTTGGTTGACCCTTCTCAAAAAGAAAAGGTACAGAAAAGAGCAGTCAAAATTATTAGGGGTATGGAACAGCTTCCATATGAGGAGAGAGTAATGAGATTGGGACTTTTCAATTTGGAAAAGAGATGACTAAGTGGGGATGTGATTGAGGTCTATAAAATCATGACTGGCGTGGAGAAAGTAAATGAGGAAGTGCTATTTACTCATAATACAAAAACTAGGGGTCACTGAATGAAATTAATAGGTAGCAGGTTTAAAATGAACAAAAGGAAGTATGCCTTCACACAATGCACAGTCAAGTTATGGAACCCGTTTCTGGGGATTCTGTGAAGGCCTCTAACAGGGTTCAAAAAAGACTAGATACATTCATGGAAGATAGGTGCATCAGTGTGTCCCTAGCCTCTCTTTGCCAGAAGCTGGGAATGGGCGATAGGAGACGGATCACTTGATGATTACCTGTTCTGGTCATTCCCTCTGACGCACCTGGCATTGGCCACTGTTGGAAGACATGATACTGGGACAGGATTAGGTCATTGATCTAACCTAATATGGCTGTTCTAACGATCTCTTTCTTGTTGTTTTGTTTAAAAGTCCCAGGGGTGAGATTTGAGGGCTGTTTTAACTACAACAATTTAGTTCCACAAACCCTTTGAGTGTGATTGCGTTAAGAGCTGCAAAATGCTGCCAACAGCTCCCTCTGCTGGTTGCCAGTGAGTGCACAGCCTGCTGGCTGCAGTGCCTCCTGGTTTAAACACCTCTCTAATTATCTTAATGTCGCTTGCGTGTCTTTGGTTCCTGGGCCCCAGTGGGGTGACCAGGTTTTGCTGTGAATGGTTTTGCCTGTTCTTATTGCAGAATAAAAGTTTGTCATTTGCCTTCACCCCATCATTGGGCTGTGACTGACTGGCCCCAAATGGAACAGGGATACAGACAGATTGTTGGGCGTTGAGGTCACCGGCAAATCTGTAGCTCTGTTCCCACATTGTAGAGCCAGGGAGAAGGTGGTTTGGGTCCTCTTGGACTCTTTAGGTCCCATGTGACATCTTGTAAGCCATGTGAAATGTTCTCTTTGCCTATGTCTACACTGGCAAGTTAGTTCGAACTAAGAAAGCTTAACTCGAACTAACTTAAGCCTTGGCTACTAGGCTTTCAATAGTTTGAATTCAAACTAATAAATTCGCTTATACTTTTCGAACTAACCGGCACATTGACCTTAATGCAATTGACAAATTCGAACTAAGCAAGTGCCATGCATGGCACTTGCTTAGTTCGAACTAAAATTTGCTAGTTCAAATTGTTAATTCAAACTAACTAAAATTAGTTCAAATTAGTTAGTTCGAATTAACTAATTCGAACTAACTTTAGTAAGTGTAGACATAGCCTTTTTGTTTTCCTTCCCAGTATGTTATTTCAATGGGGCTTTGTAAGGTCAGGTTTCTGAAGGAGCTTTCTCAGGCAGACTCCTTCTCAGGAATCAGTAACTTCAAAGCTTTCATTTCCTTGGACTATTACTTTGTATCAAGACCCTTTAGCTGCACCTTTGGGCCCCCATCCTGCAGTGGGATCCATGTAGGTTGAACCTTGTACTATCTGGAGGGCTCCCAGTGGATGCATGGGTCAGCCCCAGTGGACCTGATTGTTGGATTGAGTCTCTTTGAGAACTATGCTCCATAGGGGTCTGCTTCTAAAAGGTGATCTCACCAAAGATCTCACTTCTCCCCTCCCCCAGGTTCTTCCTGGTCTCTTTGAAGTCAGCCATGATCAAAGGCTGCCGAGAGCCGCCATACCCCAGCATCCTCACTGATGCCACCATGGAGAAGTTGGCACTGGCCAAGTTTGTGGCCCAAGAGTCCAAGTGTGAGGTGAGATGGGAATTTGGGGTCTCTCCTTATATATTTCCTTCACTGATGTTTTCTTAGATTATGTCTCTTCTTACCAATGCACCATCTGTTGAGAGGGTCTTTTTATTGGTCTCCTGTCCCCTATTCTGCGATGTCCTTTTCCCACAGTAATTAACCTCACTGACCATGCGGGGGGTAATTTCAGCTGGGTCTGTTCCTGTTGTGGTCTGTTCATTGCTCCACACCATTCCAAAGTTGGCTGCAGTTTCAGTATCCCATCCGTCTTTCAGAGGTTTGCTCTGAGGTCAGTGGTTAGTAATAGCATGGAGATGCTCCAGGGAAAGGTGTTCTGTATCAGGAGGTGGACCATGTAGTCCCCGAGAGCAACGATTCTCTGACTTGCTGCCTGATCCATTTTTATCCAGGCCCTTGAGGCTTTCAGCCAGTCCTGGATGTGTGATTCCTGTGGCCCGGACTCCCGAGGCAGACTGACACTATCCTAGGAGAAGCCCTGCTGCTGTTAGGCCTGGGAGACTGGTAACACTTTGCTCCGTCTGTCTCTCTCACAGGCTTCTGATGTGATTGTGCGCTTCTATGGCCTCATTCACTGGGAGGACCCCATGGACGAGGTATTGGGACCGGCCCCTTCCCATTATGCTTCTCCTGAGAACTCAGTCACTAAAGAAGGCATCCTGCACTACAAGGCTGGGACCTCGTACCTGGGGAAGGAGCACTGGAAGACCTGCTTTGTGGTGCTCAGGTGGGAGCTGGGGCTGCATTTCCAAGGGCATTCTTACACGGCAGGGTGGGACATGCTGAGGGAAGGCAGTGGAGTGGGGAAGCCGTGTTGCCTGGTACAAACAGCCTTGTTCAGGGGCGGGGCAGAGCTTGTGGACTCTTGGGCGAGCTCAAGGTGCAAAGAGACTAGAAAGCCCATCCCGACTGGCTGCCCTTATTAACTGATTGGCACCATAATCCAAGGCTAATTTTTGTCCAGGGGCAAGAATGAGCCTTCTCTACATCCCTCAGGGCTTCAGATCTCCCCCGTGGCCGCTTCTGCTTCTCTGATGGCTGAAGAGTAGAGCCCTGCAGATCCGCGGCTATCGCATCCTCGGGTGCGGATATCCGCAGATCCATTGTTGCGGATTGGAGCTTGAATGCGGATTCTATTTTTATCTGTCCAGGTCCCTTCCATCCCTATTATTCTATGAGCTGCTGCTGCAGCTGCAGAGAGCAGTGAGCAAGCAATGTTAAACAGCACAGCAGGGAACAGAGGAAGCGCTTCAGCCAGTCAGAGACAGTCACTCACCGGAGCTCAGCTAACCGGCTACTTCTGCCTCTCACTCTAGGAGCCCCAGTGGCCAGTCCCCATGCAACTTCCCTTACTGCCAGCCATCCAGTCAGATGACTGGCAACTGCCACTGAACAGCTGCGTGATCTCAGCAGCTCCAACTTCCCTAGTCCAGGCAGAATAAAAATTGGTGAGATTGGAGCCAGGGTGTCCGCAGTGGGTAAAGGATGGGAGAAGGAAGGCTCCTGGAAACTTAAAGTGGTGGCCAAAAATAATAAACTTTATTAGTCCCCTCTTTGGGATGCAAAGGGTTAACAGTGGGGCTGCTTGCTGGACTAAACTCAGAAGTCAGCTTCACAGATAACAAGATAGCCCCAGGTGATTACCCACAGTTTAGCATATCATGAGTTACACAGAAATAAACCTTTAGAATAAACCCTCCTCTTGGACTCTTTTGATAATTCAGAGATAAAGTATAACAAGACAGAGTTCAATACATAAACAATAAACATAACAATAATCCCCAAACCTACACCAATTGTAATAATAATCCCCAAACCTACACCAATTGTAATATCTTGGGTTAAAACTGAGGTAGAAGAGTTATTCACATTCAACTATATACATTTAAAGGGAAAGAAACAATCATGGGAAGTAAACATGGGGGATGACTCGGGTTCAGTTTACATACGTACCACAACTATCAGGCAGGTGATTAACAACAGCATAACGTCTTAAGGCGGAGGTTGAAATCAACTCGGGCCGGCACTCTCGGGGGAACTCCTACTGCAGGGTGATCAGGCCTAGCAGTTAACTCGAGGAGACTCTCACCTGCTCTATGCGGCATGAAAGCTTTTATTGCCCAGGCCACGGCTTCCTGCCAAGGGCTGTGATTGGCCAGATTTCGCTGCAGCAGGAATTTTGAGGCGAGGGTCTGTCCGGTTCCTCCTGTCCTTATTTGTGCAAAGGAATTTTCACCAGCTCTCTAGGTTCCGGGTCAGAGCCTTCTACACCCCTGGGGGGGGGGGCCAGAGCAGCCATGATTGACTTGCCCCCCAGCACATGGGCGAGGGGGATGACCCACCCCTTTGGGAGCTGGCTGAGAGCGAATCAGGGTCCGAATAAAGCATGTTGATAGTCACAAGTGTAGCAGCCAGGAGTTCTCTACGTGCAATAAAGCATGTTGATAGTCACAAGCGTAGCAGCCAGGAGTTCTTTACCTGACCTGGGGGGCAGTATCTGGTATGTGACCTGGGGACAGTATCTGATAAACAGTTTCTGTACGTGACCTGAGGAGAAACAGTTTCTATGTCTGTATATCACAAGGGAGGTGGCGGCCAGTTTATGGGGTGCTCATAACAGCACCTTAACACAGGGGAGGCTCTGGACTGCATGGAGCTACCGGCAACTCCCCCCTCTCCTCCCTAGCCTCAGCACAGCAAAGCTGTGGCAGCCAGACAGAGGCTTTGTTCCGATAGTCAGAGCAGGAGCTGCTGCGAGGTGAGGGCAGGGCGGTGTGGATGGACATAAAACCTGGCATGCACATCCCAGATCAGACACAGGTTGACACTGAGCAGATGCGGATCCACATTTTTATATCTGCACAGGGCTCTCCTGACCAGGCCTAGATGGGCTATTGTTTGGAGCCCATTATTGTCTGCTCTGGTAAAGCACAGTGACCCCTTTGATCTTGGGATGGAGCCAGAGCACTGGTCACTCATAGCAGCCAAGGCAGCTAACCCCTGGGCCAGCCTGCACTTGATATGAATGACACCCTTCTTGCCGCTCTTCTGAGTGTTGTCCCATGATAGCTGGAGAGAGCAAGAGAAAGAGAGAATGCCCTTGGATCATTCATCCTGTTGTCCTGACATCCAGGATGAAGTCTCCTGAGAGAGACGTCCAATATGCAGGTGCAGAGCTGGCCAGCTCTTCCTTAGCTCACCTCATTCTTATATGTGCCAATGGGGCCAACTGCAGCCAGCCTTTCACAGCATCTGGCTGTGTGTGTGGGCAGCAGAATCCAGTGGTTAGCTGGGAGGGAAGTTTGACGACAGCTGCTGCACTACAGGAAGGTGAGGTTACCTTCTTTGTCTTCTGTTCCCAATCAGCAGCAACGGGATCTTATACCAGTACCCAGACCGCACGGACGTAATCCCTCTGCTCTCCGTGAACATGGGGTAAGTGGGCATGAGCACGTTGCCTGTGGTGCACTGCTGTAGGACTGGAGTTGGACCCGCCACAGGTGGCCAGTAGCGTCCCTTGCTCTCATCAGAACTGACCTGCCGAGGGAGCTCGGGTATCTTTGTCTACTGGCAGAGACATTTAATCTAAGCACATCTGCTGAATCTCTGCACCTCCTGGCCTCTCTCCCCAGGAGAAGGCAGCGGCCCAAAGCGGAGAGCGGCAGGTGATCTTGGATGATTGGAGCCTTTCACCTGTGCTTCACCAGTTCAGTCCCACCAGCAGCAGGGAGATCTGAGGGGCATTTGCCCCTATGTGGAGTGAGTTGCAGGGCAGATCTCAGGCCAGGCCCTAGCGCGCAGAGGTCTGTGTTCCACGTCGGAGACTACCATTACAGACAGTCTCAGGCCAAAGATTGAATGAGCCACGGAGGCTGAGCTCCTCTGTCATGCCCCAGGTCCCTGCATGTTGGGGCTGAAACATAAGCTGGGCAAGATGAGGCAACCTGCACTGTGGTGGAGATAAGACTCCAGCACTACCATTGTTTGGAGCACACGTCTGCTGGGGATAACTGTATGGGAATTGCCCACCAGCTGTTAGCAGTGATTCTGGAATGGAGAGGTCAGCGTCTCTCTCCTGAGATCTGGCTGGCTGGTGTGAAGTCTGCCATGCAGAAGCTTTCTTCTTTCTGTGTTAAGTCACAATTGGTAGAGATCAGGGAGGCAGGACTCCTGGGTTCCATTCCTGGCTCTGCCTCTGACTCCTTGCATGACGCGAACAAATCATTGAGTCAATGATTTCCTCACTTACGTACCCTTGGTTATTGTTTGACACTTCAGAGTTAAGCACATGCACAGGTGCCTGGGAAATCAGAGGGAACCCAGGTCTGTATCAGAGACAGACCTTAAGACGCTGATTTCTAAGAGCGTTGAGAAGCTTGGGTTGAAGAGCAGCATATTCCCGTTAGGTCTGCCGTGTGCTGAGAGGAGGAGTGAGGCGGGCCCACCGGTGGGTTCATAGGACTGACGCCATTATGCCAGCATCACTCAGGGAATTGCAGGAGCCGTTAGCGGGCTGGTCGTGGCAGGAATGCCCAGTTCTCTGGCAGCAGAGCTGTGACTAGAGACGCGGTTATGTCCTGCCCATTTTCACATGCACCAGACCCTGGTGTCTGACCCAAATGAAATACATCAGACTCCCCACGGTACGCAGCAGAGCCAGTCCCCACGCCCATGCTACGCCACTCTGCCAGCCCACCTCACCTGATCTCCACTGCAGGATGGTGCAGAGGAAGAGAAACCGGGATCTAAACCATGTTGATTAGAATCAACACCTGGAGTTGCACCTGGGAGAGGATGGGAGAGCCAGGGCCGCTCACAGGGCTCTGGGCTGCTGGACTGATTTCACCGAGCAGCTGAGCCATTGTGTTCTGTGTCAGCCAGAGTTTTGCACAGGCTTTAGCGGCAGCCCTGAAAAGCGGGTGTTGCGCTAACTGAACTGGAGGTGGCCAAGGTCTTGGTGACAATGTGAGACCAGCGGCACCGAGGGAAAGCCGGAAATTCTGCCCAAAGCAGGCCTGAGTCATTGCTGCTAGCTGGGCACATGGGAGCTGTTGGCGGGTTACGATTACCCATGAACTTTGCTGCAGTGGTACACACATCCCGACCAGCATCACCTCTGTCTGCTACAGCCCAAGCCTCAGCCGGCCTGTCCTCAGCCAGGCCCCAGTTTAGTCTCTGATCTCCACTTCTCATCCTTTCAGGGGGGAGCAGTGTGGCGGGTGTCGGCGATCGAACACCACAGATCGTCTGCACTCCTTCCAGGTGATCCTGACTGACCGGCCCTCCCTGGAGCTCAGCGCCGCAAATGAGGAGGAGATGGCCGACTGGATGCAGTACCTGTGCCAGGCCGTCTCCAAAGGGGTGAGCAGCTCCCTATGCACATTCCGATTGGCGTATGGCATGGAGCCACTTCGCATCGTGCCGAGTCATGATCGGTTTTCCTGACCCTGGACAGAAACCTGCCAGCCCACTATCTCTTTGTGTAACACTCTGCAATTAGCTTGTGGGGTCTGTGCGGACGGGGAGGGAAGGAGGGCTGAGGTCCAGCATCTTCATCTCTAAACTACACACAGTTCTGTCCATGATCCCATCTGCTTCACATCCATACAGGAGCCTGGCTCTCCTGCCCCTCTCTGGGGTTCATTTGAAGCCCCGGGGTTGTAGCTGGTCATTCTGAAGCAGGGCCCTCGGGTCACTTTCCATGTCCTGGCAGGATTGCTTGTAGTCTTGGTACCAGGTTTGTAAAGAGACTCTAGTTCTGTGCCAAAGGGGCCGTGTTAGTCTATTGCAGAAAATCAAACAGAGTCCTGTGGCTCTTTTAGAGACTAACAGATTTATTTATCGCATGAGCTTTCATGGGAGAAAACCCCACTTCATCAGATGCTTTGAAGACGGGAAATTTACAGAATGGAAGGAAATTAAAGTCAGGGGAATGTATGACATAGGATCAGGTCAGGCTGTAACAGCAAATCAAAATAGATGTTAGGATTCAAACACTGGGGAACAGCACATAGAGAACGGTGAAGTCAGATCACTTGATCCTATGTCATACACTTCCCTGCATTTAATTTCCTCCCGTTCTGTAAGTTTCCCATCTTCAAAGCATCTGATGAAGTGGGATTTTCTCCCACGGAAGCTCATGCAATAAATAAATCTGTTAGGCTTTAAAAATGCCACAGGACTCTGTTTGTTTTTCTAGTTCTGTGGGCTGTCGCCTCGCAGAAGACAGCTGTGCCCAGCGCGGTAAATGGTGGGACCATGAATCAAGGGAGTTCCCCCATTTTGAAGGACCCCTTTCCATACTGCCTTGGTGATGATACTCAGGACAGACAGACTGCCCTGTGGCAATGACTGTCCTGCCAGGAAGCAGACGAGGCTCAGGAGAGGGTGTGGGGAATCAGATTCTGGGGCAAAGAAGCAGCTGGTGAATCAATCACTCCTTCCCCTCAGCCATTATAGTGGCACTGGCTTTGAAGCACACGTGGCTGTTGAGATGCTTGGCCAACCCGCTCCCACACATAGCATCTCAGGACTGTCCTTTCTGGGACCTCTGTGACGGGCTGAGATGGCAGCTCTCGAGGTATCGTTAGCATAGGACCTTGTGCAGGGGACGTGGAGAATGGGCCAGTGGAGAGGGAGCCAAATCCTCAGCTGGCATAGCTCAGTGAGGCTGCACTGATTTATACCCGCTGTGACCCTGGGCCTGGGAGAGGCCCATCCCACCAGGTGTGCACAGCAGTGTCTGGAGAGAGACCACTGCGCATGGGTGGTGGCCTGCAGCCAGCAGAGTGGCTGGTTCTAATGGTCTGCCATCTCCCCCCAACCCCCAGGTTATCCCCCAGGGAGTGATCCCCACGCCCTGCGTCCCCTGCTGTCTCGTCATAACCGACAAGAAGGCATTCACCTGCCACGAAGACTGCCAGACCAGCTTCTTCCGCTCCCTTGCCACCGTGGAGCTGCCAGACGTCGCCGCGGTGGCTACGGAAGCTGGCAAGGAGTACTGTATACTAGTGAGTGTGGGCGTGTGTATAGGCGGTGGCCCAGAGCCTGACTCCAAGGAGAGCTGGCTCCATTTAGTAACCGCCGTGCCTCTCTGTTGGCGTTTAGGAGTTTGCTCAGGATCGCAACCACTTCCTGCCCCCCTGGGTCCTGTACTTCAGTTGCACTACAGAACTGGAGAGGTTCCTCTTGGCACTGAGCACCGTGTGGAGAAATATCTACCAGGTGAGCCGGCTCGAGCAGTGTTGGCAGCCCTAGCTCATTGTGTGCTGGGCCAGCTGGCTGTTCTTGCACCCTTAGCTGCATACACGAGGCCTGTCCGGCCTCTCAGAGTCAACCTGCACCTGCCTACAAGTGGGCTCAGACTCCCGGCCTCCTTGCTTGGGGTTGGAGTTGGCTAGGTTGATGCAGTCCCCAATCCCACCTTCTGCAAGTCGGGTTTGGTGGCTAAGGGGCGACCTCTCTGCTGAGGGGGCAGCAACGAAGAGCTGGC
This sequence comes from Pelusios castaneus, assembly GCA_007922175.1. Classification (NCBI taxonomy): domain Eukaryota; kingdom Metazoa; phylum Chordata; order Testudines; family Pelomedusidae; genus Pelusios; species Pelusios castaneus. The sequence goes on from ML685803.1 coordinate 10,012,177, forward strand.
CCCGTGGGGGAAGTGCCTCGGGGAGCAGTGAGCGGCACGTGCTCCTGGGGATGTCACTCGGCTTTCCTCGCTGGAAGCCGCAGCTCACAGGAGACCAGTCAGCTGTGATACGTAGCCTGGCCCCAGTGGGAATGGGACATTCATTTACAGCGGCTAGTCTGTGCTCAGGACAGGCTCTGCCCAGGGACAGCAGTGGGGACTGTGGATCAGGGCTGGGCTGTGGGGAGCCAGAACTGGAAAGCAGCAATTGCCACAAGTCAAGAGTGGAATAGAGGCTGCTGGTCAGGTGGGGGGGAGGGGAAGCATCAGGAAAGCGTGAGAGCTGGTTAACATGGGCACCACCCTGTCCCACTCTCTGCCAGTGTTGTTAGTCCTGCTCTTTCACAGATGCTGGTCTGTGTGGAGAGCTGACACCGTAAGTACTGGTGGAGGTTTCCCCAAACAGTCACATGCCGCCCACTTCCTGGGCAGTAACCTCAGGAGCTCCTTGTGCCGGACACAGCCCCTAGCCTGGTTCCAATGCGCCAAACACCCGCACTTACCTCCAGCTCCCTGCCTGCATTCCAGATCGATCTCCTTCACAAGGCGATCCAAGAAGCCTCGGTCAAGAAGAAATGCGAAGACGCGTTGAGCCTCATCCACAGTGCCTGGCAACGCAGTGACAGCCTGTGCCGTGGCCGGGCCTCGCGCGATCCCTGGTGTTAGCACCCGGCCTGGGGCAGAACATGGAGCCCCGCGTTGGAAGAGGCACAAGGCAACCTACGCACCCCGTGCTGCTAGCTCTGCAGGGCAGTCACCCGGTACAGGCAGACGGAGGCAGATGGACTCTTCTTAGAAAACAAGCTTACGTTCTCCTGGGCCGTCTGTGAACTTGCTGTGGGAACGTGTCCCCAGTGCGTCCCTCTAGCTGGGAATGCACAGCATGGATCGGACTGAGGCCTTCATACTGCGCTACGGTACATCGCTTCTCTGCCGCATCGCAGCAGGACTTCACAGTATCAGGCACACAGAGGGGGGAACTGCACCAGAGATGGGGGAGCTACCGCATTGCCTGGCTGCTTCATCTAGATCAACCCCCATGTGGGCAGCTGCATCAAGTGCTTTATGCAGAGGGCCTTGCAGAGACTCTGGCCAGGTCCACGCTGTCCTCCATCACCCAGCTGTCTCTGAGCAAGTTACTGTCTCCTTAAAGGAATAATAACCTAATATTAACGGGGGGTGGGTCTGGTGTTCACTCATTGGGCACCAAACAGGGTCCGAGCGTTTGTACTGACTAGTTGTTCATTTTAGAACACGTTAGATCGTACATGTGGTGAGACTGGAACACTAAATAGCTACTGCGCATGTTTTATCCTCGCTAATACAATTGCAAACTAATGCACTGCTTCACCTCAAGGGGTGCTTCCCCCCAACACCTCTCCTGCACCATTCATGAGCTGCATGAGTCGGGTGTTCTCGGTCCATCAGATCTCTCTTAGATATTAATAGATCTCTACCCAGGGCACGTAACCTGTCCCATCACAGCCATATAAAGTTCCACTCTGTCTGGCTTGGTTCTGGGGCTGTGGTCAGGGGCTCCTGGGTCTGATATGATGCCTAAAAGGCAGAGAATGGTAGAGGAGCTGGACTGCAGGGTTGTTCTGGATCGGTAATTAACCCTCTTCTGGAAGCACAAACAGCATATTCGGCATGCCAGGAGATGTTGGCCGTTGGTACGTAGACTCCTCACTCTTCCACCCTCTTGCACAGTGGCTGCTGCTGAAGTTGTTGGGAGATTTTACAAGGTTGAGGGGGAATGTGCATGAAACACTGAAGCAAATCCAGACAACCTAATGCGGGCGGAGCAGAGAGATTTGGTGGGGGGAGAATTTCTGAGTATCTAAAGGATTTAGACAAATGCCTTCCATTCGTTTAACTGGAACTTGTCTGAATCCCCAGATTGCTTTACAGTCTCGGCTTTGTGAGAGGTAGTACAAATAATGGAGAATTTGTGGAAGGGGCGGGGCGGTTAGTAGCTATTAACCCTTTGTGTGCAAAAGCAAATCCCTATGAACTGGGGCCATGTAAGTTAACAGCAGTTACCCTCTATGGAGAGTGATTTGGGGTTTTTATTTGTTTGGGGATTTTTTTAATAAGTTGGAGACCTTCTAATGTATATGTAATATATGCTCATGGGACCTTTTTTCAGGAGGTGACCTGTATGACCGAATGTACATGTATATATGTCTGCTTCCTCAGCCCCAGAATAAACACTCGTTGATAACTTGGTGTCTGTCCTGCTGACCTTTGGCTAGCTGGAATTCTCTCATTGGCAGCTGGTTTTCCTTTCTGGGTTGCTCTTAACCATCACTTGGCAGTCTCTGGGCCAGGATCGCAGACAGTCTGGGAGTCTGAGGATGGTCCTGTTGCTGCGATGAATGAAAGACTTTGAGAAGCAAGTGGTAGAGTATTGGGTCAGTTGGGAAGGCAGAGGGTCTGCCTGGAAAGGCTCTGATTGAACCAGGAGGAAACCATGAGCCGTACAAGGAATCTTGAAAAGAAAACTGCATGCCTCCTGTTACTGTGTGTAGCTGGACTTCCCAGGCCTGAGCTAGGCTTTATCTGTGCTACAGTGTAGTACAGCTTCCAGTCCATCGGTATAGTTAAAGTACTAGACTTCCCCTGCTGTGGAGACAGTTTATCAGTGTAAAGGTGCTTCAGACTGGTACAGCTGGTTCCATATGGAAAGGCCCCTGTGTCCACTTGAGGAGTCGTACTGGAAAAACGGTCTGGGTAAAACAGTCACACTCTGTGTTGGTTCTTCTGTATCATGGTTGATTGATTGACCACTAACTCGTGCTAATTAACATGATTATAAAATGTAAATACTTCGTAAATGTTTGACCCTCCCTCAGGCCTGGTCTCCACTTCCGAAAAACTTGGGCTGCACTCGAAGGGAGTTACACAAGCTACTCTTCATTGCTTGTGTCACTCCCGTCGACTGCCTAATTCCCCTTCAGCGTGGTTTCTGCAGTGCACTCTGCCACGTGGGGGCTGGTTTTAGTAAATTGGTTTCCGGGTCAACGTAGCGTGTCTTAACTGACCACTAAGTCGATATGGAAAACGTGAACGTTTCTGCCGTCCGTATAGACATAGCCTCAGCCTAAGGTGAAGCAGGGCCAAGAGCAAATGTTTGTGACTGGATTTCATTAGCATTTACAGGCATGAGAGTTGCAGTGATGTGGCATTTGGCTGACCAGCATTTCAGAATGGCCAGTAGCCATAGACTCAGCACAGCGCTAGATACATCCAAGCTGGCTGGGCGTGGGAGAAATTCCCTTTCTACGGGCTATTTTTCTCCCTCTTATGTCCTATTTGTTGCTCCATGCTCTTCCCTAGCCCTCGAGTGACTCAATCTGGAGCATTAGCATGGAGGGCAAAGATGTAACAGATTTTCCTGAATCCAGCAGCAAGTTTTGGTTCCGTTTCTGTTTTATAAGGCAGGCAGTTACCTTCTCCTAGCAGGGCACTGGTAGCTCATCATTTAGGATTGCAAAGACTGTGGATATTGGCCCTTGCTCCCTCTCCCCTTGCAGATTAAACTTTGCCCAATTAAACAGCAGGCCCTCTACCTCAGTCGGTCCTGATCCCTGTTTAGTCAGGGTCTGAACTGTCCGCCTCTTGTGCCACCCAACTAGTACCTGCTCCAGTGGCCACCGTTCCGTGCTCTAATGCTGGCTCTACTTGTCCTGGGGGCTTTCAAAGCCAAGGATAGAGGGAAGGTGGCCCTGTGGCAGTTAGAGCTTTTAGTTGGGACTTGGGAATCTGGTTTCGAGTTCCTGTTTTGCCACTGACTCACTGGGTGGACCTGGGCAAGTCACTTAGGCCTAGATCCTCAGGGGTATTTAGGTTTCAGTGGAAGAGTGGGGCCTAAATACCTTTGAAGATCTAGGTTTTAATAATAATAGCCCTGCTCTGCCTCTCAGGGATACTCAGGGGGTAAATACATTCAAGATTGTGAGGTGCGCAGGTACAGTGTCGATGGGGACTATGTACCACCCCCAGAGACCCAGACACTGAGCAGACATCCCTCCGTCTGGCAAGAAGGAAAAGGGGAACTGATCTGGAACCTTTGATCACCCCAGCTGCCTGGCTAGCAGGGTGATAAAACTCCCAGAGCCACCCTACCCCTCCACTCCAGCCAAACCCCAGTTCTCCAGGAATGCAGGGGAATGGACCATTGCTGTGCGACGTGAGCTAGCCACGGGGCGTTAAAGTAACATTTAAACTGCGCATTTGTCACCGTACAGGGCCTGTGCTCCTGTGCTGGCTCTGCATGTGCCTCCCCCCAGATTAACCCTTCCACCCCAACTCCTGAGAGGGTGGTTATAAAAGGTGGGAGAATTGACGGTCTCTGGCGGGAGGGACCAGAAAGGACCTTCTCTCTGATTTTGGGGGTCCGAAACCTAGTCCCGATACTCTGCCTTGATCCAGGGTTATGCCGTCACTGACAGTGTCTTTTGAGGGGACTCAACGTTTGACTGCTCCGTGGGCAATGTCAAGGAATCGAGGAGTAGGACTCTGGGCAGAGGTGTGATGTCAAGCCGGAACCTAAAATCAGCTGGATGCAGTACCAGATAAACTTGTTCTTGTCAGCTGGGAGCTGGTGAGTAATTTTCCAGCTTATATTAGCCAGTTACTTACCCAGATGGCCTGTGAAGCAACCGGACTCCAATCAGGAACCATGCGCACCTGCTAGTTAAGGCAGAGGACTGGAGTTAAAACATCTCTGTGCACCTGGCTCTGCACTTCTTCAGTGACCCACTGGGCATGTCTCTTCCCCTCGCTGTCCATCACCTTCCCCATTAGAATGAGGATGACAGTGACCCTGCAGAGAGGATTAAAGGGAAGTTCTCTATAAAGTCACTGCAGAAATGCACACTGCTTCAGTGAGCGCTCTTGGGTGTCTCTTACAGAGCAGAGAGGGTGGGGAGCAAAATGCATCATGCCACAGATGATCCCAATCTCCATCCTTGGGCCCCCAGGCATCTGCCTTCTGAGCTGAAAGTCACAGAATAAACTTCAGAAGGCATCCCATGTTGTTTTGGCTTAGAATGGTCTGAAAGTTCCTCTTGGCCATGTGATCCAGTCATTACAGCCCAGAGCCACAGAAGGTCTTAGGGCCCCAGGGCCCCTTGAGATCAGTGGAAGTTAAGGAGCCTAAGAACCTTTAGGGCGCTGGATCTAAGCCTTTCTCCTTCCAAAATGATGCTATTTGCAGATGCCTTTCAGCCATGGGACACATTGCTTCCAAAATACCCTCCAATGATCTTTGACTATTAGTGGTAAATATGCCCAATGGCCTGAGATGGGAGGGTAGATGGGGTGGGTTCTGAGTTGCTACAGATAATTCTTTCTAGGTGTCTGGCTGGTGAATCTTGCCCATGTGCTCAGGGTTTAACTGAGCATCATATTGGGGTTGGGAAGGAATTTTCCCCCAGGACAGATTGGCAGAGGCTCTGGGCCATTTTGGCCTTCCTCTGCAGCCTGGGGCACAGGCCATTTGCTCATGGATTCTCTGTACCTTGAAGTCTTTAAACCAGTGGTTCCCAAACTAGGGGGCATGAAGAAAATCCAAAGGGGCACGAGGCTGTGAAATTTTCATAGCAAAAAATTGTTTTATCAGTGTACAGAATTTTTCATTTTCAAATTTTATACCACGAAAGGCATTTGGAACTTTCTAGCTGCTATTTCTTATTTCAAAGAACATTTTTATTAAATTTTTGCATCAAGAAAACCTTTTTGTGGTTATTTTTAATTGTACAATTATGAATGGAATTTTTGTTAAAAGGGGTTTGGATGATGGGAAAGGAGGGTGAGGGAGGCGTGAGGGTTTCTCAAAAATCAGAAAGGAGGCGTGATGCCGAAAAGTTTGGAGCCTCTGCTTTAACCCAGGGTTTGAGGATGTCAGTAACTCAGTCATAGGCGAGGGCTCTATTACAGGAGTGGTTGGGCCAAGTTCTGAGGCCTGCATTGTGCAGGAGCTCAGATGTGCTAGATGATCATACTGGTCCCTTCTGACCTTACAGTCTGAGGCCATATACACACGATCACTTTATCGCGCATTAACAATCATTACCGCGTGATACCAACAACAGCGTACACACGTGCAATACGGCTGTTGAGCATTAACTGCCTTGTTGTAGCGCAATAGAAAAACCACCTCGACGAGGGTGGTAGCAGTTAACGCGGAACAGCTGTTGCGCCTTTCCACTCGTGTGTACGCTTGCCGCGCAATGATTGGCCTCCAGAAGTGTCCCAGCATTCCAAAGTCGTCCTCTCTGGTCTTCCCCCCACCCGCTCTGTGGCCATGACAAAACAGTCCCCGCCCTGATCAGATTCCCGGGATTTTCAAATTTCTCATCTGTTTCGCTTCCTGTTCTCTTCCTCGTGGAGTGGAGTGCAGCTCCGATCATCAGTAGCAATGGCGGCCCATCGTGGAAGACGCGCACCCCTTTGGAGCACGGCAGAGGTGTTGGACCTGATCAGCATCTGGGGAGAGTCCGCTGTGCAGGCGCAGCTACGCGGCAGCAGGCGAAATTATGATACATTTGGCATAATTTCTTGGGCCATGTCAGAGAGAGGTTATGATAGAGACACTGTACAGTGCAGATCAAAGGTGAAGGAGCTAAGAATAACCTATCACCAAGAGAAGGAGGCAAACCGCCGTTCGGGATCAGCGCCTGCTATGTGCAGGTACTATAAGGAGATAGAAGCCATCCTCAGTGGGGACCCCACAACCACTGCAAAGAGACCCGTGGACACATCGCCCCCCCCCAATCCAGTGAATGCCAGACCCGAGCAGGATGAGGACATGATCAAGGAGGAGGAGGAGATGGAGGATGACCTGGAGGAAAGCGCAACAGCATGTAGCCAGGAGCTCTTCTGCACCCCCGCTGAGACGTCCACCCAAGGTATGAATTGCAGCGTGTCCTCTGAGGCGGCAGAGGGGGGTTCCGGTAAGTTTCTCTTTCATGCAGCTATGGCTCCTGCTAAAATATCATTGTCCGGGGCGGGGGTGCTTGCTGTCTCAGTCCCCGCTGTGCACGCTCTTTACTCTGCATTCATTAGAAGTGCATCAACACAAGCAGTGATTGTCAAAAAATCATCTGTATTTAGGTCAGTAAAGGTTTCCTCGTTGTACCTCCAGAGCCTACTACTCAGGTTAGATGGGAGAGCGTTTGTGTCTACGCTCCCAAAGATGGATACTCTGCCTCGCCAGCTGCAAAGCATAGCCCTGGGAACCATGGCAGCACACAGCGCAGCAGCATACGGTCCTGGCTTGCAACCAGTGGCATGTAGGATATGTATTCTAGCTGGCAGGGGCACTCTGAGGAGAGAGATATCAGGTTCCATCTGTGTGCCCTGTGCAGAATGTTAGGCCCCAGTAAGCTTTCTATTAGGACGTCCCTTGTCCGCTTCAGCGAAGCATAGGATGTTGACTGCCCTGCACCTTCCAGTGGAATGTGCTACGGGAAGGTTACATTGGTTATCTAGGGTATGTGTTAACAGCTTTATTATTATTATTATTTTTTTTAGATCCGACCTTCACAAGGCTGGTGTCTACCCCAGCTGACCGCATGAGAAACATTCAGTGGCGTGCTCGAAGAAACAGGGAGGATATGTTTCAGGACCTGCTGAAAACAGCACAGGAATCCGCGAGGGAGAATCGAGCCTGGAGAGAGGAATCCCAACAGAGGAGGCAGAAACACAGGGACGAACTGATAAGCATCATGAAGGAGCAAACAGAACTGCTCAAGAGCATGACTGCTTTGCAGACCCAGGCGATTAATGTACGAGCTCCACTCCATACAGTTCAGCCGTGTCTGCCTCCCACACCCCATAGTCCTTCAAAGAATTTCTTTGAAGGCCGCCCGTCCCCCTGGTACACTGCAACATCCAGTCCCCCCCAGAGCTACTTTTTAGAGACCCGCAGCTACACCCACCTGTAACCCCCCCCTTTAGGTTTTAATAAAAACAGTGACAAATAATTTGAAGAGTGGCTTTATTTGTACACATTGAAAATCTCATAAGGTGCACCTGATGCGTCCTGGAAGTTAACTAGGGGAGGGCATCATTGAAATGGTCCCTGAGTGCCTCCCTTATGCGAGCAGCTTCTCCTTGGGCCCCCCTAATACTCCTAGTGGCTGGCTGTTCGTATGCTTCCTTGAGGCGCTGTGCCTCCATACCCCACCCCGGGGAAAACTTTTCTCCCTTACTTTCACAAATGTCATGAAGGACACAGCACGACGCAATCACAGCAGGGATGTTGTCCTCCGCCAAGTCCAGCCTCCCATACAAACATCGCCAGCGCCCTTTTAAACATCTGAAGGCACACTCCACAGTCATTCTGCAGCAGCTCAATCTGTAATTGAACCGCTCCTTGCTGTGATCTAGGTTACCGGTGTACAGCTTCATAAGCCATGGCATCAGTGGGTATGCTGGGTCTCCGAGGATGACTATGGGCATCTCCACATCCCCCACAGTAATTTTTTTATCTGGGAAGAAGGTACCCCCTTGCAGCTTCCGGTACAGACCAGTGTTCCTGAAAATGCGGGCATCATGCACCTTTCCCGACCACCCAGCATTGATGTCCGTAAAACGCCCCTTGTGATCCACGAGTGCTTGCAGCACCATGGAGGTGTAGCCCTTCCTGTTTATGTACTCGGTCGCGAGATGGTCTGGAGCCAAAATTGGGATGTGTGTGCCGTCTATGGCTCCCCCGCAGTTAGGGAATCCCATGGCAGCAAAGCTGTCCACAATCTCACGAACATTGCCCAACGTCACCGTCCTCCGTAGCAGAACGCGATTGATGGCTCGGCAGATTTGTGAGAGGCTAATCCAACGGTGGACCTCCCGACTCCTAACTGGTTTGCAACCGACCGGTAGCAGTCAGGAGTCGCCATCTTCCAGACAGCAATTGCAACACGCTTCTCCACGGTTAGGGCTGACCTCATGTTGGTGTCTTTACGTCGCAGAGCAGGGGCCAACTCTGAACACAGTTCCAGAAAGGTTGCTTTCCGCATTCGAAAGTTCTGTACCCACTGCTCGTCATCCCACAGCTGCATAATAATGCGATCCCACCACTAGGTGCTCGTCTCTCGCGACCAGAAACGGTGTTGCACCGTGTGCAGATGATCAGTGAAGGAGCTGAGCAATGTGGTGCTGTTGCTCTGCATGGCATCGATCAGCCCCTGCTCCTCAGCATCCTCGTCTGACTCGGAGCTCATTGCGTACTGAGCAACCAGCCGAGATGTTTAGAATGCTGAAGGCGACTGTGGAGATCAGAGCAGGATCCATGCTGTCGCTGTTGTGATTGCTTGCAAGTGGGGTGGTGCGTCACTGCACTGTTGAAAATAGGCATGAGTTGCTATTGGCAACGAGGAAGACGCAAGGGGAACACAGTGCACCACGGGAAACTGAGTTTACCCATGGCGCTTTGTGTTCCTTTCCTTCATCCCATGATTCCAAGCGTTGAATGAGGGAAAATTGAACTGTGGGATAGGTGCCCAGAATTCATTGCGCTACACCGCGATATTGCAAAGAATTCTGTTGCGTTACAAGGAGCGACGTGTGTACGCGCTATCCCGCAATAAAGGTCACGTGTTTTTTATAGCACGATTGCCATGTTGTGCTTTAATCTGATCATGTGTACATAGCCTGAGTCTCTTTTACTAGCCAGGGTTCAGCCCAGCACTGAGGGGGAAGCACCAAAGTAATTAATGACATTTAGCTGGCTGCCTCCTGTTGATTTTCAATGAAAAATAGGTGTCTACCTGATTAGCTACCCTTCTGGTGTGGATGTGCTCATCTAAAAATAAGTGTGAGTGACGCATAGGACGTTGATACCAACTCAGAGGAATCAGGGACACTGGCTAGTCTCTAGAAAGCTCCCACCTGTAAAGCCCTGTGAGATTGCAGGGGAACATTGCAGTGTCTCAGCACCCTTATAGAATCATAGAATCATAGAATCATAGGGTTAGAAGGGACCTCACGAGGTCATCTAGTCCAACCCCCTGCTAAAAAGCAGGACCACTCCCCCTAAATCACCCCAGCCAGAGTTTTGTCTAACCGAGCCTTAAAAATCTCCAAAGATGAAGATTCTACCACCTCCCTAGATAGCCCATTCCAATGCTTCACCACCCTCCTCGTGAGAAAGTTTTTCCTAATATCCAACCTTGACCTCCCCAGCTGTAATTTGAAACCATTGCTCCTTGTTCTGTCCTCTGTTACCCTCGAGAACAGCCTAGCTCCCTCCTCTTTGGAGCAACCCTTCAAGTAGTTGAAGGTTGCTATCAAATCTCCCCTCAGTCTTCTCTTCTCTAGACTAAATAAGCCTAGTTCCTTCAGTCTCTCCTCATAAGTCATGTGCCCCAGCCCCCTAATCATTTTTGTTGCCCTCCGCTGGACTCTTTCTAATTTGTCCACATCCTTTCTGTAGTGGGGAGCCCAAAACTGGACACAGTACTCCAGATGCGGCCTGACCAGTGTCGAATAGAGGGGAATTATCACATCCCTCGATCTGCTGGCAATACTCCTACTGATGCAGCCTAATATGCCATTGGCCTTTTTCGCAACAAGGGCACACTGTTGGCTCATATTCATCTTCCCGTCCACCATAACTCCCAGGTCCTTTTCTACAGCGCTGCTACTTAGCTGATCGGTCCCCAGCCTGTAGCAGTGCATGGGATTTTTCCGTCCTAAGTGCAGGACTTTGCACTTGTCTTTGTTGAACCTCATGAGGTTTCTTTCGGCCCACTGTTCCAATTTGTCCAAGTCTCTCTGGATCCTGTCCCTGCCCTCCAGAGTATCTACCATTCCCCCCAACTTGGTGTCATCTGCAAACTTACTAAGCACGCAGTCTATTCCATCATCAAGATCATTAATGAAGATGTTGAATAGAACCGGCCCCAGGACCGACCCCTGGGGCACTCCACTCATTACTGGTTGCCAACCAGACATCGAGCCATTGATTCCTACCCGCTGAGCCCGTTGATCTAACCAGTTTTCGATCCACCTTACGGTCCACTCATCCAACCCATACTTCCTTAACTTGCCAACGAGAATGTTGTGGGAAACCGTATCAAAAGCCTTGCTAAAGTCAAGGTATATCACGTCAACGGCTCTTCCCGCATCCACAAATCCAGTCATCTCATCATAGAAGGAAATCAGGTTGGTCAGGCACGATTTGCCCTTGGTGAATCCATGTTGACTGTTCCTGATCACTCTATTTTCCTCCAAGTTTTTCAGGATGGATTCCTTGAGGACCTGCTCCATGATTTTCCCAGGGATTGAGGTGAGGCTGACCGGTCTGTAGTTCCCCGGATCCTCCTTTTTCCCTTTCTTAAAGATAGGTACTATATTTGCCTTTTTCCAATCCTCCGGGACCACCCCCGTTCGCCACGAGTTCTCAAAGATAATGGCCAGCGGCTCTGCAATCACTTCCCCCAACTCCCTCAGCACCCTCGGATGCAGTTCATCCGGCCCCATGGACTTGTGCACTTCCAATTTCATTAAGTGTTCCCTAACCTGACTTTCCATCACTGAGGGCCACTCTTCTCTCCAGTCCGCGTTAACCCGTGTAGTAGCCTGGGAGCTGGCCCGCCCTGTGAAGACTGAAGTAAAAAAAGCATTGAGTACTTCAGCCTTTTCCGCATCATCCTCCACGAGGATGCCTGCCCCATTCAGTAAGGGACCTACACCACCTCTGATCCTTTTCTTGTTGCTGATATACTTATAGAATCCCTTTCTGTTATCCTTCACATCCCTTGCTAGCTGCAACTCCAATTGTCCTTTGGCCTTTCTGATTTTATCCCTGCAGTCCCGAGCAATATCTTTATACGCCTCCCTTGTCATCTGTCCAAGCTTCCACTTCTTGTAAGCTTCCCTTTTATGTTTCAGCTCCCCGCAGAGTTCCCTGCTAAGCCACGCTGGTCGCCGTCCACATTTGCTGTTCTTTCTGCACATCGGAATGTTATCTTCCTGTGCCTTTAACAGGGTTTCTTTAAAATACAGCCATCTGTCTTGGACACCTTTCCCCTTCAGATCAGCTTCCCATGGGACCCTGCCCATCAGCTCCCTAAGGGAGCCAAAATCTGCTTTTCTGAAGTTCAGGGTGTGTGTTCTGCTTCTTTCCTTCCTTCCATTGATCAGGATCCTGAACTCTACCGTCTCATGGTCGCTGCTGCCCAGGTTGCCATTTACTTCTACTTCCCCGATCAATTCTTCTCTGTTTGTGAGCAATAGGTCTAGAGGTGCAAGGCCCCTAGTTGGTTCCTCCAGCATTTGTACTAGGAAGTTGTCTTCAATATTCTCCAAAAACTTCCTGGATTGCCTGTGCACTGCTGTATTATCTTCCCAGCAGACATCAGGATAATTGAAGTCCCCCATAAGAACCAGGGCCTGCGACGATCTGGAAACTTCTGTTAGTTGTCCATAGAACGCCTCATCCACCTCCTCTTTCTGGTCTGGCGGTCTGTAGCAGACACCCACCACAACATCCCCCTTGTTGCATTCTCCCCTAAACTTAACCCACAAGCTTTCAACCATCTTGTTTCCACTTTCTTGTTTCCCTTCTCTTAACTCAAATCAAAGCTCAGCCTAAGTCACCAGCTGCCAGTGACTAGAGATGTGGGAGGGCAGCTGTTTTCAGGCAGTTTCTCTGCCCTAAAAGTACACTGGAAGGTGCAGCTAACTCTTGAATGCTCTGAGGATATGGATAAGGCTATTACCAGGCTTACTAGAAACAGCTACAATGAAAAACCCTGAGCAGAACAATCTCACCTGCAATCTGCAGCTGTAACCCTCCAGGCACTGATCTGGAAGGCAAAGGGCAAAGGGATCCAGACCTAGATTATGTCTTCAGCTCAGTATGTCAGCAAAACCTGTGTTGGCAGGGGTGTAAATATTCCACCCAAGTGACATCAGTCACAGCAACATGAGCGCTTGTGTGCCCGGTGCTGGCAGCGGGTGAGTTCAGCGGGGAAACCATCTATGCCTGTGTCCCCCTCTGTGATGTGAGGACTTCAAGCACAGATGGTGCCTCTGGGAGCTTTCTAAATACTGCAGGATGTGAAATCCAAATTCTCAGCCTGTAAGAGGGAGCCAGTGACCCTCCCAGCCCTGTTACACTGCAGCGCGCGGTTGGGCTGGCTAATGACAAACCAGATTGCTAAGAACCCTACAATGTTTGGATTCTCTGCTGGTTTTAATGTATTTCAGTGCATCCTGTGGTGCAGCCCTGGGGAGGAGAGGGCGGTGCTGTGCTTAACAAAGTTATGGGCCAGTCAAAGGGTCATCCAGTGAGATGAATAGGAAGCAGGTGTAAAGCAAACAAAGTACTATTTCCCACAATGCACAGCCAGCCTGTGGGACTCATTGCCAGGCAATGTCATGCAGGCCAAAAATATAACAGGGTTCAAGCAAGAATTAGATGAGTTCATGGAGGATGGGTCCATCAATGGCTATTAGCCACCATGCTCCAGGTACCCCTAAACCGCCAACTGCCAGAAATATCTGGCACCAGCCACTGTTAAAAGACAGGGCATGGAGCTAGACTGACCCACTAGGGCCATTCCTATGTAAAACAGTTTTCCAGGGACTCCCTCTATGCCCTGCCAGGTGGGTGCAACCATCACTGAGGCTCTGCTCTCCTCCCAGGCTAACGTCACAGATGTCCATGCATTCACATCTGCTTTACACTGGTCGGTGCGTGTGAGAAGAGAATCAGATGCCAGGGAGGCTGTGTGGCAGGGCCTTGGGTTCTATTCCCAGCTCTGGCGCTGGCCTGCTGTGTGACCTTGGGCCAGTCAAAGCTCCGCTTGGTGCCTCAGTTTCCCCCTCTGTGCAATGGAGACAATGATCCTGATCTTTGTAAAGCACTTTGAGCATGACTGATGCAAAGCACCAGATACAAGCTTGTGTTATTACTATGAACCCGGAAACAGCCCTGGAGCCAGTCTATGGCACATGGTGCGGGGACCTTTAATGTGGTCGTAGAACATGAGACCAAGTCCACTGGGCTTTATTCACACAGAGCTCAGACTGGCTGCGTGGGATCTGTCACCAGAGAAACAGGGCAAGCCCGGTAGGACTAGAGAGAGCCTGAATCTGTGCTAAGACCAGGAGGCAAGTGGTGATGGCCAGAGTTTGCACCGTCTCTGTGGGAGCACTGTCTGTGTGGGGAAGTCTTACCCCCACGACCCCACGGCACATCTTAATCAAATGGAGCCTCCTGGAACAAAAGCCCTGACTCAGCCTGGATGGCAATGGGGAGGGAGCGGTTCCAGCCATGCCTGCATGCTTGGAGCAGAGAGGCTGCCCCTTTCCCCGCTCAGGGTTGGGTTTAGGAGCTCCTGGCGGGGCACAGTTGATGCATGTTATGTGTTCCCGGCCGAGTGATGAAATGCTAAGGGAAATTAGGGAGGTTATCAAATTTAAAAACCCAATAATAGTGGGGGATTTCAATTATCCCCATATTGACTGGGAACATTTCACTTCAGGACATAATGCAGAGATAAAATTTCTCGATACTTTGAATGACAGCTTCATGGAGCAGCTGGTATGGGAACCCACAAGGGGAGAGGCAACTCTAGATTTAATCCTGAGTGGAGTGCAAGAGCTGGTCCAAGAGGTAACTGTAGCAGGACCGCTTGGAACTAGTGACCATAATACAATAGCATTCAACATCCCTGTGGGGGGAAGAACACCTCAACAGCCCAACACTGTGGCATTTAATTTCAAAAGGAGGAACTATACAAAAATGAGGGGGATAGTTAAACAAAAGCTAAAAGGTATAGTGACTAAAGTGAAATCCCTGAAAACTGCATGGGCGCTTTTTAAAGACACCATAATAGAGGCCCAACTTCAGTGTATACCCCAAATTAAGAAACACTGTAAAAAAACTAAAAAAGAGCCACCATGGCTCAACAACCATGTAAAAGAAGCACTGAGAGGTAAAAAGACTTCCTTTAAAAAGTGGAAGTCAAATCCTAGTGAGGCAAATAGAAAGGTGCACAAACAGTGCCAGCTTAAGTGCAAGAGTGTAATAAGAAAAGCCAAAGAGGAGTTTGGAGAACGGCTAGTCAAAAACTCCAAAGGTAATAACAAAATGTTTTTTAAGTATATCAGAAGCAGGAAGCCTGCCAAACAACCAGTGGGGCCCCTTGATGATGATAATACAAAAGGAACGCTTAAAGATGATAGAGTCATTGCGAAGAAACTAAATGGATTCTTTGCTTCGTTTTTTACGGCTGAAGATGTTAGTGAGATTCCCAAACCTGAGCCGGCTTTTGTAGGTGACAGATCTGAGGAACTGTCACAGATTGAAGTGTCACTAGAGGAAGTTTTGGAATTAATTGATAAACTCAACATTAACAAGTCACCGGGACCAGATGGCATTCACCCAAGAGTTCTGAAAGAACTCAAATGTGAAGTCGTGGAACTATTAACTCAGATTTGTAACCTGTCCCTTAAAATGGCTTCGGTACCCAAAGACTGGAAGTTAGCTAATGTAACGCCAATATTTAAAAAGGGCCCTAGAGGGGATCCCGGCAATTACAGACCGGTAAGTCTAACGTCGGTACCGGGCAAATTAGTTGAAACAATAGTTAAGAATAAAATTGTCAGTCACATAGAAAAACATAAACTGTTGAGCAATAGCCAACATGGTTTCTGTAAGGGGATATCATGTCTTACTAATCTATTAGAGTTCTTTGAAGGGGGTCAACAAACATGTGGACAGGGGGGATCCAGTGGACATAGTGTACTTAGATTTCCAGAAAGCCTTTGACAAGGTCCCTCACCAAAAGCTGTTACGTAAGTTAAGTTGTCATGGGATAAAAGGGAAGGTCCTTTCATGGATTGAGAACTGGTTAAAAGACAGGGAACAAAGGGTAGGAATAAATGGTAAATTCTCAGATTGGAAAAGGGTAGCTAGTGGTGTTCCCCAAGGGTCGGTCCTAGGACCAGTCCTATTCAATTTATTCATAAATGATCTGGAGAAAGGGGTAACAGTGAGGTGGCTAAGTTTGCAGATGATACTAAACTACTCAAGATAGTCAAGACCAAAGCAGATTGTGAAGAACTTCAAAAAGATCTCACAAAACTAAGTGATTGGGCAACCAAATGGCAAATGAAATTTAATGTGGATAAGTGTAAAGTAATGCACATTGGAAAAAATAACCCCAACTATACCTATAATATGATGGGGGCTAATTTGGCTACAACGAGTCAAGAAAAAGATCTTGGAGTCATTGTGGATAGTTCTCTGAAGATGTCCATACAGTGTGCGGAGGCGGTCAAAAAAGCAAACAGGATGTTAGGAATCATTAAAAAGGGGATAGAAAATAAGACTGCAAATGTATTATTGCCCTTATATAAATCCATGGTACGCCCACATCTCGAATACTGTGTACAGATGTGGTCTCCTCATCTCAAAAAAGATATTCTAGCACTAGAAAAGGTTCAGAAAAGGGCAACTAAAATGATTAGGGGTTTGGAGAGTGCCTCGTATGAGGAACGATTGAAAAGGCTGGGCCTCTTCAGCTTGGAAAAGAGGAGACTGAGGGGGGACATGATAGAAGTATATAAAATTATGACTGATGTGGAAAAAGTGGACAAGGAAAAGTTGTTTACTTACTCCCATAATACAAGAACCAGGGGTCACCAAATGAAACTGATAGGTAGCAGGTTCAAAACAAATAAAAGGAAGTTCTTCTTCACACAACGCATAGTCAACTTGTGGAACTCCTTACCTGTGAAGGCTGGGACTAAAACAATATTTAAAAGGGAACTGGATAAGTTCATGGTGGCTAAGTCCATAAATGGCTATTAGCCAGAAAGGGGTTAAGAATGGTGTCCCTAGCCTCTGTTTATCAGAGGATGGAGACGGATGGCAGGAGAGTGATCACTTGATCATTGCCTGTTAGGTTCACTCCCTCTGGGGCACCTGGCACTGGCCACTGTCGGTAGACAGATACTGGGCTGGATGGACCTCTGGTCTGACCCAGTACGGCCTTTCTTATGTTCTTATGAGTCCTGCTGCCCACAGGTCATGCGCCAAGAGGAACTCCAATAGCAGCAGGCTGTCAGCGATCCAAAGGTTGCCAATGGGCAGGCCACACAATTGCTCAGGAGACCAAGGCTATTTAAAGGATGTGTTGGCTTCCCTGCCGTTTGGCCTTTGCTTTCTCATGCCACGTGTTTGTTTCAAGGGCATTTGTCTGGCGGCTGCCCCAATCGCTGGCTCCCCACCAGGCGTCTCTCGCCAAAAAAGCCCCAGCAGCCGTTCCCCTGGCAAGATGGATTCTGTTCGTTCAGGGCTTTTGGGGTGGATCAGTGCAAAGTATCATGGGCATTACAGTGAAGGCTAATAGTACCATGGTCGGGGCTATATAAATTCCTTCGCCAGAGAGAGCTGGAGGTTGATGGAGGGGGAACAGGGGTTAGCAGCCATGCACTGCAAACCGTAATGTTTGACTCACGCCTCGGGCCATGTGTTGTTTATTTACCCAGTGCACATTCCTCCCCCCTCCTTACAGTGTACAGCTGTGACGATAGCACTGTTATTGCTCAGCTTGAGGGGGTCTATTTGCTAAGAGCTGGGGCAGATCAAGGACCTGCCCATGGGACAGACTCAAGAACTGCAGGGCTGGAAGGGCCCTGGAGCACTCCTCAAGTCCAGCCCCCCGTACAGGTGCAGCCCTTGTTCCTTGCTGCTTAGCCTAGCGCACGTTGGGAAGGCTTGTTTGTAACGACATTTTATGTCTAACAATAGCCGCCTGTGCAGCTGCTGGTGTGTACGGGCTGGGAGTGACCTAGGAGTTAGCTAACTGTTCCTCCAGCTGGTGGCCATACAGCCTGCTGGAGCTCCCCCCTCCCTGCGTATTCCGGGCTGAGGCTGGCGCTATAAACAGGTTTCTATAAAACACGGCTCTAAATAGAAAGGAGTTCTGGCTCGGTTACAGGACACAGGGAGGAGCTAGGGTGCGAATGACCAACAATGAAACCAGTGACTGCCAGGACTCAGCTTGCCAGATTCAAAGCACTTTACAGTCAGTTACGAATGTAAAACAATTGCTTGAGCCCCTGGGCTTTTCATTACAAATTAGGCACCACTGTGACAAACATTGTTACAAGTGCAATGAGTTGGACAGACTTCACCTCAGCTACAGGGCCTCCCTGTCTAAAGCAGCACATAGGCTGGGACAACTGGGGGGCTGCAGCTCAGGGCTGGGGTGCATTGCGCGAACTGGGGCAGGGAGCCGGGGCTGGGATGGCAGTGGGTGCTGCAGGTCATGTTTAAGGGGCCTCGGTAGAGTTGTGCTGGTGAGACACCAGGACTGGGGTAGTGCGAGAGGTGCAGGGCAGGATGGGGGTAGCTGCCAGTGCACCTGACTGTAGTCAGGGCTATTCGTTGCTTCCAGGAGTAAACATCTCATCACTTGGCTTGCAAATTCCTTAATTAGTTAAATGCCTCACCATTAACAGCTCGTTTGTCTCCCAAGGTGGGGTGTAAAGCTGCCAGCCATGTGTGCCATGTTCCATTCTTCTGCAGTAGGCCTTTGGCCTCCGTTTGCTCTCTGCTTAGTGTAAACACAAGAAAAAACGGACTTTGGTTCCTCTTCAAGGAGGAAATGAAGACTGGGCTCAGGGACCCCCCACCTGGAGCTGGGTAAAGGTATGTGGGAAAACACAAAGTGCCTTCACGGTAAGAAACCCATGCCATGGCCATGCCAGTTGTCCAGCAAATGACACAAACAAAGCCCCTTTGGCCAGCTGCACATCATACACTGTTACCTGGAGCATCCACATTGGTCCTTAGTGGGCAAGAAGACAGGGTTTCCACTGCCCCTTCGCTTGCCGGCCGGTCCTGCTCTATGGAAGGGACTCACACTTGCTTTCTGCTACCACTGCCAGCGTTAAAACAGCAAGAGCTGGTGTGGGACAGCCAGGTCTGTAAACCATGGTGCCATGCAGGGCTGAAGCAGAGTGGGGGAAGGCTTGGAATAGAGAGGGGAGTGGCAGTGGGTTGTGCACAAAGACACCACCAACATGATAGATGGGCTCAGACCAATCTTGGAGCTGCTGTCCACAGTGGAGAGCCAGAACTGGATTGAGGGGGCTGCTCCGGTCTCCTCACGGCTCAGAGCTAGTGGCACTGATGAACGTGTGATGGAGAGGCCTCATTCAAGAGCCTCAGACCCCTGTATGCATGGATTTGTCAAGAACAAATAATGTCAAACCAACCGGATAGCTTTCAATGATGGGGTAACAAGCTTTGTGGATAGAGGGGGAAGCAGTAGATGTGATATATCTAGGCTTTAGTAAAGCTTTTGATACCGTCTCACATCACCTTCTCATTAACAAACTAGGGAAGTACAACCTGGATGGAACTACTATGAGCGCAAAACTGGTTGGATAACCGCTCCCAGAGAGTAGTTATCAGTGGGTCACAGTCATGCTGGAAGGGTATAAAGAGAAGGGTACCACAGGGATCGGCTCTGGGTCCGGTTCTGATCAATATTTTCATCAGTGATTTAGATGAAAAACATAGACTACACTTATAAAGTTAGCAGATGCTACCAGGCTGGAAGGAGTTACCAGTGCTTTGGATGGTAGGATCACAATTCAAAGCGATTTGGACAAACTGGTGAATGGTCTGAAGTAAATAGAATGAAATTCAATAAAGACAAGTGCAAAGTACTCCACTTAGGAAAGAATAATCCATTGCACGCATACAAAATGGGCAAAGACTGCCTAGGAAGGAGTGCTGCAGAAAGGGATCTGGGTGTAATAGTGGACAAGCTAAATAGGAGTCAACAGTATAACACTGTTGCAAAAAAAAAAAAAAAAAAAAAAGGCAAACACCATTGGGATGTATTATAAGTAAGACATGAGAAGTAATTCTTCTGCTCTACTCTGCACTGATTAGGCCTCAAATGGAATATTGTGTCTGGTTCTGGGCACCTCAGTTCAGGAAAAATGTGGAGAAATTGGAGAAAGTCCAAGGAAGAGCAACAAAAATGATTAAAGGTCTGGAATACTTGACTTTGAGGGAAGATGGAAAGAGCTGGGTTTGTTTAGTCTAGAGAAGAGGAGACTGAGAGAAGACATGATAACAGTTTTCAAGTACCTAAAAGGTAGTTATGAGGCAGAGGGAGAAAAATTGTTCTCCTCATCTGCCAATGATAGGACAAGAAACAATGGGCTTTAATTATGGCAAGGGAGTATAGGTTGGACATTAAGAAAAACATCCTAACTGTCAGGGGGCTTAACCACTGGAATAAGTTGCCTAGGCAGGTTGTGGAATCTCCCTCATTGGAAGTTTTTAAGAGCAGGTTAAACAAGCACCTGTCAGGGATGGTTTAAGAGGGTACTTGGTCCTGCCATGAGTGCAGGGGATGGACTCAACGACCTCTCATGATTCCTTAACCTTCCAAATTTCTATGATTCTATGAAAGAGTTGAACGGAGAGAAGAGCAGGCATTGGAAAAGCAGATTCCCTCTCTCCTCAAAGGCAAACTGGAAATACCAGTTCCAGCCTGCATCCTCTGCTCTGTTGGGCACGATGTAGCTGGATACTGCCCAGAGAATGTTACGGTCCCTGTGGATCTGTGAGAGAACAGGAGTGAAAGGGAAAAGTCAGGTGAGTTGCAATACAGATGCAGGAGCTGGCCTCCTAGAGGGGCGACAGTGTCCCCTCCTATATCTCTCTCTGGGGCCAAAGCTTGTTCTCAAAACTGCCCTGCTGCTCCTGCCATGATTTATGACTTGGGGATGCAACATGAACTTATCCATTGGCCCCAGAGAGTTATCTGGAATCAGGCCTGTGGTTAAGCGTCACCCAACAGACCCCTCCAGCAGGATCATTCATCACCTTATACTACAAGCAGCTCATTGCCCTCCCCAAGCCAGAGACTTCCCCGATGCAGTGTGGGAACCCTAGCACATCTTCCCTCACTCTGTCACTACTCCCCTCCTAACACCATTTCTTTACGTAGTATGGCCAGACTGGGCAGGAGAGCCTTCTCCTTTGTCACGTCTACTGGCCGGATCAGTCTCCCTGTGTGTGCCCACCTCAGTGACAGTCTGGCTCCTTTTGTGTTTCATCTGAAACGTTGTCCTGTGCCGACCGCTCCTCATCTACCTCGTGGTCAGGGAGGGAGGGGGGTGTTAGTGCTGCCAAATGGAGTAGCTGGGAGCTCACCAGGCAAGTCCCGGTCCAGCCACAGCATGAATGCAGCACATGCAGCTAGCATGAACAGTGAGGGAGGTGAGGCTTAAAAATACCTCACCGGGCAGCATCTCTCCAGGATCAGTTCAGAGCCTCTCACTCAGGGGCTGCGTCTACACTGGGAAATTAAGTCAACTTAAGCTTGCACTACAGTTTTCTTAAGTCAACTTAAGCTTTGTTAATTATCAAAATTATCTTAAACTTTTAAGCAAGCTGCTTAAGTCGACTTAAAGAAAATAAAGTCGACTTAATTAAAATTAAGTCAACTTCCTAACACCTCCTTTAAATTTGACCTAGTGCTTAAGTCGACTTCCTAGAGTTGACTTAAGCCAGTGTAGATGTGGGGTAGCCCTAAGTCGACTTAGGGCTACCCCAGGGCTACACCAATGCCCTCCCTGCTGGAGGCACAGGGGGAGCCTGGCATGCTCCCCCACAGGGCAGGGCAGAGCCCTGCCCACCCTGCCCCTATGCCCTGCCAGGGTTCCTGGCCCCCTTTGCCCCATTGTACCTATGTACAATGGAGCAAAGGCTGAGCCCCCTGGCATTGGGCAAGGGTTGCCCCCCCGCACCTGTGGACCTCCCCTAGATGCCCCATAGCCTCTAGAAGTCAACCTAGGCGTCCAGTGTGGACGCTCTAGGTCGACTTTGTAAGTTCCCCTTTAAGTCAACTTTAATTTTAAGTGTAGATGCACTAAGTCGACTTAACTAAGTCAACTTAAAGTCGACTTAGTTAAGTCAACTTAGTTAAAGTCGACTTAAATTAACAAGTGTAGACATAGCCCTGGTCAGTTTGCACGGTGGGTCCCAAGAGTTGAGCACAGGGTTTTCTTAGGGCGTGTGTGTCTGAGTCACCGTGGGTCACCAGGGCGGGGCAGGCCTGTGCATCACACAACATGCCCCTGAGTGACCCATCTCAGTTGTGCCCATCGTGGTGGGGACCAAGGATTGCTAACCTTGCATTCTGGCTTTTACTGACATGAAGATCTGAAGGTTTTTGGTTGTTTTTTTTTTACTGACATGATAAACTTTTTACTGACATCACTAAAAATACAATAAACAATATAATAATGCCCCCAAACTGTGCACTCACTCACACACAGTATTCTGTATATAGGAATCTGGAATTATGCAGTTGTTTTAGCTGCAGTTAATTGATCAGTTGGGTACTTTGGGCACGTGCAATAATAGAAATGATAAAGTCATGGTCACACAATGTAGTTTTATGATGCAAGAAGTGATTCTGAGCCACGACAATGTTGAAATACAGTGTTTTATTTCATGGATTTACTGACTGTTGAATTTGTACTTTTTTTTTTTTTTAAACCAACTGTCAGTAAATGTATGGAGCATTGGCAACCCTCACCCCAGGGGAACCTGTACCTCAATCATGCCCCCATCCAAGGGGTCACCCCAGGGAAGCCCCTGCCCTGACTGGGCCCCACACCAGCTCACACAGAGGAGCCAATATTCCCTTTGTGCCAGGGCTGGATTAAGGTCCTTGTAGGCCGTAGGCACTTCTGTTTCGTAGGATGCATTTTTTTAGGGGTGTATTGATTTTGATGGGTAGATGGGTGATCAAAATTATCTTGAATAATTTTTTTCAGATAGCAAAGTGGTATCTGTGACATGATATGTTTGTCAAAGAACGTTATGATATGTTGGTCATGAGTATGTGCTGCCACCTTTAATTTCTTTCACTTTATGAAAAAAAAAGATTGAGATTGACATGACTCTGCCTCTTTGTGTACACACTGTGCCTATCCTGGCTCTATGTATACACTCAAGAAGAGATCTGTTAGTTTTTATCATGCAAATAAAAAAAAAACATGGTCAAAAAATTTTTCATAGGCCTTTAGTTTCCGTAGGCCGTAGGCACATTGCCTGTTGGCGAATACAGTCCTGCTTTGTGCCCCATTCAGTAGGTCACCCTATACTTCCAGTGTGCCGCATACACCACGGCATTCTCTGGAGCCTAGCCCCCAATTGTCCCCATTCACTAGGTCTCACCCTATACCTCCAGTGTGCCGCATACACCCGGTCACCTGGAGGAGTCCGTACCCCAATTATTCCCATTCAGTGAGGCACTCTGTGCCCCCCCAGCTGTGCCCCTGAACACTGGGTCACCCCAGGCCTATCAGCCTGGAGCCTCAGAGCAGCCCGATCCCGGCTGTGCCTTCGAGCGCCTCCCTTTGCCCTACGCTAGGGGGCTGCGCTCCAGGCCGGCCGGGGCCCCAGGCTGCCGTATGGCCCCAGGGGGTGGAAGCCCCCCGCTCCCGGAGCGGAGGGTGTGCGGGGCAAGGCCGGCTCTGATTGGCCGGGGGGCGGGTCCGGGCCAAGGTGCGCGGCCGAGAAGGGACAGTCGCTCCCCGGCCGCCCGCGGGCAGATCCCGCCCAGCGCCGCCCGGAGCAAGCGGGGCGCGGGATCGGGCAACCCTGCCCCAAAGCACTGGCCCCGCAGCCGGCGGGGGGATCCCCGCAGCCTGATGCGCTCCCCTGCCGGCGCTGGGGCCGGGCTGGTAGTGGAGCCCGAGGGGGAGCCGCGATGGAGGCCGCCCGCCCGCGGCCCGTCGGCTCCGTCTCCCCGCATGTGGACCTGGTGCTGGGGGCCACGGCCTGCTGCCTGGCCTGCGTCTTCACCAACCCGCTGGAGGTGGTGAAGACGCGGCTGCAGCTCCAGGGCGAGCTGCGCCCGCGGGGCACCTACCGCCGGCACTACCGCGGCGTGCTGCGGGCCCTGGGGGCGGTGCGCCGGGCCGACGGGCTGCGGGGGCTGCAGAAGGGGCTGGCGGCGGGGCTGCTCTACCAGGGGCTGATGAACGGGGTTCGCTTCTACTGCTACTCCCACGCCGAGGACAGCGGCTTGACTCAGCGGCCGGGAGGGACCGTAGCGGCCGGGGCGATCGCGGGGGCGCTGGGGGCTTTTGTGGGCAGCCCGGCTTATCTGGTGAGTATCCGACCCTCCTGGGCTTCTCCTTCCCTGCTGGCTGGGTGCTGGGGCATCGCACTCCGCCTCCCTAATCTCCTCCCGAGCCCCGGTCATTCTTCCCTTTACTTCCCGGACAGTTGTAGCTGGGAATCAGCTGCCACGGTGCGATCCAGAGGGGGCTGCATTGCAGTGCTGGGTCGGAGAAGGGATCCATTCCCTCGTGGCACCTGCTAGTGCCTGGAGCCCTCAGGCCAGAGACTGTGGAAACCTCCCGCGGTTGCTCTGTTTGCCTAGCCCTTGGCAATGAGCCTGAGTGGGGAAAGGCAGGTGGCTGCTTGGAGGGAGAAGAGGGCCAGACTCAGGATCTCTGCATGGTGACTGCTTGCATTGCCCCTCAAAGAAATTATATTCACTGGGTCTAAGGTAGGGGCCTGGTTGCAGAAGGTGGCTGGGATCACACAGGCCATGCTAGTAGCAATCTGTTGTCCCAAGAGACCCCTCCTCAGGAGCAGACTAGATAGGGGCCACATGTCTTCAGGGAGCTCTGTCAAATGTCTCCTTACAGCCACCAAGCTGGTAGCTCTATGTTCTTCCCATGACCCTGGGTGGAGAGTCAATGTGTAATAGACTCTGTCTGAAACCTGTCTGCCCCAGTTGTATTTTACATGGAAAGTCAGGGCTTGTTCCAGTCCAAATTGCAACCCACATGGGTGAAATTGAGGGAGAGGTTTTGCACAATCCCTGCCCCGAGATCCATGCAACAGTCATGAAATGGTAGCCAATGATAACTTCCCTGGGGGGGAGCATGGAGCCAGCTGTAAATTTGCACAAGGGGCAGGAGTCTCATGGAGGGACAGGGAAACAAGCTCTGTGAGACAGTAGGACAAGACAGAAACAAAAGGAGAGAGATTAACTTTTGAGGCTGACTCAGGACCTCGGTCCAAGGTTCTTTTGAGAAGGTAGCAGCACATACCCGCCCCATAGATACACAAGGGAGCGCTTGAGTATTGCAGCAACTGGTTGGCCCCATTCTCTAGCTCAGTGGGTTTAACTATATCCTTGTCTCTGCTTAAGGTAGAAAAGCTCTGATGCTTTCTAAGAGTACCATGGGTCCCCCAATCTAAGGCTTTTGATTTCCACTTGGTAGAAGTAGCCGCTCCCATCCAGATACTACGAGCGTCTCTAATGAGAAAGTGGGTCAAACTTAAGGGGGGGACAGAGTGGGGGGAGACAAGGAGGGCTCCTGCCACATGTAAAAGTTGGAGGCATCAGCGTTCATTGTGATTATTCTGCGACACATGTCACTCAGTGGAGTAGCCTCCAGAGACATTTCTGAGTCATTAAGGACCCTATTCTGGAGTTTACATCTGGAGTGCCAGGGAAGCACCTGGTTTTATGGCCCCCTTCACAGCTCTCCTGTATGGAGAATTTCCAGAGTGCCGCCTGCAGGAGTGCCAGAGTGATGGGTCATAGGGGACTTGCAGGGAACCTGAGTGGGGCGAGCCGTTGGCTGACTCTTCTGGCCTGCAGCCAGTGTCCCTGAATCTGCCCAGCTCCATGCTTCTGCAGGAGCCAGTGTTTACAGAGGGCGAGGGGGGCTGGGGGAGGGGTTATTCTGTGGGGCAGTGAGTTCTGGAGGAGTCTCTTGCTCTGGACATCTAGGTTCAGGGCTTAATAGGGCCTGAGAGAGGATGGTTTGGTTTGCACCTCACAAGGGTACCACCAAATCTGGTTTGCTGTCCCCAGGGCAGAGTGGGAGTGAGAGACTGGAGCACTGCAAGTCACACTGGGGGGATGGGACTTTGGGGCAGGATTGAGGGGCATTCATGGAACTGTAGGCAAAAGAAGAGGGTCTATGGGTCAGGACTGAGAGGGGGCACTGGCTTAGCTGTAGTGGGCAGCTCAGGACTGGACCACCAAGGATCTGTGGGTCAGGACATTGGCAGAGTTGGGAGGGTGGGGAAAACAGAATAAAAGAAACCATCCAGCCCAGGGTGATATTGAAGGGTTGTGAGATGTGGGGAAGTCTGGCCGATGGGCATGAAGCTGTTCAGATCTGGAGGGTGACTGGGGAACAACAGCTGAGATGCTGCATTGGGCTGTCCTGGGTTGCCACATTAACTCCTGTGAGCCCTGAGCTGAGGTGGCGATGACCTCTATCCAGCCCTCTAAAGTAGTGGTTCTGAACCAGGGCTACGTGTACCCAGGGCTTACAGCAGAGTCCTTTCTCAGTAGGTCAGCTCATCACCTATTTGCCTAGATTTACAGCAGACTACATGAAAGGCACTAGGGAAGTCAGTACAGACTAAAGGTTCCTGCAGACAATGCCTTGTTTACACTGCTCTATGAAACTGGGGTCCTGATTTAGTTTATAATTCTATGGTCAAAATGAGAAAGGAAGCAATTTTTCAATAACAGTGCGCTGTGACTCCCTTGTATCTTTATGTCTGGTTTTGTAAGCTTTGGTGAAGTGAAACTCGCGATACCCAAGACAAATGAGCCTCCAGAAAGGGGTAGGGTGATCTGGAGAGGATGAGAACCACCATACCGCAGAGTGTTAGCTGGGCTCTAGGAGGAGAAACCCATGGCAGCAGCTGCAGTGGAAGAAAACAAATTGGCTCAAAGTCTGAAAAGAAGCCAGGCAGAAACTCCTGTAACCCCCTCTCACTCCCCTGGCTCCTCTGTCTGCCGGGGTTGAGTGTTGGGTGAACGGCAGGCTAACAAAGAGGCAAATTGTTTGTTTTCCCTGGTGCCTGAGCACCCATGAGACCCTTCCCCCCTAATTCTGTAGAATCCTTTGTAGGCATCAGCACCTTGGAAATCAATGTCATTAGACCCGAACCCATCCAGCTGTCTGATCCCAAGTGGATGAAGGGGGAGAAAGTGGGGTGGAGTGTTCTACTTTTTCCCCCTGCCCAGCCCTGATTTCAGAATCACATCTGCTGAGCTCGCAGTAACTGTGAGGAAATTGCATGCCATCCGCTCCTGCCAAATGAAAAATGGGGGAGTGGGCAGAGAGCCCCTTTCATTGGTTTAGCAGAGGGGACTTGTGCTTGGGTGAGTTTGGGGAAATATATTCCTTCCCTGCTAATAAACCCACATGACCCAGGGCAGAGCCAGTTGGTCACCAGTCAACTGATCCAAAAATCACTTGCACATCTCTTCATCACAAGCCCTTGACTGGCTCCTAGCATGCCTAGAAGGGGGTCAACTGGAAGGGGTGTTTTCGGTGGACAACCATGTGAACAGTCCTAAAGATTTCTCTAGTGCTTTTCATCCTGAAGGATCCTAGAAGGTGTGCAAGAATTGCTTTGCCCACCACTGTAATACAGCTATCGCTGAGGTGGGATGTGCTGGCTGTTTAATGGCACACAGTGACAGGATACAGCTGCGGAGGAGAGGGAGTGTATGAGGATGTCATAGTCCATGGAAAACGCAGGGGTATTTAGGGAAGCAGAATGTACTTCACCAAAGCAGGATTTGCCCACAGCACTGGGCTGATGCCTAAACAAGGCTCCTAAGTCCATGTTTAGGGGCCACATAAAATGACGTGATTTTAAAAGCATGGTTCCCCTGGGAGTTCTCATTGACCCTGCTGAATGCTCAGGACTCCACAAGCGCTGAGCTGTGATTTGACTCAAAGAGAGGGGACAGTGCCACCTACTGGTACCCCAACAGTGCGTCCAGCAACTCCCCTGGTCCTCCTTAGAGGTCTCCATGTGAAGGCCGGACCCAGCTCAGCTTAGGAACAGACCAGTTGGCATATGGATGAGACTGGCGTCCGGCTACTTTCCTGTCATGTCCCAGCAGCAGCTGCTTCAGAGGATGATGCAATAAACCCCCACTCTAGAGAGACAGCTGGAGCACGGCTGCCCCGGGCTTCCTCCTGGCCAGACCGACCGGTCACGGCCAGGAGGGAGTCAGGACGGTGGGGCTCGCTTGTCCCCGAGTCCTGTGCTCCAGCTGCTGCAGCTGGAGCGCGGATCCTGGGGACAAGGGACCGTGGGGCTTCCTTCTCGCCGGGACATGAGTGGTCCCGGCGAGAAGGGAGCCCTGAGGTCCCTTCTTGCTGGGATCCCCTCTCCAGCTGCTCAGCAGCGAGCAGCTGGAGCGCAGAGCTCTGGCTCTTCCTCCTGGCCCGGACCACGGTCCGGGGAAGTTGTCCCCGGGACCCCAGTAGTCCAGGCTAGGAGGATTCCCTTCTGCCCGGGACGTGGGAGGTCCCGAGCAGAAGGGAGCCAAATGGTCCGAGGCAGAAGGGAGCTCCTCGCTCCCTTCTCCCTCGGACCGCTCAGGGGCTTGCTGCCCTGGGGAGAGCCAGCCCCATGCGGGGCTGGCTCTCCCTGGAGCAAACAAGTCGACTTAGGTAGTCCAGTGTGGACTCTCTAAGTCGATTTACTAAGGGCCCCTTTAAGTCGACTTATTAAAGTCAACTTTCTTAAAGTCGACCTTAATTCCCTAGTGTAGACATAGCCGTAGAGAATAGGGGGAGCTGGTGTGGTTCACCGGGGACTGAGCCAGCCCCACCACATAGCTGTCTAACTTGCTTTGAGAGGATGGGTGCAGCCTGGCTGCTTCCTCCTGTCTAACATGGCCAGTTCTCTTTGATCATGACAGGTCAAGACACATCTGCAAGCCCAGACGGTGGCAGCCATGGCTGTGGGTCATCAGCACAACCACCAGGTGAGCAGAAGGTTCTGGGTTCTGGCCAGTACCTTGCCTGGTCTGTGTCCTGCTCTTTGCACAGTGACTTCTTGGTGGTGTTCTAGTGAGCACCAGCAGATTGACTCTGTCTTCAACCACTGCCCATGGGTTCTGCAGGATTCAACTAGACAGTCACAAAAATTAATGCAGATAATTCCTATGTTAGCCAGCAATACCTCCATGTTGAAACCCACAGAGATTACATACAGCTTTATTACAATCACATAAATTAATGCAGTTAATTCCTGGGTTGTTGCAGTAAGATGATGGACACAGGGGGTCTGAATAAGCAGCACTCTGGGGACTCTGTATGGGGCTTTTTCTGTAATAAACCCATGTGTGCCTGCAAATCCATGTGCACAAATCTCATGGAAATGTGTACGTGTGTGGCAGGTGCCGCGGATGTGCGTGCCTGAGCATGATGTATGGCGGGTGGATGAATGGATGTGACGTGAGTGCAATGTGTCCATGACATATGGGATGCAGTTCTGTTTGGCCTGTGGGGTGAGGGACCTTTGTACCTGAGTGGAACATGGAACCAGCGGGTTTTTATGTGTGTTCCCCTGGAACGCACTGGTCCTGTTCCCTCTGGGGGCCCCCCTTGCTGAAGCTCCCACTGCTGCCTTGCTTTGTACACAGTGACTCACTCGCCTTAGTGCTCCTGCAGCTGACGACAGTGTTTTGGAACAAGAAAGTTGCTGAATGGGAGGAATTGGCCTGGCCACGGGGGTGGGAGCTTGTTGCCATGGTCCATTTGCTGCTCACTGGTGACGTTGGCTCCCGCCAGGCTGTTTGCATTTCTCTGCCTGGCAGCAATGCGGAGCAGGTTCCAAAGTCCTTGGCATTTTTATTGGCTCCACTCCTGGGACGGTGGAAGCAAACGCCTTCTCCTGGGCCGCAGGCTGCTATGTGGCCAGGACACGCCGTATGTGTTTGTCCTGGGCTGCTGGGTGCAGTCACGGAGTCACCTCTAAGGGGACTGTGTAAGTGGAATCCTGTCACCTATTGGATTCAGTGCTTATCCTGGGTACTAATTTACCCACCTGCCAGGCTGCACCCTTGGCGCACGTTCATTTGGGTGGCTCTGAGCTACGTCAGAGCTGCTGGCTGGATGCAGCGTGCCCTGCCCATTGGTTTACTGAATCGGCTCAGAGATTCCCCAGGGATCCCTACATCTTCCTGTTCTCTGTCACTGAAACCTCTCCTCATGGCTCTGCTTCTCTGCCCAGGGCGTCACCAGCGCCTTTGAGACCATCTACAGGAAGCAAGGTCTTGTGGGCCTGTGGCGGGGCGTGAATGGTGCCGTGCCCCGGGTCATGGTGGGCTCTGCGGTGCAGTTGGCCACCTTTACATCGGCCAAGGAGTGGGTCAGGAAGCTCCAGGTGAGCAGTGGTGAGAGGGGCTGGCTGGCAGTTAGGGGACGAGATACGGGCACGGTCTGGCTCCGGCATGTGGGGTGGGAGGGATCTAGGGGTAGGTTTGGCCTGTTGTGAAGCTGATGGCTCCAGTGGGCACAGTGCAGTGTGCTAACTGCTGAGCTACGCAACTTCTTAGTCATTCATCCAGGCAGGGCCGGCCTAACCATATTGGTGACCTAGGCAGTCACCTGGGAGCACCGGGCCTTGAGGGTGCCAAATTAGATGGAAGTGAATTTTTTTTTCTGTTTAAAAAAAAATGAATACGTTATCTCTTATACGTGGAGAGGGGGGTGCCAAAGTCATAGTTCACCTAGGGCACCAAAAACCCTTGGGCCGGCCCTGCATCCAGGGTCTATAGACCAGGGGAGGAAAAGCAGCCGCCCACAGGGGAAATCTCCATTGTGCCCTTCTCTGTTGTAGGAACATGGAGCTGTCTTCCTTGCACCAGATTAATTCCCACGAGCTATAAAAATAGCCAGCACCTCAGTACAAACTCCCCTGTTATGCACCCTCCAGGATGGAATGGAGGGGGCAGAGACTGGTGTCAGTTTCACGTCTGTCTTTGTTCCCTCGGGACCCTAGTTAGGTCAGACTCAGGCCTTGATAATCAGCAAAGCAAGCAGCTGCTGGGCTGCAGCAGCGCCAGGAGAGGAAGGTCATTATGCTGCCAGATTTAGTCCCCACCCTCGCTCCAGCACCTCAGAAATGGGCAGAGGGTGGGGGATCTCATGGCCTGCCCTCCCCTCGCTGGCTGCTTGGGAGCCTCCCAGATTGAAAGGAGGGCCCTGCTCCTAATGTAAGTCAGGAAAACAAAGCCTTCTTGTTCTGGTGTACCCCGTGCAGAGAGCCCTCCCTGGCCCCCTGCGCTGACACAGTGTTTTCCCACCCTGAGATGAGGGCGCTGGTGTCGGTAAACGTGCAAGAAGGCGAGTGGAACTGATGCACTGCTTAAAATGCACTCTGTCCTGGCTTTTCATGTGGATCATCAGAGCTAAACAAAACAGCCAAAGCAGGGAAAGTTAACAGGGGGTATCGCTGCTGCTCCCAGCTCACAGGAAAATAAACAGCTGCCTTGAGGACACGCAGAGGGCTGGGACCTCTTCCTTCATGTCCCTGCCAGTTGCCTCTTCAACAGGCCCATCCGCCCCCCTCCACATCCCCACCCCCCGGGGCCAGGAATTAATTGCACCTCTTTGTCTCTAGAGACGGGTTAGTTCAGGATTCAGCTCCTGAGTTCCAGTACAGAGCATTGGGGGGGGGGGGGGCATCCAAATCCGGAGTGGATCTGACTCAGCTTTTGAACACCCCAAAGTTTGGAAGGTGTCAGGTTCAAGGGTTTGATTCAACCTGTTATGTAGAAGGGAGTGTTTGTGAAATTTGGAGCCAGCTTCACATTTCCAGCCCTGCGCAGGTGTGTCTCGATCGCTGGGTTTGGGGTTGGTGGGGGCTTCCCTCACCACCACCCTCTATCATGAGTCTCCTCGAGGAATACCGGACCCCTAAACGGCCTCTCCCCCACATTTCCCTTCCCTCCTCCCTGCATGCCTGTGTTGTCTCTAGGGATGGTGACGTTGTTCCCATGGCACTGTGTGACAGCTGCAGGGCGGGGGGTTGTTAGTGTATGTGACTCTGACTAGTCCTGTGTCTGGCAGTGGTTCAAGGAAGGCAGCTGGATGGTGGCCCTGGCAGGAGGCATGATCAGCAGTGTGGCGGTGGCTGTGGCGATGACGCCGTTTGACGTGGTCAGTACCAGGCTCTATAACCAGCCCGTGGATGAGCTGGGCATGGTAAGTCTGTCCCTCAGCACTGGGGTCGAGCTCTGCGTGGGCAGCCAGGCCAGCATCCTCCCATCAGGCTTGTTTGCCAGTCCCAGCGGCTACACGAATCACGGGCACTCAGTGATGGTTCTCAGCACTCCACATGTGAAAGCTCTGTGTGATTAGCTCCCGAGTCTCCCCTGGGCAGGAAGATGGGAGGCCCTGGTCACCCTTTACTGACAGAGCAACTGAGCCATGGAGAGGCTGTACGGGGAGTTGCAGAAGAGCTGGGCTTGGAGCCCAGAGGGTTCTGGCCTACCTCCGTGTGCTCAACCCACTAGGCCATGTTACTTTGAGAACCTCTTCCTGTTCTCCAGTCTATTGAACACACCCTCAGCTATTTTACAGCATTTAAAAGCAAAACCCATACTATGCTGCTCAAGGCCAGACACCAGCGGGCAGCCCCAGAATAAACCAACGTCCCTTTCCCCTCCCCCCACCTTATAGCTGCTATGTGCCAGCCTCGCGTGGAGCCATTCACCTTCCTGGAAGGTGCGCGGGCCTGAGCCCTGCTGGACGACTCGGGCACGGAGGGGCCTCTTTGGAGATTACCTGGCTGGTGGCATCCATTGACGTGCTGCTCATTGGAGCATCTCTGCCCAGCTGATCTTTGCTGCCGTGATGTTCATAGTGGAATCTCCTCACTTGAAGGCTGTAACTCCAGACGGAGTGAGCACTGCTCAGCCACAAGTTATGGGCTGGGTGCAGAAATTATAGAGGTTCTCTGGCCTGGCTTGTACAAGGGGCCAGACTAGATAGTCATCATAGTGGCCCTTCTAGCCTTGCAATTTGTGAATTATAGGGAGACCAGACCCATGTATGTTAAACAGGAAGACGAGCAGAATCCTGTAGACTGGAACAGGTTTTTGATCCCTCTCTGTATCCTGTCTGCAGGGGAAGCATTACCGAGGGTTCCTGGACTGCTTTGTGCAGATCTCCAAGAAAGAGGGCCTGCTGGCTCTGTACAAAGGGATCGGTCCCGCCTACCTCCGCCTGGGGCCTCACACCATCCTCAGCCTGCTCTTCTGGGACGAACTGAGGAAGCTCACCTGTCGCTACCAGCAACATGGAGTTTAAATCCCTGTGGCCACATGGGCAGATCCTGTCACGAGATCACCAGCATGTGGACTCTGGGATCTCTCCGCCAGCCTGATGGGACCAGAAACCAGGGTGCATGAAGGGGAGTGTGGGGACAGGAGGGATACAACAATATAGGAGTCAGCTCAGAACTTTCAATGGGTGCTGAAGTCCCTCAGATTTGCAGGGTTTCAGGAGAGAGGAGCTCTGGGTCCAACTGCACCACCTACAAAAGGGTCCTACATGTAGACACCTCAGAGCGAGAGTGAGCTATGTTCTGTGCAGGTGACTGGAAGTTGGGAGATCTTGCTTCTGTTCCCAGCTCTCACACAGACTCCCTTCTGGAGCTTTGCGCAAGTCATGTCCCTGCTATGTGCCTCAGTTTCCCCATCTGTGAAATGGGGCTCATCAACAATGCCTCCGCAGAGGGCTGCTGCAAAGATTAAATGACTGGACTCTGTAAAGTGCTGTGTAGAGAGTCTGCCAGATGGATTCTTGTCAGCAAAACTTGGCTTTCAAAGGACTTAAAAGGACCCCATTCACTTACAGGCACTGTGCTTTCTTCTGGAGTCAATCACATTTAACCCTTCGTTTTCCAGGGAACTGTGGCAGGGAAGGGTGGGGCTGGAGTGGACAGGATATAAAGATTTCAGGCTGGGGGTAAACTGTGGAAGAGCAGCTATGCTGGAGACATCTGCCCTACAAAGCATGTATCTTGCAGCAACATGAATCCCAGCATGATACCAACCTTGGTTGCCCATGAACTGCACTGTGCCCATGCCTGTCTTGAGAGACGCCATCCTCGGCCCAGGAACCTAAATCATCCAAGAAGCAAATTGGTGGGAAGCTGCAGCTGTGAAGCCCCTCAGCTTTGGGGCGAGGAGGGGAGTGCAGGCATGCATTTCATGGGGGATTTGATTTGCTAGTTGGGCTTAACTTTCAGCATTTGTGTTTTCAGTCCCTTTATGGCTGGAACCCTCCACCCCACCCCACCCATGGCCCTGATCAGCTCCTCTGCTCAGTCTTCCATGTCCCCATTTCAGCTGTCCCTGGAGGCGCAGATTGTTCCCAGTGTTAGAAGGTCCCTGCATGCAGCCAGGGACACATGGTGCGGGAGAAAGCTGGGTCGGTGGTACCTGCTCATTCCCTCCCGGGTGGAGAACATCTTGCTGAGCAAGGGAGACATCTGAGTCCTGTGCTCTGACATTTAGGGCCTGCCAAGTCTCTTAGCCTTAATCTCACCCTGCCTTAGAGCCAATCAGCAACTGTGCAGGGGGCACCAGTTCCCAGCACCACAGCTTTACTGAACAGCTGTGATGCTGTAACCTGAGTACCCCCCTGACCCCCCCCCCCCGGCCACCAGCTGCAACCAAATAAAAGATTGTTCTATTTTCTTATTTTTACATCTCTCCAGTGGGTTTTTATTGTGCTGCTGGCTTTTGTGGGGCTCAGCCAGGTTCCTTTCCCTCTTTCGTTGGGAGCTTGGCCCCCAAATCAGCCCACACCACCTTCTTCCCAGCCATTGCCAAGGAATGTTGTTAGGGGAAGATACAGGAACTGACCTCCTGGCTGGAAATTGCAGGCAGCAACAAGCCGAAACCGATGCAGGAGCATCTCTGAACCTGGCAACAGTAGGCTGTCACTGTACCTCACACCTCAATGGAGGAGATAGATCGCTGCATCAGTGATCATCTGGGCGCTCTAGTGACAGATTGATTTCCCCCACCTGTAGGGTAGTGCCCCCAGTGGTGTGTTTGGCTTTCCGGCGTGCTGTGCTCTGATGCATTGGGGGAACCGAGGGACCACCCTCGTGCTAGGCTTTCCAAGGGGTGTAGCGTGTTGGATGGAGGGTGGGAGCTGAGCATTTGATGGTCCTTTGCAGAGTCAACTTTTAACAATCACCTAGACCTGCTCTGAGCAGGGGGAGCCAGGGGCTTGGTAAAACTGCTACTAGTGCTTGCGTCCAGCCCACTCAGCGTCCCCCACCACTGCAGCTGAGCCACGGGGAGGGGACAACTGACTGTGCATCAGAACCTAGCATGCGTTTGTTTGTCTCCTTCTAGTGGCTAGACTTAGCCATTGAGAATTAGGGGGTGTTAATGTCTGGAAGCAAACAGCAAAGCCATAGGTATTAGGTCAGGAGGGTTCAGGCTCAATCCCTGCTGGTGGACTGTAGCCATGGGAGATTTTTAGACATATGCCGGTTGCCTGCAGGCTTAAAGACTGCACTTGCACTAGAGAACTGAGCCATGAGTGACTGCACCAGTGCAAGGCCCTGTAGGGCAGTGGTCACACCTCATTAGTTACTGGGCGAGTGCAAGGCCCCCTATGCTGGCCGTTTACTGTGCTAAGGCAGTTGCCCTGCCCTGTCACCTGAGTCCACATTGCCTTCATTGGATAGATTCACCTATCTAGGGAGGTGGTAGAATCTCCATCTTTGGAGATTTTTAAGGCTCGGTTAGACAAAACCCTGGCTGGGGTGATTTAGGGGGAGTGGTCCTGCTTTTTAGCAGGGGGTTGGACTAGATGACCTCGTGTGGTCCCTTCCAACCCTATTATTCTATGATTCTATGATTCATTCTAGCTGGTGCATTGTTGCTGGGAATAGGGCTTCTGTGACTGGAATCTAGTGATCAATGCCCCTACACAAGCCAGAATTGACCCTGGCTCCCCTGTTGCTGGGATAAACAGCAGGGATGCTGTCTCTCTGGCGCTGATGTCCAGGGAGCCAGGTTGCAGTGCAAGAAGAAACCAGTGTGTGGTCTTACGTAGCTCACGACCAGTGTGTTTTGTGGGGGAAGAGGAGTGATTGAATCAAAGGTTGAGGGGAGAGTTCTCCAGGGGGAAGTGCAAAGAAGAACCAGTGCAATGCACCAGACAGCTAAGAGCAACGCCATGCACTGAGCCCAGGGTTGGAGGTGTGGAAGGGAAGAGCTTAGGCTTTGGCATGTGAACAGAAAATCATAGGGCATTGGTGCAGTGCACTGTGGCGAGCGGAGCAGGGGAAGGGCTTGCCAAGGTGCAGCAGAACTGGGCAGGGAGCAGTCGTCAAAGGGGCAAAGAGATCAGTGCCAGGGGCTGCCGGAGATGATTGGTCACTCCCACCTTTGGATATTTGCAGCAGTCGCCCAGCTTCCCTCTGCTGCTGCTACTGCCTACCCTAAATCTGGTACAGCTGGGTTGAAGGCTGATCCGGGCTAGGCCAAGGACAGCAGAGGCCATTGGGTCCTACTGACAGATCCCACAGCATGAGTTGGGCTGCGCCAGGGTGAGAGACACCCCCACCCTGCCCCTGGCCTCAGGCCCTGCAAACCACTGAGATCTGCCCTGGGCAGGCAGCACCCTGTAACCGGGGCTGCCCTTCCCAATGCATTTTTCAGGCACATCATCACCAGCTGCCTGAGGCTGAAGAAGGGAGCAAGCCTCCCTCAGCTCAGAGGCAATGGGCTTGAGGCCCCGGTCAGGGGACAGTTCCAATTATGGGCAGCACAGACCCCAGGCGAGGCCACCAGGTGGAGAGTGCTGCTTTTCCTTACATTGCTGGGGGGGGCGGGGGAGTCTCAGCCCCAGCACTGATAGTGCCCCATACTCTGCACCCAGCCTGGCCCCCCTTCCAGATGAGTGCCTTGCTGTCTGGCTCGTAGCCAGGACACGGTGGCACCAGTTGAAGCTGGAGCCAGGGTACCCAGGCAGTAGGGTCCATGGGGGCTCGGCACCCACATGGGCAGCCAGAACCTCAGTGGTGCACGGGAGGCAGCCAGAAGTAGCCCTGAGCTGCTCCATGCCTGAGGCTGGGTCTAGGGACAGGACGCACAGGGGCCACTTCCTGTGCCTCGCAGCCCCAGTTGGCAGCAGGCCCCGCCTTCAGGCAGCCCCACCAACGTCATCCCCCCACCACCAATCTGCAGGCCTAGTTGGCCCCCGCTGCCCTGGATCTGCAGCAGCCAAGGCCTGCATTTGTAACACTTTGGGGCCTGTGACTTGCCCCTCTGTGTGGATCACCGGTCCACGGACTATCACAGGCCTGGGCAGGCCTGGTGGGTCCCCAGCCCAGGGTCCCTGTGACTCCTGCTGCCACCTACTGGGGATGTGTTGGAAACGTAACCAATTCCACATCATGGACATCATCCATCCAGGTGCCTGGCTGCTCTCATGTAGGCTGCTGTGCCCCCTACACCCCCCAAAGTGCATGTGGCTCTGCAGAAAGGGACACAAACCCACAGAATCAACCCACTGGGCCCCTGCCCTGCCCTACCCTGCTCTGACGCCACCAGCGAGCAAAGCAGGAGCTGGATAATTCACAGTTACCTCCCCACACACACATTGAGGCCTGGGGTTCCCCCCTCTGAATTGGACCCAGCGCAATCCCTAGCTGCTTTGCTGCGCTAACTGGTCACCCACCCCAGCCCCCAGGTGCGGTGGGGAGGAGGCAGAATTAGCCCAAGAGGTTTTGGTGTGCTAGGTGAACTATGACTTTGGCGCACCTGCCACCCATGTTATAAAAGAAGATACCATATTACCATATTAGTATATTTTTTAAATAGAGAAAAAACCTCACTTCCATCTACTTCCCTGCCCCCCCCAAAAGTCTGGCACCGTAGGCGACTGCCTAGTTCACTTATATTGTTGGACCGGCCCTGGGAGGAGACTCTGAGAAGGCCAGAAGTGGCCCTGATTCAGCTCCCAGCTGGTGGGGGTTGGCTGGGGTAGAGGCCTGTAAAATGAAGACACTCTAGGTGTGTGGGCTGCCCATGTGGTCAATGCCTAAATTCAGCCCTGAATAGCCTCTTCTGCTCCCTGCCCCTTCAGCCAGCCACCCAGCTTGTCCCTTCGACCTCTCCCACACTCCAAATCTCAGTTGCAGCCCACACTACTGAACTCCCAGCAGCAGAAAGAGGAGATAAGGCCATGCTGGATCAAACCCATGCAGCCCCAAGAATAACTCACACAAACAATCCCCCTCCACACCCACAAAAAAGCCCAGCGCCATGAGCCATTGTCAGCGATGGGGGTCCACTATCCAAACTGAATTGAGCTTTAGGATGCTGGCCAGGGCCCAAACAGATGATACCTGGCCTCTGGATGATCTTGCACGTTTGCTGGCAGGATGGCTACCCTGAGCATTGGAGAGGGTTGCCAAGAGGAGCAAGGTGGGGCAGATTCAGACGTTTGCCCCATATAAGAACATACAGAAGTGTAAATAGACAATTACATAAGCACCACAACATAGAAACGTATAAGTAACAGCTATACGTGTATCTCTTATGTATTCACACATGCATAAGCACTTAAGTATGTATGTTCTCAAAGAATCACAGGGTGGCAGCCTGTGTGTTTGCACTTCTGAAGGAATCAAAGTATCAGTAATCACTGAATAATTTAACCAGTCACTAAGATTAAGTTCCAAAGGGGGAGCTGTGTTGGTCTAGTTCAGCAAAACAAACAAGCAGTCCTGTGGCACTTTTAAAGACTAACCAATTTATTTATTGCATGAGCTGCTGTGGGAGAAAATCCACTTTGTCAGACGCCTGAAGATGGAACTTACAGGATGGAAGGAAAATAAATGCAGGGAAGCGTAAGTCATAGGATCAGGTCAGACTGTTTCAGCAAAAGTACCAGAAGTCACTCTCCCTTGGTGCCTGCACCACACTGCTAGAGAAAGGGTTGTTAATTCACACACAGAAATGCCATTGTGATTGGAAACTGGCTGAGCAGGAGTCATTGTGGAAATAACCTCTCTCTGCCTGGCAAGGGTATGTTAGATCAGTCACACCTTCCATCCCATTCTTAAGGCATTCTTAAAACTACAGTACAAACCCACAGAAGTGAAGAAACAA
>ML685803.1:10051629-10074549 GCA_007922175.1 Pelusios castaneus
GAAAAACCTGTAGGGGAACACTTCAACCTCCCTGCTCACTCCCTTAATGACTTGTTAATAGCTGTGTTGAAACAGATGAATAACAAATCACAGCTTCAAAGAGAGTCTGCAGAACTTGAACTTATATGCAAATTTGACTCAGTTGCCTTGGGGTTAAACAGGGACTATGGATTTTTCTCGCATTACATCAAGTGAATTGACCTCCCCCCTCCTCTATGTGCTGTTCCCCAGTGTTTTGAATCCTAACACCTACTTTGATTTGCTGTTACAGCCTGACCTGATGCTATGTCATACACTCCCCTGCATTTAATTTCCTCCCACTCTGTAACTTTCCTATCTTCAAAGGAAGTGGGATTTTCTCCCACGAAAGCTCATGCGATTAATAAATCTGTTAGTCTTTAAAAGTGCCACAAGACTCTTTTGTCTTCCATCCCATGGCAGTGATGTGTAGACTGATCCACTGCATAGTAGAAAATTAGGGTTGGGAGGAACCTCAGGCAGTCATCTAGTCCAACCCCTGCTTAAAGCAGGACCAACCCCAACAACTTCATCTTATCAACATAGATCCTGCCTGGCTCTTTAGAAACACCAGAGCAGAGAAGAACTGAGAAATGGAAGTGAAACCAGCTTTTCCTCTATTTCTCTTCCCCATATCTTCTCCCACTTCCACACTTACATTGATTAACTATGCAGAGAGGATCAAGATTAAAATCACTTTAAGAGGGGAAAAAACAGTTTTCTTTCCCTTGCTTAGCACCAAAACCCTGAGATTATTTCAACCCAAAAGGGTTTCTTAAATCTGTGACTTTTCCACATTTTGGCTGTTTCTGTTTCATGTGCTGAGGTTAGGGAAGAAGCTAGGGTGGTCAGTTTCACTTTTGTTTCTTGTTAGTTTGCATGCACTAGAAACAATAATATCCAGTATTTAAGGAGCCTTTTAAGTCTGCAAGCACTTTAGAAAGGAGGGAGAACATCATCGTCAGCTGCATTTCACACATAAGGAAACTGAGGCACCCAGCAGCAGAGAAACTTGCCTGACATCCCAGCTTTGAGCTAGTGGCAGAACCAAGAACAGAACCCAGCTTTTCCCCTGCTTGTTCCCACTGGAGCAGGCTAGTTTATGCTAACAAAACACTGCAGCATTTGGGTTGCAAATCGGCAGGGCAAATGCTTTACACCAAAGAGAAATCAGTTCCTTGGCCTGTGACCAGGGAGACAACTGGAACCATTTCTGTAGGTGAAACCTTGTTCTGACCACAGACTACTTGTCCTAATTGGGTCCTTTAACACAGGTATTTCATGCAAGCTTGTGAAGAGCCCTTCCCACTCCTGCTGGCCTTTCCACTCCCCCAACCCTTTCTGGCCAGCTAATTGCAGGCAGGGCATAGAGAATGATTTACTTAGCCCCCTCCTGCTCTTCTTATCAAACTCTTCGCTGCAGACCTTTGAAACTGACATCAGCAGTGCAGAGCCCAGCTCCACACACCTGATTCCAAGCTGCCCTGAATTGCTGAAAAATGCTCTCCTTTGGGTTCCTGGCCTCCTGGCTCCCTGGTTTCCCCAGCTTGGCCTGGGGTTTGACCCTGATGGACTCTTTCATGCAAGGTGAGGTTAAAGTAGATCCCCTTTCCTAGCTTGTCTCCTTGGCTTCCCTGGGACCTACATGGCTCTTTTTTCCTCCTACAGGGCTAATAGGTGCCTGTGCTGTCTCTGTCCTTTGCAACCTCGTGAAGATCTATCTCTACATCCAGTGTCTGAAGTAAGTAGGGGAGGAATCCCTCCTCCCAGCAAAAACTATTTCCTGATCAGCTTTGATTTCCTTCAAGCAGTTGCATCCTGCCCCTGGGTCTTGCTGCCCTTCTGGTTCAGCTGAGATAGGCAACTGAACGGTGCTTAAGGACTCTGAAGCCTGGTATTATGGGGTACTGCATACTGGGCTGTAGTGACCCTTCCGGGCTGGTTGGAATGGCTAGTTTGATTTCTGGGGAGCTGACAGGCTCATGGCAGTCCCCTGGGATCAGAGCTGCCCCAGGGCCCCACAGAGGAGAATCTGTTTGAGGCCCTAGCTCTGCTAACCTTGGGAAGAGCCTTGAATCTGATTGCTAAGATTAACTAGCATTTGTGGCTAGGTTGCCCCAGTGATCCCCTGGGCCTGGCCCACCCTCTTTCACTGAGTGAGTACACGCAGGCTATTTACTAGCCTATAAAACAGAGGCGGGACATGCTTCAGGGCTTCTGTAGGCCCAGCTCAGTGCTCTTATTCCTCCATTCCCCCCTTTCCCATGTGCTGCTTTCCCATCCCCTTCTCTTTCAGGGACTCCCTGAAATCCCCTCACTCTCCCTCATACCAGGTATACAGTGTACCTGCCCCACCTACTCCTCTGCCACACATAAAACTGTCTTCCTTTCTGCTTTGCCTGCCAGGAGTTCCCTATACCCACATTTCTTTTCCCTCATACCAGTGGTTCTGTGTGCTTCCCTTCCCCACCCTGTCCAGTCCATTGTTATTTCTTTCTGTGTGGGGGCCCTTGGGTATCAGCATGTTAAGGGAGGAGGGGCAGAGCAGAGATGGGGTGCTATTACACTGAAAGG
The DNA here is from genome assembly GCA_007922175.1 of Pelusios castaneus. Taxonomy (NCBI): domain Eukaryota; kingdom Metazoa; phylum Chordata; order Testudines; family Pelomedusidae; genus Pelusios; species Pelusios castaneus. The sequence goes on from ML685803.1 coordinate 10,054,222, forward strand.
TATTGATGGATGACACTAACCAGCTCTTTGATCTAGACAGGAGGGCACACCCGGCTCTGCCCAGCAAGTGCCGTAGTCTCTGTGTTCCACCCACTCCCCCCGGCGGCTGTTTGTGGTTTGGGGGGGGGCCCCCCCCCCAAAATCAACAGGGTTCTGCCTGAGGATGCCTAGAACACTCCCTGGTGTTTTGGAATTGATCGTGTTACAGGCACACATTTAGGGCCTCTCTTGGCTCAGCCAATGGGTGTACCCCAAAGGATCAGCTCTCTGGCTGTCCCCACAGTACAAAGGCTGGTGTCTGGGGGACGCCAAGGGCTAGATACTAGTTACACTTGGAGAACAGGGGGTAAGATTGCCAAAAAATGGCTTTGTGCCCAGCCTGTAACTCACAGTCTGCTCTGCTGGCTGGGATGCTCTGAAAGGGCCCACTAGTGCAGCTGTGGTGGGGACCTTGGTGTCTATAAGTGCGTATGGATTGGAGCATACACACTAGCCCCCTTGCCTCCAGCACAGAGAGGAGAAAGCCCCAATAGCTCTGGGCTGGAGGATGAAGCAATGGAGAATGGATGAGTGACTGGGTGGGAAAGAGTCTGGAACTGGGTCTATTATTTCCTTCCTGGCTGAGGGGGCCTCATGTGGCCAGAATTCTAGAGCCACTGTCCATCAGCCAAGGCAAGCAGAGCTAACCGTGGGTGGCTGCTTTTGCCTGGGTTTCTTGGATCAGAACCATGAGTCCAGCTGTTCTGGAAAGATCTCCTGCCGCTCAGTCATAAACATGTGGCTGTGAGGCCTGGCATCCTTGACTCAAGCACCTCTCCCCGGAGGTGGCTGCGTCTCATTGAGGCTGGATGTGCATAGCTGGGTTTTATGCATAAGCAAGAGCAGGTGCATAATACTTTGGTATCTTGAGCTGCTATGATAGTTATTAGCTGCTTTGCATGGAGGGCTTGGGGTCGGGGGCACCTCCAGGCATGAGAGGGGCCTGGACAGACCAAGGGAGAAGGCAAGAAAAGCTTTTCATGGTTGGAGTGATGGGGGGGAGTTAAAGGGACCTGTGAGGCCTGATCCTGCCGGTGCTCTGCTTCCACTGAAGCCAGTGGATGTTCCCATCCTTTGGTACTGCATGGAATGGCAAGTTACAAGAACCTGACTGCAGGGCGAATCCATTTCTTTTTGGGGTAAAGGTGGTTGAAGATGAGCCTGTGGCCCAGTCTTCCCCTACTGCAGCAGGCAGGAAGGATTACCCAGCGCCCCTTAGCCAGCTGTGCCATGAGCCTGTCTCTCTCTCTTCGCAGTGACCCGGACAGGCAGAAGGAGAAGGAAGCCATCCGCTCTCAATGGCCCCTCCTGGATCACGTGCACCTCTTCCTTCTGACGTGGATCTTCATGGTGATTGGCTACCGCGTGGCTGCCTTGGTGGTGCTGGAGTTTTCCCTCAGGGCTGTGTCAATGCTGCTGTCCCTGAATAAGGCAAGTTGTCTCTGGGTAACGGCCTATGTAATCTGCAGTCGTGCCTGATCCATGATCTGAATAAGGAGGGTAAATTTTGGATATATAGTCTGGTGCAGTCATAAGAACTCCCTGCACCTACGTGGCACTTTTCTTCAGTGGATCTCAAAATGCATAACAAAGGTGATCTGTATCATGTATCCCCATTTTACAGAAGAGGAAACTGAGGCACAGAGTAGGGCAGATATTTGTCCAAGGTCAAACCGACTAGGGAATAGAACCCAGCTCCCCTGAATCCCAGTCCAGTGCCCTGTTCACTGGGCCTCACCATTCATGGTTCTCTGTCTTCCATTTGCCTGTGGTGTTCCTTCCCCAGAGAGTGTGCAGCCCTAGTTAAAGATCCAACGAAAGGGTGGTACAAACCCAGAGTGGGCAGGAATTCATCAACACTGCCAGCAACTGGCCTAAGGAAGGTGCTGCTGAGTGGTCTCTTCCAGAGCTGACCTGAGTTCCTTCTCCAGACCTCGTTGTGGCCTGGAGACCAAGAGACTAGAGCCAGGATTCACGATCTGGGCTGCTGAGTGCCAACCTAACCTCCTGGGCAGAATTAGATGACTCCTGATTAGAAGCAAGTGCAGGATTCTGCACAGCAGGCTGTCCTGTGTCTGGGCTGCTGTGGGATGGGAGACCCTCCCGGGGTTGGGAGCCCATCATTTTTACCAGTGCTCCTTTGCCACAAGGCTTTCAGCTCATCAAACCTCCAGGCAGGGGTCTACAGAGTCCAAACTTGTATCCTGTGGCCATAAGAGGGTGGTTGTGGGGGAGATAAGACATTACCTTAGCAGTGGTATGACATTCTCTGGCCCAGCTTGGCAGCTGTTCCCTCTTCCATTTGCCTTGTTGGGGAATTGGACCAACCACTAAATTCTAGGCCCCATCCCATTGGTGTGTGGCTGACATGCTGCATCTCCAATGTTCTGCTCCTGCAGGGGACACGTAGCAGCCAATTATATCTGCTGTGCCAGTACTCCCTGGGATGCTGCATCTCCTGCAGCCTTAGTTACCTCCTGGAGGGGGCTCCCCACCGCACGTGCAGCCTGATCCTCAGCTTGGGTCTGGCCGGCTTAATCACCTGCTATGTCTGGAGGCTGACCCGGCACGTCTTCACCATGTACGAGCTGCACAGCAAGGAGCGCTACTGTGGGGTCTGCATCTTTCTGCTCACCACCTGGCATGGCATCCCTGCCCTGCTCTGCAATGCCCTCAAGATCACCTTCGTGGTGGCTGATCTGGCTGCTGTCGCGCTGATCAACAGGGATTTCCTCACCACCTCGGAGGCCATACGCTTCTGGACTCCACTCACCATCTGCTACACCCTGCTGGTCATCTATATGCAAGGTGAGGTACCCATGGCTGCTCAGAAACCACAAGCGATCCTTCCTGGCCAGAATGCTCCCAAAGCCCATAGGGTTTGTTTGGTTTTTTGACTAGGAGATTGGTCTTGTGCATTTCCAGGCCTGGTGGCAGAAACCCTTGGCCTTAGTCACAGGGACTAACTGCTAAAAACATGACCTTTAAAATAGATGCCCTAATTAGCTAGTCCAGCTGTTGGCCACACCACAAAGGGTCGAGCTGCCGACAAGGGTCTGATCAGTCAATGGGGTATAGTCTGATGGTGCTCTACTTCTGTTTCACACACCATTGGTGGGGCAGGTCTGGTGAGTGGAACCAGAGGGGCCCAAATTCTCTTCTGCTGCTTGTGCAGTTTCAGCAGAATGCAGGCACACTTCTCGCTTTTAATTTTGTCCTTGCAATGAACCGTTGCCTGGGAACTGGTCCCACCACCTTCCTCTCCAGATTATAAATCCAGAAGGGACCACTGTGATCCTGTCATCTGCATAGCACAGGCCACAGGACTCCAGCATTCATGGTCCATTCTTTGGTTTCTGCCAAGGGCACAGATCTGGACTGCTCTGGGCAGCAGCTTGGGAGCATCATTTCCTGCAGCCCCTCAACTGGATGGAGGCAGAACAGAGACCAGTTTGTTTTCCCATGGCTGCAAAGCCCCTGGTGCCACAAAGAGTGTGTCTACACTGGAGCAGCAGGAGTTTCCCGCTTGGGTGACAGACATGCACTAGATCGGCTTGAGCTCACGCACAGAAATAGCTGTGTAGCAATGGCTGGGATAGGCTAATCACCTGACAACATTCCTGTCTGGGAGCCCAGATATATAGGTGAGGTGGCTAGCTCATCCCATCATGTGTACTGTTGTAGCTGTGCTGATATTTTTAGCATGTTGGTTCAATTACAGTTAGTGCAGGTATGTCTACCTGAGCTGGGAGTTGCATCTCTAGGGCAGATGCAGGTAAGTCTTAGGAAGGGACCATTTCTAAGCCATTTTCCTGGTCATAATAGCCACCTAGCAGGGCTGAAGCTGCTTCCCAAGCCTAAAGGGAGGGTAAAATCATGCTGAGACCATGGGATGACTTTTTGTTCCTGGCAGAGGAGCAGAGGCAGAACCCCAGCGAGCAGATGATCTATCAGACAGTGTTTGTGAGGATGGGAGGCCTCCTCATTCTCCTAATGACCGTGGGCCGGTGGATGGACATCATGAACATCTTCATCTCACTCGTGGGTGAGATCTGGTGCCTGGTTCGGGCAGGAATCATGCTGGACATCTGCCGGACGCAGGTGAGACTGTGCATGTTGTCTACACGTAGGCCGCAAGTGGGAGAGCAAATGCCACAGCACTGCTGGTTTGTCTCCTGAGTTCTGCAGGGCAAATCTAGCCATGCCCTATGTAACCTCATGCCCTATGTAACATGTATGTATGTAACATGCCCTATGTAACCACACTGTCAATGGGTGTGCAAGGACAGATCTGGTCCATCAGCAGGTCAAGGGGGGGAGTGAGGTGGGTAGCCAAGGGTTGCTATGGAGACAGGGCCAAGGAACCAGCAGCCAGTTGCAATGGAGCAAATGAGAACCTCCTTGTACTGTGGCATGGTCCAGTTTTCCAGCAGGGATGGGACTCCACTGACTCCAGCCAGAAGCAGCCTTAGGCAATTGGGGGCCCTAGGTGAAGGTCCATTGTGGGGATAGCTATAGGCCCCAATGGCCCCCCTCTGTGGCCCCAGCTCCCTGCCGCCAGCCTCCACCTATTCCCCGTGGCCCTGGCTCCGCCCTGCCCTTCCCCTCCACTTGCGGCCCCGCTCCTCCATGGACCCGGCTCCCCTCCACCAGCCCCAGGGCCAGTTCCTCCTCCTGCTGCCAACTGAGGCAGATGCAGCTTTTGGGGTAGGCAAAGCAAGTGATGAGGCCCCTTACTGCATGGGGACCTAGGTGTGCACCTGCTTCGCCTACCCCAAAAGCCGCCTCTGGCTCCAGCAAGGAACAGGGCCCCCCGTGGTGGTAGAAGAGAGAGCAGTTCCCCCAGTTTACTCATGCCTAGGGCCTGGGCAAAAGCTGCGGAGCCCATGAGGACTCGTACGGCCCCTGGGGGTACAGGTTCTTGGCTGGAGTGGTAGTTTGTCTAATATTTGGGGTTGGGGTTGCTTCTCCACAGGATTTTTCTCAAAGGTTCCCAGAACCTGGTTCCAGACAGCTCCAGACTAGGCCTGAAGCCCATGTCAGAAGATCCAGCTCAGCGACCAAATCCTGACATGGAAGGGCTTGCGCCAGGAAGTGCGACGGGAGTTTTTGTGTTCCAGCGATGGCGAGAGAGGCAAAACCCCCGTGACTACACCTGAAACATCATGTTTTCAGCAGCAGGTTGGGCTGCCGAAGCAGCCTAATTCATCTGTCGCATGTGCTCCAACAGCAAGCTAGATTCAGTGGAGGCCTGCTGAGGATGTTCTCACATGGACACTTGTTAACTTGGGACTATGTGAATTACCTAGACATCTCTTTGCTCTCCTCAAACCCTCACCCCAAACACTGAGGTCAATGTGCACTGTGCCCTGGAAATGAGGAAGGGCCCCCACTACCTTCCAGGCTCCATTGCATACTGGAGAATGGAAAACTATTCCCGAACCACCCCACGTGTATCAAGGTTTCATTCTCCTTCCTGGCTCTTTCCAGATCTTCTCTAGACTGCACCAACTAACAGCCTGACTGGAGCTCCCTTGGCATCTCCAGGCCCGTGAGCTTGCAGCGTTCACTTCAGCAGCCAGCAGTCCCTGGCTCAAGCCCCAAAGCCAAGTTTCTTGCCTTAAAGAACTGGTTCAAAATAAGGCTGAGTATGGAGGTGGGATGGGGACAGGCAATAATAGATGGCAGGGCTAGGAGGAGCTCGCTGCTATCTGGTCTGATTTTTTTTTGGGGGGGACACCTGCGTGGAGCAAGTTGGTGTCCAATCGACCCATGCATTGGTGTCCCTATGGCCTAAGCTGCAAAACCCATCAGACCCTGGCTCAGCGCTTGCTGTCCCTTCAACTGGTGGGTGAGGCCCCTGGGCAGGGGACAGGGGAGATGCTACTCTAGCTAAGGGGTGGAGATCCAGGCCCAGAGCTGTTAATCCAGCCCCTGCACACTTACTGTCAAGAATTCACTTCTAATCCATTGTTAGAAATAACATTGTGCGGGTGGGGGCTCCCTCTCATCTCTCTGCAGCAGCCAGGCCCTCCCCTCCATCTGTACCGCTTAGGGGTCCCTCTGTCCCTACATGTCCCTTTGTATCTAATTGCCTTGGGCTCACAAACATTATTCAGTGTCATGTTCCAGAAGAGCTCTAAAGAGGAGATTACAAGTTTCTTGTGTGATGAGACTGCACCAGGGTTGGACATTTGGATAGCACAGGATGGGTCTGCTGGGCTAGATCTCTGACTTTCTGCATTTGTGTGAGGCTGCAGCTAACCTTGAAATTGGGGACAGTCTGGACGACCTCCTCCTGTGCACCTTCCTGCTCCAGGTTTGCCTCATCCCCCTTGGCCATGTGTTTGCTCTGTCCCCTTCAGGCTCTTGCACCTTGCATTAGCCTGTTCTTCAGAACCTTTTGCCCCCGTCCTTGGCAGCTGTAATGGCAAGAGAGCACGTGCTGAACTTCACGTGTCCCAGCAGGCGAGGTGAGGAGCTGTGGCCATCTACATTCTTACCCATTGAAAATGAGGGAAGAGGTAATCCATGGACTGTTGTACTGTCTATTTTATAAAGATACAGGAGGATAAAGTTTTAAAACTGAGCTGGAAGCCTAGAACCAGTCACCTTTCATCACCATGCATGTGACTGTTTATAATTCCATACACTTGTCTAGTGGTAATCCAGTGGCCTTTGGAACTACATGTCCTGCTGTGCTTCACCTATCTCTCCCCTCCCACCCTGCTCGGCTCCATACCCTCCTCTGGCTGATCTCCCTTGGTTTGTCTCATCGAGTGATGTAAGCTTGTGGGTGAAGTTAACACCACTGGCCAGCCCAACATGCAAGTTCTTGGGCTTCCACATCCGTTATGAGTCCTGCAGCACCACTTCCACAAGTAACCTCGACCCTGCTGCTACCCCCCTATTGTAAACCAGCACCGGGGAGGGAATGGATTGTACCAGGCAGCTGTGTAGACAGCGCTAGCAAGGCAGGCTGGCTGGATAAGGTGCATGGTGGCATTGCCTGCCCTTGTGCAATGGAGGGGTTGTGGGTGGTGGTGAAATTTTGTGGTGAGTTGATAGCTTAAATAAATAACCCTCTTTCTTTTAAGGAGCCAGGGGGCAGCAATTTTATTTGACTCCAAGCCAGTGTGATTTGTTTATCCCCGGCTGCAGGCCACAACCTGGCTGCTTCACATTTCTCCCTCTAGCAGGGACCAAGAAGGTGAGAGACTTGGCCGGGCCCCAACACCTCCCAGCTGGGGATCTCAGTGCTCTTCGCCAGCCTGTGGGAGGCAGCTGGGAGTGGCCACATTGCAAAAAAGAACACTAAGGCTTGGTGTCTGTGAGACCTTGGTGAGAGTCAGGGGCAGCACTGGGCACAGAACGTGGGGCTCCTGACTCCTGTGATCGCATCTCAGCTACAGGTGACTTGTCATGTTGCCCACTCGCTGTTCCCATCAGGATACAGTCAGTGGCCTGGCTTTCCAGCAAATACAGTGGAGAGATATAGGCCGACCAGACAGCCACTTAGTGTCACTGGGCTAGTCACAAATGAGCCTGGGTGAAAACAGAACTGAGCAGGCCAAGCTCTTGAGTGTCCTTAGTGTCCAAGGTGCCTGAGGCCAAGGCAGAGTGGCAGGGCAGAGCCCAGGGGCCTCTCACACCAGGAGGGGTAAGTATTGATGGAGCTGTCAGCCCAGCCCACCCCTGCAGCCAATCCCCTCAGCCTGCGTTAGTTTCCTGCATTAGCCACTGACAGGAGCACCTGCAGCTTCCAGGGCTGGCTGCACCAGGTGGGCAGCTGCAGATGAGGGGCTGAGGATCCCCCTCACCCTGATGCAGAGCAGTTTTTGCAGACAAGGCACTGCAATCACAGCCACAAAAAGCCCTGAGGGGTGGGCTTGGGAGAGTCAGGCTCCATGCCCAGTTCTTCACAAGCAGCTGACACTCCTTCCATCTCCCCCGAGGGCTGGCAAGAATCCCTGCTCTAATGCCAGAGAGTGAGCATCCCTGGCTCTCCTCTATGACCCCTACCTCTGACTCACAAGCCACCTCACCTGCTGCAGATCAGCAGCACTGTGTAACATTCCTTCACCAATTTGTGCTCTTCCCGGACTTGTGCCCACATGTAAAGGTGCAGGCTGGCGGGTGACATGCCTTAAAGAAGGAGACTGTCATTATGACAGACATGGTTGTGCTATTATGATCTCATCAACATTTGACTTTGTATCTCCCACCAGTTCACAGGGCAATAATAGGCTTCTGCACATATACAGCATCTTGTATCTAAGGATCTCAAAGCACTTTACGTAAGGTATTATATCCGTCTTACTGATGAGGAAACCGAGGCACTGTGCAATGGGCATGACATGCCCACATTTACACAGGGAGTCTGCAGCAGAGCGGGGATGAGAATCCAACTCTCTCACATGCCAGTCCTGTTTTGACTCCTAGCTGATCCAGACCATAGGTCACTGGTGCATACATCTTTTTTTCTAACAGACAGGCGGAGAAGGTGTGTTTGGACCTGGATAAGGCTCCAGGTGCAGTCCAATGCACCAATGCTGAATCAGGGCGATAGTCTGGGTTGGGAGCCAAAGGAGCCAAATATCTCCCAAATTCACCTTATATGAAATTTCAGCCCAGAGAGGTAACAAATGTCAAAAGAACCAGTAAAGTCAACATTGCAGGATTTGTGCCACCCTGGATGGTGGAGCCTTTGGGAGAGCCACTGCCGTACTGGGCTTTCTGCCCTTCTGGGCCAAAATGCTGAGAACTGCAGCACCGGACCCATAACTGTAGACCAGGCCCCTTTCTGCTTCTGACTCAAACCTGAATACAAGGCCATAGGAGCAGGTTCAGATCCAGAGACTTGGTACCATGAGCTCCAGCCTACCCTGGAATGCTGAGTGGTTTGGCTTGGAGTTTCCAGTCCATTACTGGTTTTAAAACAAGATTATAGGAGCTGTTTGATAATCCACTACCCCTTTAAGAAAGGGTCATGTGATTGCCAGTAGTGGACACATGACCCCTTGAGGCCCATAAAAATGAGTCACTGTGGTGCTACCCTGTGGGTAGTGTTGATTTCTGCAGTATAGGAAAACTGCAGTTGCTCCAGTATGGCAGCGGGAGGTGAGACTTGTTACTTTATTTATCAGGGTGGTTAGCATAGCTGGATGAAAAGGGATGGACAATATTGATTTGTGGCAGGAATTTGAATAGCAAAAATCTGCCTAAAATATGTTGGATTTTGGAAGTATTGCCCTATGAGCATTATAGGGCAGGTGTCTAATACTCCAATTTTCTCTATAAACTGGGTTCCCTAGTTGGACTACATTTCCCATTCCAAAGGGGTTAGTCTATTGTAGAAAGACAACAGAGTCCTGCGGCACTTTTAAAGACTAACGGATTTATTTATTGCATGAGCTTTCATGGGAGAAAATCCCACTTCGTCAGACGCTTTGAAGATGGGAAACTTACAGAATGGGAGGAAATTAAATGCAGGGGAGTGTATGACATAGGATCAGGTCAGGCTCTAACAGCAAATCAAAATAGATGTTAGGATTCAACTACTACAGGAGAAGCCCATGAAAAACAACAACAGAACGCCACTGGTCACCACCTACAACCCCCAAGCCAGACCTCTTCAACACATCATCAAAGATCTACAGCCTATTTTACAAGATGATCCCTCACTCTCTCAAGGCTTGGGAGACAGACCTCTCCTTGCTTTCAGACAGCCCCCTAACCTTAAAAGGATACTTAACAGCAACTACAGATCATACAACAGAAACACTAAAGCAGGAACATATCCCTGCAACAGACCACGCTGCCAACTTTGCCCCTCATATCTACACTGATGACACCATCACAGGGCCTAATCATGCCACCTACTCCATCAAGGGCTCGTTCACCTGCTCATCCACCAATGTGATTTATGCCATCATGTGCCAGAAATGCCCCTCTGCCTTATATATTGGACAAACAGGACAGTCTCTGTGCCAAAGAATAAATGGACACAAATCTGACATCAGAAATTGCAACACTACAAAACCAATAGGGGAACCCTTCAATCTCCTGCTCACTCCATTGATGACTTGTTAATAGCTGTGTTGAAACAGATGAATAACAAATCACAGCTTCAAAGAGAAACTGCAGAACTCGAACTTATATGCAAATTTGACTCAGTTGTCTTGGGGTTAAACAGGGACTATGGATTTTTCTCTCATTACAACAGGTGATTTGACCTCATCTTCCTCCATGTGCTGCTCCCCAGTGTTTGAATCCAAACATCTATTTTGATTTGCTGTTACAGCCTAACCTGATCCTATGTCATACACTCCCCTGCATTTAATTTCCTCCCATTCTGTAAATTTCCCATCTTCAAAGCGTCTGACGAAGTGGGATTTTCTCCCACGAAAGCTCATGCGATAAATAAATCTGTTAGTCTTTAAAAGTGCCACAGGACTCTGTTGTCTTTCTAAATTTCCCATGATATTGCTTGTCTCTCCTCTTGGAGAGGTCATGTAGTGTGCCATGGAGCATCCCTGGCTGTGGTGCAGACTGGGAGATATAGTTCATCCAGGAACCTGGTACAGAGTAGAGAATAGAAACCTGGGGCAACTGAGCTACCATTCCCATGAGGCACCAGGATGACATTCCCAAATTGAAATAATTCTGGTATTCATCCAAAACATTTTGGTTTTGGGGTGGTCTTCCTCCTCTTCCCCCCCCCCCAAAAGAAAACAACAAATTGATTTTCTGTAGAAAGCAGACACTTTTTGTGAAAAAAATTTTTTGTTGAAACCTCTGTTTTGTCAAAATTATTTTGACAGAAAAACTTTCTAACCACTCTAATGGTTGGTTCTTGATGTACTTGCACCACAAGCAAAAATTATGTGCGTATTCTTTAGTAGAAGCTAAAAGAGTCTACAAGAGACTGCTGTCTAAATGGTCTAGTTGAGCCAATCTCTATTGTAATTTGGTACCAGATGGGAGGATTAAATAGAGTTGCACACTTTGTCTCTAAAACCAGAGATGGTGCCCAAACCAGCTCATAGGTTCACAACTGTGACAGAGCTCAGTTGGCAAGGGTTCCCTGCTCTTTACAAAGAACTCATCTCAGAGCTGACAAACTCACTACATCAAAGTAATGCCTTGCAGGGTATTTAGCCCTAAAGAAACAAGGAGTCCTGTAGCACTTTTAAAGACTAACACATTTATTTATCGCATGAGCTTTCCGTGGGAGAAAATCCCACTTCATCAGACGCTTTCAAAGTGTCTGACGAAGTGGGATTTTCTCCCATGAAAGCTCATGCGATAAATAAATGTGTTAGTCTTTAAAAGTGCCCCAGGACTCATTGTTTGTTTTGCTGACCTAAACTAACACGGCTACCCCTTTGGAATTTATTCATAAAGAGTAGGGTGTAAAGTATCTATGGAAAGCTTGTAATTCAGCAAGAGTCATGGCCACGGAGAGCTGCATGTATAGATAACGTCTAAGAAATAATGTAACCGTGTTGGAAATACATTTCATGGCCTTGGTTGTAAAAGTCACTGCGAAGTATTGTTTTGTTGTGATGCTCCATTTGGGCAGGAGGGAGTTGTCCCCCTCCCCAGTTAGCTGGTGATATAATCCAAGACTCAGATATCTAACTTTGCTCCTTCCCAAGACTATTAACAGACACCATCAGAGATAAGTGCAAATAATCAAAACCACTTGGAGGTGAGCAGGAACATTACAATAGGCAGGGGATTACCTGGTCTGTAAATAGAGACACGAGTGTTTCAGATTAACATGGAGCTGGGCGAGGCCCTCTGTCTCATCACTGAGAAGATGTTTGGTGGAGCATGGTTTTGGATCCTGGGTCCTGTAAGGCTAACCAGTCAATTCTGCAACAGACTGAATTTAGGGAGGTGGGAGGAATCTATTTTATTAGTAAATGCTGTAGGCCCTAGATTGCATCTTACGGTTTTGTTTTTGTATCAGAATCACTTGTTTCCAGAGGAATCTCTATTCTCTCTTAAATGAACCTACTTTGGTTTTATGAGAAATGCTCCCATGTGCTGTGTGTTACACTGGAGCAGTGGTTTAAGGTAACAGTGGGGTACACTGCTCCTTGCAGGTAGAGGCTCTGAGATTTCTGTGAGTAGCCAATGTCAGGGGCAGGTTATCACAGGGGAATGTTTCAAGGGAAGGACTGCACCTAGCATTAACTTCCAAAGGGGTAGCCATGTTAGTCTATTGTAGAAAGACAACAGAGTCCTGTGGCACTTTTAAAGACTAACACATTTATTTATCGCATGAGCTTTCGTGGGAGAAAATCCCACTTTGTCAGACGCTTTGAAGATAGGAAAGTTACAGAGTGGGAGGAAATTAAATGCAGGGGAGTGTATGACATAGCATCAACTTTCCTATCTTCAAAGCGTCTGACGAAGTGGGATTTTCTCCCATGAAAGCTCATGCGATAAATAAATCTGTTAGTCTTTAAAAGTGCCACAGGACTCTGTTGTCTAGCATTAACTTGTAAGTCAAAGACAGGGCTGATACAGGCCAGAGGAAAATGCATGACTGGCTAATAGGCTGAGGGTTGCGGGGAGCTGACACCCAGCCGCCATGGGCAATACTGCGTCTTGCTATAGAGGGGGGTAACAAGGGACTCACTGCTCTGGGGATCCTGAAAAGCATCATAACAAACTGTTAGGCTTTAATGTTTTTTCTGTCTCTGTAGACTTTTCTCTGTCAGGTCTTGTCTGTTACAGCTTGGATACTTTTCCTGTCAGTAAATTGTGGAATGAAACTCAGGTTAACAATCATACCAGACCCACCCAAGGACAAGGATGCTGTGAACAATCAGTAAGGTAGTGGCCAGCTGCCTATTGAGAAATTCTGGTTTAGATGGGAACAATACATTTCTGACTAGCTGTAAGGACCCTCCTCTCCATCCCATCCTCCCACCCCACCCTAAATGTAGCCATAGGGCCTTTAATGTAATTAAAGTGTCTCTGCATCGGTCATTATCACCTCTGTGCTCTCTGGGTGGAACAAGTCTGTACTTGTAAGTGAACAGGTAAAGAGAGAAGCATATATATTTGACCACTGTAACATCACCAATTTGAAGCTGTCCTGTCAGTCTTCCCGGTATCGTGAATAAACCTCTTCAGTATTATCTATGCTGCCTGATTCTTGGGGAAAGAATCTTTCTGGCTTAACAAAACCCTTCAGGTTCCTTAGGTTGGAAGGATAGCCCTTGTGGGTCAGGAACTAGCCTGGGACCTGGGTTAAAGTCCCTGCTCTGCCACAAACTTATTGTGGGAGAAAGTTACTAGCCGCCCTGTGCCTCAGTTTCCCTCCCTGTACAATGGGGGTAATAGCCCTGCTCTGACTCACAGGGGTGCTGGGAGAACTCCATTAAATATGTGAGCTGTTCCACACAAGACCAGGGATAGATGGGGGAAGATGTTTGCCTTTGGTGTTAGGCCAGGCCTATTTTTCTGATTCTAGTTCTGGTTTGGGTGTGGCCAGAACATCACCCCTGTCTGCTCTGCTCACCTAGTCCTTCCTTCCAGCACCGGAGCCATTCCCCATAAGAAAGCCCCTGTCCCCACTCAAGGGGGTGGGACAATGGCCAGGCTGAAAGGTACAGGCACCCTGAGGAGCGGGCAGCATCAGTTGATAGTGCTAACTGGCCTGAGACTAGTCAGGGGGCCTTGTCTCCCTGGGGCTGAGGGAGGCCCCTCACCGGGAAGGGTTTGAACAGTTACTCAGGGGCTTGGCTCTGGCGCAAGCACACACAAGAGATGGGAAATGTTCAGTGCAGCTCTAGTCCGTTATTGGGGCTCTCTTCTTCCCCCCCCTCCCCATTCCCTGTCCGGAGGGGGTTGAGCAGCTGTGTTGTGTGTTTTGCGTAACTGCTTCCTGACAGGAACCCTGTGGGGCGTTGGCATCGGTCCCAGAAAGCCCTGCCCTGCCCTAGGGTCAGCCTGGGGCCACCCTACTCAGCAAAACCAGCCACTTGGTACCATCCATGCTCAAAGCCTGAGAGCTGCTGCTGAGCTGGAGAGAACGGAGGGGTCCCCAGGGCAGAGGCGTAGCCAGAACAGATTTTTTTTTGTGTTCAGGGCGAGTGGTTGACACAGGTGGGCACAAGCCTCGTGTCACAGGTGAAACAGGCTGATAAAAACATTGGAAAAATTGCTTCAAATCTGATTGGGTGGGCAGTCGGCTTACCCAGGCCCACCAATAACGACTCCACTGCCCCAGGGGCAGAGATGAAGGGGCACGCATTGCATACGGGAAGCAAAGTGAATGCTACTGACCCCTTTCTATTAAAGGGAACAGGATCGACTCCCTTAGGCCTGTATAAACAACTGCTGGAGGAGTACAACCTTCCTCAGCATCCCTTCACCTCCCTCTGCAGTCCTTAGTCTCCGCCAGGGAAGGAAATGCCAGCTCACAAATGTGACCGGGCTCTGAGGCATTGGGATTTCTGGGTTTATGTCTAGCTCTGCTGTGTGACTTCCCCTCTCCTTCCTCTCCCGCCCCTTGTCTGTTTAGATGGTGAGCACTCTGGGGAACAAGTCTTACTATGTGACTGTACAGTAACTGGACCAACAGGGTCCCAAGCTCACATGCGCCTCTTGTAATACAAATAAATAAGAAAAGGGGCTCCTGGGCCATTGCTGACTCTGCTGCTGGCCTCTTCTGTTGCCTCACAATAAGTTCATTTAGCCTCGGTGTCTGTTTCCCTTCCTCATGTGGAAAACATTGCTCTTTCCTGTCATGCCGAGCCACTAAGAATTGTGTCATTCATGTTTTCTAGAGAGTTTTAAAGAGGAAAAGCATTAGGAGCACCATTATTACAATTCAGCCGCTCTCGGGGCGTGGAGCAGGGTGGCTCTCTAACAGAGCACAGTAGCCCTACAAAGGTGTATGATAGAAACACCCTCCTTGTGAGCTCTACTGCATGACAAGAAGGCATTAATAATGGGTCCTCTTCTGTCCAAGATATTTGTATGGCCCCCGTTGCTACAGGAGCTGAGGGGCCTCACACTCATCTGTGCATTTATCCTCACCCATCCCTGTGTGGCAGGCCAGGGCTTTTATCCCCATTGCACAGTCATCATGAGGAACTGAGGACCAGCCTGGCTAAGTGACTTGGCTGGGGCACACAGGATATGTCTGTGACCGAACAGGAGCCACGCTAGCCATCCTTGCTCCCTATCTGCCTCATCCTCCCTAAAACCAAGAGGAGCAGCACAGAGGCCGGCAACCTTTTGGGTTGTGATTCTGACCAAAATAAAAAGCCCAAGACAAGCTAGTCAAACTTCTTTGACGTGCCAGAGGCGGCAGCAAGGATCCAGGGTTAGGCCGCAGAACTCCTGGGTTTTCTTTATGGGTCTGCCACTGACTCTGTGAGACCTTGAGGAAATCACTTAGCTGCTGGGAGCTTCAGCTGTGGCATTCCTATGTAGGTGATCTTACTTGTTGTCCTGTGAGATCTACAGGTGGATTGTGCTGGAGAAGTCCTAAGAGTTTAGTTCTGGTTGGAATCCTAGACAGCAGGTCACGTTAGTTCCTGCTTTTAGTGACTTGCTTGTTTCCTGTGCCCCTTAGTGTGACCTCTCATTCCTTCCCAAGCAGGAAGCAGCGTGGATGCGCTGGAGGAAAGGGCTGCGACGTCTGCAGCGAAAGCTTTGGCTCAGATGCAAGTAATCTCCACTCATGCAGCGCAGGAAGCGCTTGCTGCTACAGCCACTTGCCAGAAGTGCTACGGAGTTTATTTGCAGAAGGACCTAAAATGGAAATGCTGTAAACCACCAGAACAGAGCTGATCCTGTGGTGACTGTGCTGTGGAAGGAGATTTACACCCTGGCCAGCTGGTGTCAGTTTTATTATCACTAGTGATCACTTGCTCTCAGAGAGCATTTGCATCAGCAGATCTCACTGCTAGACAAAGCAGGGCAGGGTCATTATCCCCATTTTACAGATGGAGAAATGGAGGCACAGAGGGCATGCCTAAGGTCATCCAGCATGTCAGTGGCAGAGGTGGGAATAAAACCCAGTTCTCCTGCATCCCAAGGCAGTGCTCTACCCACTAAGCACACATTACTACTGCCTGAAGTATTAAATCCGAGAGCTCAGCACTTACATTATTTTAAATGTAAGTTTCGCAGATCATAACTGGATTCCAGCAGTCAAAGCTTTACAAAAACTGCCCTATATCACAAGAGCTGGCTGTGATTTCCATCCACTGTGCTGCCAGCACAATTGTTAAATAAAAGCCTCTGCGGAAACCCAAGACTCCCTGACTCCTCAGCCATCCAACATCTCTCACACCAAAACCACAAGGTGATGGTAAAGATCATTTTGATTTAGGATCAGAGAGTAAGATGTAAACACTGGGCTAGGAATAGCTGTAGAGAGAGAAGGAATGGAGCTATGCCCATAGCATAGTCGAACACCTAGCAGGGAGATACATTTTACTCTGGAAATATCAGTTTGCCCTGGGCGATGTGAGAGTGCAGACTCATTCATCTGCAACTGGATAGAGCATGTAGCCCTAGCAGACTTACTCAGGATGGTTGGAACTAGTAGCTTTGAGTCACACAAAGTCCACCCTAGCAAGCCTCATTGTGCAATAGGTTGCGGGTGAATACAGCCATCATCGGCTGCAAAGGGCTGTGAAATGCACGTGGTTTACTCACACTGCCAGGTAGGGCCATTTTTTGTATAAAGAAAGGGGGAGATGCTTCTCTTGGAAGCCCACAGTCTGAAAAATTACTGCATCAAAATAAAAGTTCTTACTCCCCTGAACAGGTCCTTGCACATATTCAGATTCAAAACTCCCTGCTTTATTTCTGTCAGCCCTGCAGAAAACAGAAGGATGCTGGGGAGGTGAGCTGGAGTCTTGTCCTTTCTGTGCACCAGCAAGTTAATTGCTTATTCAGTTCCTATCATTTACAGCTGTGCTAACGTAGGCGTTGATGGGATTGCAGGGTGCCATTGTTTGGATTATACTCCCACATGTCCACTCTCATTTGTTGACTAGCATCCACTGTCCACACAATGCAAGGGCTAGTCCTGAAGATGCTATACACCAGAAATCAGGGATCAAATAAATGAGAAAAATGCTAGAAAAGCAAATCCATGCTAAGAAGCAGCATTTATGAAGCAGGTGGCAAAGATGCTACACAGGAGTGGAATAGAAGAATGAAAGATCCTGGAGAAACAGCCAGCAAACGAAGAAGCTATATTAAAGCAGGTTGTTGGGGAGAATTCTATCCCAGCAGGAATGGAAAGGCTGTAATGGCAACAGTGGGAAATGCCAGCAGGCCCAGATAGGATGCCCCCTCTGAACTAGGACATACAGAAGTCAGCCCTTTCTGCCAGGTGCAATCCACGCTAACACAGTGCAGCTGTTTGTCCCTCTCTGATGGCTGCTGCATGGATGTTTCTGGGTCTGCTACTGTTCCTTTTGCTCAAGTATAGAAGTTAGTAGTTTGAAATATTGGGTTCTTTGCAGGGGTAACTAGGCAGAGGGTTCTCTGGTCTGTGCCATGCTGGAGGATCTAATGGGTTCTTATGGCCATGAAATCGGTGAATCAAAGAGTCTTGGGTTCAAAACCTGCAGCTGATCTGAGTGTGCCTGAATCATCCTATAAGCATCTCAGACCTTGGTCTGCGTCTCATGGTACCACCTCCCACTACACAGTGCTGCCCTGTGCTAAGGCTATATAGCTCAGGTGGCTGGTGCCCCCACTTGACCTACTGCTTCACACAGATTCTCCTGGGTCATCTTCCATCCAAGCCCTGGCCCTGCTTAGCTGGGGAGATACAATGGCTTCACAGCACCACCTAGCCGGAGTGAGAGCTGGGAAAACTCTTCAGCTGAAACTTTCGTGGCCACAAATACAGATTTGGTGATGCAGAAAAAATTCCACAAATTCACATCCATGTTGATTGGGGAACCTGTCCCACCAAATTCCAAAATAAATCAAAATTAAACATTTTCAGTTCACGACTTTGTTTAAAAAATTTCCATGTTTCTTTACAGTTTTAAAACTGCCTAAACACTAACAAATGTTCCATTCAACTAAAAGCTAATTATTTTTACTTGCTCAAAAAAATTCCTTTTTGACTCAAAACAACTTTCCCCCCCAGGAGCCAGTGAACCCAAAACATTGTTTGCTCCATTTGATCTGCAGTGCCTTCTTTCCTCATGGGCTCCGGACCTGCCCCTTCTCTATTCCCACAGAAAAGATCCTGTGCTAGCAAATTTAGCAAGCTTCCCTTTGCTTTATCACTAGAAACAATGATCACCAATCACTCCCATGGGAACTCGTTGCTCCCAACCAGGCACAGCTGAATCAGGCATCCAGCGCCACTGAAGTGACTAATCTAGTGTCAAGAGCTGATACAGTTCAGCTCCCTCCCAGCTGCATCCTGTCAAAACCCCTGCAAAGAAAACAGATCAGGAGAGGCTGCAGGAACAATGCCAAGTCAGGCAGGAGGAAGGAGGGTTGGGGTTGGGTTTGGGTTTGGGTTTGAGTTGAGTTGAGTTGAGTTGAGTTGAGTTGAGTTGAGTTGAGTTGAGTTGAGCCAAGCCACAAGGTAAACCTATAGCTAGGAAGGCTGTGCTCTGAGCTGCCCCCCAGATCAGATGGATGGTGCTCAATGGGGGTTTTGGTGGTGTTGTAACTTGACTTAAGCAACACCACTGTAAATGCAGTTGTGGCCCCTTCCCAAACAGTCTTGAGGA
The DNA here is from genome assembly GCA_007922175.1 of Pelusios castaneus. Classification (NCBI taxonomy): domain Eukaryota; kingdom Metazoa; phylum Chordata; order Testudines; family Pelomedusidae; genus Pelusios; species Pelusios castaneus. The sequence goes on from ML685803.1 coordinate 10,073,010, forward strand.
TGGGATGGCTTGTTCCTGGCGGCTGTTAGAATATCTCTGGAATGGCTGCACTGGTGTTTGCAGCTCTGTTCATTCTATTCCACAGTGTTCATCTGACCCCCTTGCCTTGGGATCTGAGTGCCCCAATCTGTAGTGGATGGATCCTGTGAGGCAGAGCAAGGCTGTTACCTTGGGGGGGAACTGAGGCACAGGGGCTATGTCTACACTTGCTAAAATTAGTTTGAATTAGTTAGTTCGAATTAGCAATCCATTAATCCCTTAGTTCAAATACCCTATTTGAACTTATTAGTTTGAATTAAGGAAGCCCTTAATTTGAACTAACTAAAGCCTAGTGTAGCCATGGCTTTAGTTAGTTCGAATTAAGCCTCCTTAAGTCGAACTAACTTGCCAGTGTAGACGTAGCCAGGGAGACGAAGTGATTTGCCCAGGGTCACATGGGAAGTCGGTGGCAAGGCAGGGAGCTGACCCTGCCTCTCCCAAAGATTAGGCTCCTACTGTGATCACTGACCCATCCTTCCTCATAACCAGCAATCTGAGAAGTGGATTTGGGACAGGCAAAAACCCAAGTCCAGACTTGACTGATATGAAGCTGGTGGGTTGGTCTACTCTACACTGTGAGGTCAACTTAAGACATCTTGCATCAACCTAATGATGTCAGCATCTATGCTACAGCTTTTCTCTTGCCGATGTGTGACAGGAAGGATCATCTCCTTGGCCACATGGCAGAGCTCCCACCCTGCACCAACCACACTGAGGTAACTGGCTCCCTCTCGTGCACCTTCCTCTGGGCAGGCCAGCCTAATGCCTGGTGCAAGAGCCGTCTGCCAGCCTGTCCTGCTCAGAGCAGCAGCAGGCAAGAACTCAGCCAGTTCTGCTGGAGCAGGAAGCCCACATGGCAGGGATCATGAGGAAGAGGAGGGCTGCTGCAGTCCTGTGGCTCAGGCTAGACTTCAGCCACTGAGTGCATTATCCCTACATGACATCCCACCTGGCTGGCCAGCAGGGGTGAAATCTTGGCCCCAGCAAAATCACTGGCAAAACTCCCCCAAACTTCACAAGATGGGATCTGGCCCCTAGAGCTTTCTGTCCCACCCAGGGGCTGCTCAAGCAGGGGGGCCCAGGTGATGCAGATGTGGTATAGGGGGTGGCACCCTATGTAGCCACAGCCCTCATGGAGCACCAGCTGGGACCAGGTCTGTAGACAGGGGACCAGAGAAAGCCAGTGAGGTGCTTTGTCTCCCCTCAGCCGGCTCTCACCCCTAGTGAGGGTGCTAGGGTAACTGAGCGCTGGACTTTGGGGCCCAGCTGAACTGACTCACAGGCTGCAGCCAGGTGAGGCTGCGGGATGCCCAGAGAATTACTCATCCCCTCCTTCCTTCCAGTTTGCTTCAAAAGCCCTTGTGCTCCTCTGGGAGGGAAGGCACAGTCATACAGGCAGCATGCGGAGTCTTGCAGAAGCGTGGGTGCTTCCAGCAGCTCAGAGGAAAACAGTCTCCTCCAAAGAGATAAAAAAACTGAACTTGGAGAGGAACCAACTGCC